>OX453251.1:20735382-21335382 GCA_949709985.1 Luffia ferchaultella
CAGCAGGATTACCTTGAGTTTTAAATATTCTACTAGCTAGAGACGACCGTGTAAAAGATTTGTATGAAGAAACTCTACAACGACTTTAGTGACACCAAAAAGAACTAAAAGTTCACAAAAGAAGAGATTTTTTACGGTGTCCGTGTCGTTGGGTAGTGTCAATAGTTTAAACCTAGGATTTAAACTGCCCAAATGTCATGTTATGTCAAATAATTTACGACGACTCTTGCTATGATTTGACATAGGTATATTTTATCCTATTCATTGTTTGATGCAAACAAAACTAAACTAGAGTGGGACATTTTTGTTAAAGAAATTATTTTTTACTTTTGTAGCACAAAAAAGTACAAAACTACGAAATATTCAGATATTCGATTTGTCAAACATTAGTCATATACTTACCTAATATTCATTTGCAGACACAAAAACAATGTCAAATAATGTTCACTAATTCTCGTGAATTAGATATCGCGTTTTTAGGTATCATTTAAAAATTAAAAAAATCTGAATTCAGTGAAATCATTTTACAAATTCAAAAGTTTTGCTGATTGTTCGTGAGCACAGATATTTTTCAGAAATCGCAAACTTTATTCTGATCCTATTAAAAGAGAAACCGTTTTTAATTTTCCAACCTCATAACGACATATTAATGTTGAAAATCGCGATTTCCCCCCAAAAATAAGTAAACATTTCAACAAGAAAAGGCATTAGTCTACTCAAATAGATATCATACGAACGATAAAATTCGGTGTATTGTTAAAATAAGGTCTTTTTACGACGCGGCCCAAACCCGCAATAAATCTGTAACACCTGCCACAAGTTACGGACACCTTTATCCGGGCGAATGGTCCGGATATCCATTGAATTATCTATCGGTCACAATGCAATCGTTTGTGTAAAACTTAGATTTACAAATTACTAAGCTTTATCATTCATGTAAGTTTGTGTGTTTTTCAATGCATGGTGGTTACTGAATATAAACTGTTTCATTTTCATTGTCCGTCCGTCACAAAGCTATATTTTTCGAATCGTAATTTTTAGACACTTGAAATTTTCACAGTGGTCAATATAACAATAAATAATAAAAATTAAATTGAAAATTAATATTCGGGTTTTTTTCGACGTTTTGGTGGTTGGTGGTTGTGAGATCATAAGAAATAACAAAAGTAAATTAAGTTGAAATTAAAATGGGTTTTCTATACAAGAAACATGTTTTTTTATATTCTACGGTGGTACAGAATCCTTCGTGTGCGAGTCCGACTTACACTTGGCCAGTTTTTTCATAATTTGTATTTGAATGGTTCAAGAAATAACAGTACCAAATACAAGAATCCAAAAATTTTGCCGTCTTACTTTATTAGCGTTTCCTCATGTTGATATTTTGAAAATTATAAGAAAGAAAAACTTAAAAACCAGCCAAGTGCCAGTCAGATCATGGATAACTTAGGGTTCTGTAAATTTAATCATATAATTAATTCCTTTCGATTTTAGTAGTCTTGTTTTAATGAATCCAAAACTAACATATCGAAGATACAGGAAAACAATTTTAATTGAACGTCCTAATAAACATCTAAATACGAGATATTTCAGATTTTTAGATGCTGTCGTTTAGAAAATGCCACAGGCAGGGATGACACGAGGAAAACTACTTCAGAGCTGAACATTTCAGAAATAGAAAATCAAAATAAAAAGTGGTCTTTAGAAGCTTTTTAATTTTAAAAGAGTTTTTAATAGTAACTCACATGATGGGTTTTAAAAAGATAACTTCATCCCCACTTTGTTTATAGGAAGGTACCTACGTTTCAAATTATATGAGTAATAAAATGTCAATGACACTATTTATAAGTGTTTTGCTTTTTGCTCTTAGCTCTGCACTGTTTTCATGATTTTCAAGTGGTTTAAACTGCCAACAATCCTTAGCGACGGCGTAACAGATTTGTGAGTGAAGTGTTAGTTTTTCTCTGTATAATTATTTTATACAATTTTTTTTACGCTCTCACTAGCGAGTGAACGACTTAAAACTCATACTATTACTGCAAGGACCCTAAAAACTCTCCGTTCATCTGTTTCACTATCCTTCTTTCTCTCTATCCTGTCTGTCACAACTTCGTAATTTTTATATTTATAGACATAGGTGTTATCCACTTACCATGCTAAGTAATTTACTTTGACGAAGGTGTGGAATGAAATCGCATTTTCTCTAATATCTCATCACATAGGATTTCACAAAAATATTTTTAAAAATGAAATAGAGGTTTTACAGACAACATTTCATCTTCTTGAAATATTTAGATCAAAAGTGGCTGTTCCCGTGTCAGGAGGGACCTGACATTTCTAAACATATCTTATAGGTATGTAGATATTGAAAATGATGTTCAATTAATATTGAGTGCAGTTAGTGGAATGCATTAGTTTAGTAATTATTAAGAAATAAAAAGCCGGTGAAATCGATAAAAGCGAATTCTTCTCCGATAATATTGCCTTAATCCTTTCAAATTTTCCATCAATTGTTTATATATACGTATAAAAAAAATTTGTAGTTTCACAATCATGGTATACCTACTTGATGAATAGATTCCGTATATCAGTCCCGTTCCAAGCCATAAAGGTACTCTCATCTCAATCGCATGAGTTATATAAATAAAAGCTTGAAGCACCAAAAGGTAACTGATGCTTTGTCCGTCTGGTTACGGCCGGGACCGTCCGTGTCATAAATCTCTCACTCGGCTTACGAGCGGATTACGTGTCTCAAAATTAAATTACCCGTTCGTTCATACATGAGAAATAATAGCATGTTTTTATTTTTAGCTAAAATCGCAATAATATGTTGCAGTATAATCGCAAGTTCAGTAAAATTATAACTTTAACGCCTGATATTTTTTAAAACAGACACAAGTTTAAGGAAATTAATATAATAATAGATTGAGACGGCACCAATATATATTTAAAAATAAAATTTAAATATGTTAAAAAATATCTTATAATTAAAAAAAATAATTGTGACCTGTATTTCGTTAATACAAGAAACAAAGAAAAACTTGGTAACCATCTTAGCCGCCTCAGTAAAAAATCACAAAATCTTTTAAAGGTATATACGCTTTATACAAAAGCTTAAAAGTATCGGACTACTTACATGATAAAAATCCATGGGTGTAAGCCAATTCTAGTGACACACAAACACGTGAATCTCTATGTTTGGATGAGCTCACGGCAATCAATCGATCCGCTGCTGAATTGACACAGAGTGGAGGTTCTTATTTATATGAGTTTGTATAAAATACTACTTGTTTGGCTGTCTAATAACAATGGACCAGGTTTGTCTGTATCTAGACTTTTATATAAAATCTATCATATGTATACGTGTATATTCCAACGCACAAAATTCAAGAACGGGTTAAACGGTAGGATGGGATTAGAACTATTGGATAGCTTATATCTGGTTTGAACGTAAGCTAATTTGATGTGACCGACCGATCGGTCGAGTAGTTAAGGACCCTACCTGCAGAACCAAAGGTCGCGGGTTCGATTCCCAACCGGGACAAATATTTGTGTACATGAGCATGTCTATTTGTTATGTGTCTGGGTGTGAAAGTATCTATATATGTATATATATAAAAAGAATATTTAAGAGTTCATATCAGTCGTGTTAGTAACCCATAATACAAGCATAACAAATGCTTACTTTGGGACTAGACTGCACTGTGTGGGATGTTCCTGGCGATTATGATTATGGGTATTATGTAAATTAGTTCAGCAGTTGAAAAGTTGCGAGCAGTTGAAAAATATGGGCGAAAATTCAGCCAGACTTTAAAATCAAACTTTTAGTGACAAGTTATAAAATCCAGTGAATAGTTCTGCAGGATGAACCTAAACTGCACATGAATCACGCGAACGAAGTCACGGGCAGACTATTATCCATTTATTTATATTTTGTTTTGATCAAATAATCCATAAAAGATATATTAGATAATTTGCCATAAATTTGCCGACTGATTTCACCTCGGAATCGATACAAAGCGAGGATTAATAAGGATTACTAAATTCTGAGCCTTTTGAAAAGTAACCAGCTTCGGCCAAAATATCTTAGATACACACAGATATAAACTAAATCGCATTCATACAATGATACAGTCACCTGTTTGCCATTCAAACATTTATCCTCATTTATACGCATCCATGTTAGACACAATCATACAAAAGGATTTAAGTTGAACTGTCGAAATTTAAATGGAAATTTTTGTAGTAACGCACGTCTTCGAATGGATTACCAGACATTCCCTAATACTAGTTTGTTTTCAGAAAGTGTGAAAGCTAGAATGTCCCAAACTTCCGAATCATGGTCACGAATATATAAAATTCTTGACAACCAAGAGGTCACTCAGATTTCAATGAGTAATAACAACAAAGCGAATGGCAAGTATACAAAAAGAAATAAACGATTCGTGTGTCAGAGTATGTTTTGTGTGTTAATTTTGTAAGAGTGGATGTCGAGATTATCCTGTGCCTTATAGAATGACTTAGCATTAACTAGTTTATAGTTATATGCTAACAAGCGTATGTAGGGTTGAATATAATGTGACGTATCTATAATAGAACGTCGAAATGTCATTCGAAAAGTTCCAACGGACATTCAATAAAACAGAAAATACAGATAAAGAAGTAAATTCCACGAATTCATTAAATTGAATTCGTAAGACGGTCTTTACAAAGAACAGTGCCTCGATATTTTGAAAAATCAACGCACATATTTATAAGCGCCGTGGCGCCTAGATTTTTTCTCGCTAAAAATTGCGATGTAATCTTTAAATAGAACACTAGAAGGTTGTAATGTTCGTGACGAGTGAATTAGTGGAGAGGAATAAGTGTATAAAGCGATGAAGAGACGTCGAACGGGACCTTCAGGCAGATCAGACCTTCAGTCTAACGTAGGAGAGCAGTACCTACTACCCGAAATCACCTAGTTAACGTAACAAATCTGCATGGCATCTGAGCCTTGTTTATTCACAGTCGGGCCATCCAGCTCGAACTGCCCTCCCTTGCCGAGAGGTCGACACGTATCGGCCCTCATCCCTAGCATAATCATACGCCTACGAGACGGCGCTCTTAAGGCACCGCCCACCAAAGGAATTAACACACCGAAGCATCCTCAATGCGCCCGGTCGTTGTTCAGTTCAAACCCTACACGCTGTACCGGAGTTTAAGTTGAGGATGTCGTTTAGCCAGTCGGGCAGCATCTTCTGTGTAGAAATCCCAACCCGGCACTATCTGCGCGGTAGGTCGGGTGCGCAGGTGTCTGTATGCAGATTCACTATTCACTATTCACTCACTAAAAAAAAGTTGAACGGGACAGTTTTTGTGAATAATTTAAATGCGATTAACTTCAAAGTATGGAGTGAGATAACGATACAATTTGTGTTCGGTGTTATTTGATCTGAAGTCTGTTGACGTCAGAATTTTGTTGTGATATCGTGTTACAGTAAAATAAAGTTAAATTAAATTTGTGTTAAATTAAATTAAATTTAATGCATCCCTGATATGCGGACTAGTAGCCCGTACCAAAAGCTACAAAAAAAAAATGAACATATAGCCCTAAAGAATAATACACAAATTTTAATAAACAAGAAAGAAATTAACGAAGCAGCACCATCTAGGGTTTCCACGGAGTACTTTAAAAGTTTGATGTTCGATCCACAGAGGTTTATAAGCAGTAAAACGAGCCAATTTATGTAACAAAAGTTATATGCACGTAACAATAAAGGGCGTCATGATAAATAAAATAAAACGTATACGGAAATACGTTTTCCGGAAATGAATGGAAGGAAAGTGAGGATGCCACTATCCCCCAAAAGAACACCTTACGCATAACGGCCGTGAAGCTCCCGTCAGTCCATTGTCCACCTTGAGTTGCGTGTAGATTGTAATCGATTCTATGCTGAGTTCATCTATCATAAATTTATTATTATTTAGCTGATCGACGTAACAATAGCTTAACCTATTAAAAATACAATGCAACATTCCTCTACCGATGAGTAGGTTACTGGATCCATCCTATTGTGTTTTGCTAGTCAATTTGGTAGTAACAAAGCGTAAATAGAAGCGTAAAAATAAGCTTTCAAAGTACTTATAATTGCTGATTTTGTACATCTTTATTATATACTAGCTTTTCTACACAATTGTACCGGGATAGTTTACGGAACACGACGCTCCAGGACACTATAAGAATTTTTAGAACATGTTGATACTTAACTACCTAAGAAATCCACATGTATTTTTCGGGGATAAATTTACCCTGTCGATCATATCATGCCTTAGAGACTTCTTCTTCTTCTTCTTTTGGTTAAATGGCGTTCTAACATATGTTAATTCTGGCAATGTCTAGTGTATGAGAGTTAAACTATGTTTATTGAACAAAAATTATAAATACAAGCACGGTTAATATGGATTTTTTTCAAAATGTCACAAGGAACTATGACGTTCTACATGCGCCATTTCGAAAAAAACTCCTTCAGAGACTTTAATACTAAATTTCACCATACTAATTTTTACCCTCACAGGACAGGCGACGCCTAGTGTGAGTATCAGTAAAATATTTTTTTGTTTAAAATCATAATGGCAAATAAACATATTTCATTTTTATATTTCTTTTTATTTCATCAATATCCGTTCAGATATATTAGCGTGAAGAATGATTATCGCACAGAAACCGTGCCTTTTCCGTATAAAATGTTGTCTATGTCACTCTCCAGCAGACCAATACATAAAATGTCTGCAAAGTTTCATTAATCAGTCCAACCGTTTCGGGAATCAGCCCGGATGGACAAACAAAACCGACAAACAGACATACAAGAAGTAGCCTACGTCTTTCTCCTTCTTCAAGATCTAATATATCTTTGTATCTTTCATCAAAATCGGTTCAGCGGTTTAGGCGTGAAAGTCAGACAGAAAGAGTTACTTTAAAATTTAAAAATATATATTGCATTAAACGTATTGTCAAGTGTTTATATGTTTTCATTTGGGAGAGGATAATCCTTGGAAGTCATATGTGGTCGTAAGAAAAAAGTGCTCAGACACTGTCGGCCAAATCTGTCCGTAACTGATTGCAGCATCAATTCTTTTATTGTACTTGTGTTATGCATCAGTGAACACGATAATTTTAATAACACTGACACAAGTGGAGCAGTACCTCATTTTGTTTGACCAGTTTCTTATGCTAATACTGTATGCGATATAGATTTCATCAGGGATTCAAAACGCGATCAATGAATACTCAGTCGCTACGACGCGTTAGACAGCGCGTATGATTTTAAGAACGGATTAAATTTATTCGTGCTGAAAATATCAACCTTTCGAATGACGGCTTCTAATTTTATTCGTATATAGGCCTAACAGATGATTGCGCGCTCACCGCTCTGAAATTCAATTTTCTATCAGGTATCTAATCGGTATGCGAATATTTTGAGTAAGGATGAAATCACTCACCGCAATATATTATCTTGAGTTTGGTGTTGAAGTGCTGGAAGTGTATTTATTTGGTGGCATAGTGTTGGGTGAAATAAACGTGGAAAGAACTCATCGCGTGTCTTTGATTTGAAAAATTGGTGAATATGTTTATGACAAAATTTGGCATTAATTTATGTACATATTGTGCATATATACACAAGTTTTACTCTGTCATTGATAGAAATTAGATTACACTGTAGTTGACTAATATTGAAAATATTATATTTGCCAATAAAAAATAAAAACAAAAAATAAAACAATAAAATTGTATTCCGTTGAAGAGTATAAACTCACAAGCTATTAAAAGTTTATGTCAGTCTCTTTCTTGAAAAAAGAAGTTTAACATTGTTTTAAATGACCTGACGTCACACCGTGCTAAATTGCCTTCTATTACATCATTTAAATATTCATAACTTTCCATTCTATCCATTCTATCAGCCATTTTTATATCCCACTGCAAGGGCTTAAGCCTCCCCTCAAGATGAGGGGCATGGAGTCTCAAATCCACCACGCTGCACAAATACGGATTAGCGGATTGTAACGTTCGCCGTCTATTCACAGCGACCGGGACCGACTGCTTGACGTGCTCTCCGAGGCACGGAGTCAGTGACAGTAAATGTACTTAAGTCAGAAAAAACTCATTGGTAGATACCCTGATTCGAACCACAGTCACATGGCCTTATAGATTTGAAACAGATTCGCTGCGCTCGGGCTATCACGACACTAACTTCATGACTTTGTTATTACTTATTTTCTAAATTATTTCGCTGTCATTATGTGTTTAGAAATTTCGTTCATTTAATTAAAAAAAATAGACAACTAGCGCATTATTAAAGGCTATGACGCACAGTAAAAGTTATTTTCAATTGTTGATTAGCGATTGCATATCAAGTCTGATGATAATTTCGTGCGTAGAGCACTGCGGTGAAAATATTAGTACAATATTATCAGGAAGTACTTGGAAGTACTAATTAATGGAATTAATGAGTCATGTGTATTTTATCTACAAAAAACTAACTTTTAGAAAGTCTGAAATAATATAGGTTTGTTCCTTTTAAAATGACTTTTGATCCTAAAGGCGTCGAGGACGTATTATTTTGTATTATTTCAAACTTTATAAGGGTTAGTCTTTTTTTTGTGTTGGGGGTTTTTTAAATTTTTTATTAAATTTATAATTTAAAATTTTTTATACTTAGTTATAAACCATTAATTATTTTTTATCGTAATAAATCATACCAAATCGTAATTAATCACTCATTGAAGCCCATTCAATCACCTCCCAAGTTCGTTGTCCGTAATGTAGGTACCCCACGTGCCTTATTATACATATTTAGCCCCATACCACGACAAACCGTCTTTATTCATTCACGCTTTAATTTTTTCATTCATTTTGCACATTCATACACTAAGGTCGTGATAGCCCAGAGCGCAACGAACTTGTCTCAAATTTATAAGGCCCCATAGGGCCATGGTTCGAATCCGGGCGTATGATGAGTTTTTCTGACTTAAGTACACAATATCACTGACACCGTGCTTCGGAGGGGACGTTAAGCAGTCGGTCCCGGACGCTGTCGACAGATGGCGGTCGTTACAGTTCCCAACCCGCAGTGGAGCAGCGTGTTGGACTTAAGCTCCAAGCCCCTCTCCACACCCTGGGGGATGCCTAAGACCCTGCAGTGGGGTAAAAATGGGCTGATGATGATGATGATGATTCATACACTAATTCACCACAAACGGTACTACATCGTATACCAAAATTTCATGTCGATCGAATGAGTGAAGTAGCGTAGAATCCCTCACTAATTTATCCTCATTCCTCTTTACTGCTCCACCGTCTGCCCCGATCACCAGCAATCAATCTTTAACACGTTAAACGCCTTGGCACCCACCGGTGGGTGACAATAGACTACCCCATTAGGCCACGTGAAATTTAATCTATTCGATGAGAGTATTCCAATGAGCTTTGCTATAAGTTGGTGAGGGGTTGGACATGCTCCAGATTCCAAAGTCATTCCAGTATCAGGTAAAGATCATCAAGTTTTACAATATCTTTGAAGTAAATAGATACCAAATTTCGAATCGATCAAACCTTTGGAAATCGCTCACATCCCTTCATCAACTGGAAAAGAGCTGATAATCTTCAAGCGGTTGAACAGATTTTCTTGAGACATAGCTAAGAACACTCTCGATTAAGTCACCTTAAAAAAAAAAACTACATCGAAATCGATCTATTCGTTTGGAAGCTACGAGTCCACAGACAGACACGCAGACACACACTTCAAACTTATAACATCCCTTTTTTGCGTCGGGGGTTAAAAATGGCAAAGTACAAAACATAAAAACAAAATAAAAGGTTTTTCTCTGTCTCAATCTGACCAGGCTTATATAAAAATTCAAAGTATTTGATAAGAAATTTTTCTAAATGTACCTACAATAGTTGTTGTTTAAAACATTGTAGACATTGTAAAAAGCCTTGATGTAATTTTTTCTGTAAATAAAGTCATAAATGAAAGAACTGTTCACGGAAAACCTATTACCGAGCAAATAGCTTTATGTCTAACGTAAAGCTGGATTAGCTAGAAAATATAAGCGCAGGTAACAAAATAGTCGTAAACCTTTTCTTAGTTTATTTCCGACAGGTGCAAGTATGCTATCGGCGTACACTCCAAAATGTGTATCCTCTGAAAGATTTCTTTGCCTACCGCACACACATCTACACGAGTGTCGCTTGCTGTTGACGAGAATGATTTGAATCAACTGAAGATTCGTATGACATCAATTTTTCACTACCTGAAATTATTTCGTGCTATATTTTACCTCTATCTTCGCTTGTATGGTTAAAACGATTTGCAGTATTAGGTTTATAATCTACATATCCATATAGGCATTAAATAAATTTATTTGACAGCAGGGTTTGGTTTTAATAGACATAAATGTCAGTTCACAGTATCGAAGTGACATTTTGCATTTTCGGGGGGTTGAAAACGGTGTGCGGGGATTTTTGAGGGGTGAAGAGCGTCGCGCGGGGACCTTGCACCCTGAAACTCAGACTGAAACTAACCATCATACACCGGCTGGCTATAGTATGAGTGATTAGCCGGTAAACGCAGAAGAGGGCTTCTAGTTAATTCGTATCTTATATAAGGTATATTTTTGACATATCAAGACATACGGTTTTTAGAGTACTGCAATAGGACGAAAAGACTGCAATAGCTTCTACATTTATGTCTGCCAGTCCCTAGGTCCATTATGCATATTTCATAACCGCTACATAGGTGTGTATTAAATCACGAAAAAAAATAATTCAAGGGTGCTTATGCCTCCCTACATATGCAATGTCAATAAATATTTTTGGTGAAAAGAAAATTAAAAAATTGTAAGAAGGTTTAAGTTGGTTAGTATTAGTGGATAAGTAATAAAAAAGTATTATTTGTGTAGTACCTATTAAATTTTTTTTAGTTTGTAATAGACAACCAATAGGGCGATCCAACCACTCATACTCTAGCTAGCTGGTGCAAGATGGCGAGTTTCAGAACGCGAGGTCTCCGCGCGCCAGTCTTCACTCCCGCTGAAGTGCGTTTGACATTTTCGATATAATGAAGTGACATTTATGACTATTAAAAACAAACGTTGCTATCAATTTATTTATTTTATGCGGCAGCCGTTTGTGTTTTTTTCAAATTACTGGACATAGCACAATACCCTGAATTATACACGCTGTATGTTTTATGATGTATTATTTATTGAAAGACGTGATAGAATATAGACTTCAAAAAATTCAAATAATACCAAAATTAAAAATCGCCTTCTTTTAAAGAACGATTTTCGTATATACAATGTCAATAAATGATTTTTGTGAAAAAAAATTTACAATGGTCTATATAGACCTAATAAGGCGAATGGTCCCCGGCGTGGTGGTAATTGGCTTGGCATCGCTTGGGGAATCGCTTTCTGTAAAAGCGATTTTCAATTTCTAACTACTTACTTTTCTGTGCACGGCTCGATCGTTTATACTTATCGAATGCTATTTATTGTTTGATTTATTTATAGAAATATACAACCGCTTATTGTTAAAACATGGTAGAGTGAAAATTAAGAATAAGGAAAACGAAACAATACTATGCTTAAACGAGAATGACGCGTAAATATATACATAAATCTTTTGGCACTTTGATGTCCATTTGGATTGACTACTTCTTATCAGTTTTGCCACTTAAATTTTTATTCATACACGTATTAAACACGGATAATTTCACAGCAGATTCATAGTGAACAACAAACTGTCATGAAGTTATATTTCTCCTGATGGTGCGGCGTTAGTTCCTGGTCTACTACGTGACAAAACATCCTTGTCAAACTATACATAGTTGGTGATTTGTCCCCCACAGTACTGAGTTGAGTTAAATCGCTAAAAACCATTATTATAAGAAGAATTATATAGAAAGTCAAAGAAGTCACTAAATAATGAGTTCCGTTCCATTCCATCAGCCCATTATACCCCACTGCAGGGGCTTAGGCCTCCCCCCAGGGTGAGCGGGTTTGGAGTTTAAACCCACCCCGCTGTTCCAGTGCAGGTTGGTAGATTGTAACCACCGCTATCTATTGACAGCAACCAGAACCGACTGCTTAACATGCTCTCCGAGTCAGAGTTATGTACTTAGGTCCGAAAAACTCATTGGTACACGCCCGGATTTGAACCACGGCTGCACGGCCTTATTTAATTTGAAACAGGTTCGCTGCGCTCGGGCTATCACGACTCATAAGAATGAGTGCGTTGCAACAAAACCAAATTATTCTAAGAACATGATAGATTGATGAATCGATTGCCTTGAGGTCAGAGACCTAACTGCAGAATAAAATTGGTTTCTCTTCGGGTTAAGTATTTGTGTACATGATGGTACATAAATGAAATCATAAAGTGTATAGTTATTTCTGGTATGTTTTGAGGATTATTCGTGTGAGACGACCATATATAGACATATATAGACATCAATGATCCAAAGCCTCGTAGTAACATCTCTGTTAACCACAGATTAAATTTTAACTGGTGCTTTAACATCAAACTAGGCAAAACTAACAAGGTACAGTGTGTTAGCTTAATCCAAAGAGCGCGGTTGAGTGTACATATAACGAAACAAAGTACTCGAACTCTAGTCCCATGTGTACACGACGTAAGTCTTAGCGCGTGTTGCGTTTCAAAACTTAAATTGCCAATTTTCTCGTGTTTTGCGCGGATCAACGCAATACCGGCGTCATTATTATTCCGTATGGGTACAGAAGGAAAGTTTTCGAGCCTACTGTGCGAGGGTGAAAGGCGAAGACGCAATATGTTATATTGGACCGCGCTAGATCTGTTTAATGCATTTCGCATATGGCCGACTGTCATTCCAATACTATCTATTATTTATGTATTAATGATTAAAAAAACATTACGACTTAGGACGTCCGTCAGCTAAACTAGTTCTATTTCAAGTAAACTAGCTTCCAAATCACTTTAGAAGCCAAATGGTTAAATCAGTCTGTTGATTGGATGGCTAGGATGTTAGTTTAATGCGGATATTCAATTGAATAGCAGAAGATGGATTAGTATATGATTAATTTAAGATTAATAATCTTAATTAATGATTTTTACCATTTTACTTTAGTATATAGTAATTTCGTTATACTAATAAATATTTGACTAAACTATCGTTAGCATGACTGATTTAGTTTCAATAGCGTGTAGATCCCTTATGTGAACAGAATGGAGCCGGTCTGCAGACATGATCTTGGTGCGTTTAGTAGGTACAGACGTTGGAACACGTGTTATTCTGCCTTACTTCTGCAAGCTCCATCGATCACTCTGGTTCATTTGTGGATTTACTCTTTCCGAATCAAGAAGCCACTTCTACTCAGCGCACACTAAAATTTTAACTATTTTTTTTAATTTTAGTAATTTAGATTTAATTTTTTTACATATTTAGAAGAAGAAGCAGAAAGAAATACCATTCATTCACGGCTACAGAACATACATGTCAAACAGAAAAATAAAATAAAGTAAAAAACAAAAATAGAATGAAAATAAAAAAAAACACAAACATAAAGGTCTCCGCAGCCATGAAAGGAGCTGACTCAGCACCTGCTGCAGATGTGTATGACCACACCTACAACACTGATTTTCAGTCAACCCCTGCACACAGCCCACCATACCGGCCACCACCATATTTAGACCCGTAAGGAATAAAAATCGACATACGAGCTCTGATTTCAGCATTACACACGACTGAAGTTTTGGCGCGTCCGCAGCACTGTGCGGTGTGAGATGGTTACTAATGTACATATAGTTCTCATGCCGCACTAGAGACAAATGGATTTAATTCTGTGGGTTATGAACACAATTTTGCTATACCTTATTAGTGCAAATTTATTTCTATACGTATATTATTTTAATCAACAGTTGCTATTTTAGTTGTTCACACAATATTCTGAAAAGAAACAAACAATATTTAATTTATCAGATAATTATTTTTACGCAGCCGAGTTTTTAAATTTTTTTTTCATAATTTCTTTTTGTATTTGTAACATTTTCTAAGTTTAAACTCGTCTTAATTATGACTTTAAAGAAACTTTAAAGCTAGGTACGCAACTAGCCAGGTTTCGGAATACGAGTTGTTCGAATGCCTGTCTGTTTTATTAATCAAATTAATGTTTTAATCTTTAGAAAGTGCGTGATCCGCGGCATGAAATGGATGAACTTTGATGTGTATATTCAGAACGATTCATGAACAATTAAAGTAAAAGCTAAAACGATCCTGCTACTGCTCGATTCAATTTCCACGCGGAAATTATTGGGAAAGTAAACTTTCCGAGGAAGTCCGATCTATAATTTAAGCTACGAATATGTTCGTAAAACACGTACGTTGAAAAAGGGTGGACCATTCTAACTGTTATTCATATTGGTGTTCCAGTTGCGATAAATTTTTACTTTATTAAATTTCAGTGTATTGTGACCTTTAATTATATAAGCACGTCGATGTGTTATAGGAAGTATTCGAAAAGAGCACACGGCTATTCAATCTCATCGACCGAGTACAAAAATATCGTGAAATTTCAATAAGTGTTGTCAAAGCGCGCTCAAAAGTCTGATTTTAGAGGCGCATTTTTTGCGCATTCCCACGGTAAATTGAGAGATTAGTATTTTAAAATAGAATGTTCGACGATGCAAAACTTCGAAATGTTGTATGGTTTAGATTTCAACAGCCTCTGTAAGGCTGGCGCTATGTCGTGCGTTAGTCAGTTTTCTTGATAAGTCAAGTGTGATCAACTGCAAGTTGTAAATGCGACAAAAGTGTAGTTTGTGATTTTGTTTCATATTAAAGTAAAGTACAACTTAATCGGTGTTTTAGTGCATCCTATATCTGGACTTACGGCCCGTAACAGCATTCCAATAAAATAATCGCTTGTTATCTTTGAGGGTGACAAGGAAAACAGCTATATGCTCGGCATTTGTGCACAATGGTAAAGTCGCTAATCTAGAAATATAATTCTTTACTAAAATCACATAAGTTAACGATATCTTCGCTTCCAACGTAGTTGAAGAAGACCAAATTCTAATTTAACGAAATACAAAAGGCACAGAAATCCGTATATATAAGATGATGATGATGATGAACTGATGATGCAACCAGATCTTATATATATATTCAGACTAATTGAAAACATTGTTAATGAATTGGTCTCATTTTAGAAATAGATAAATATGGTAAAGCAATGAGCTGAGCGTAGTCTTTTGGACGTTCACTCAAGACTAAATAAAATTGTTCAAAGTAATCATTTACTTAAACTGCCCCTTCTTTGTGAAATTTCAACTTCGTAATTTCTTTTTCAGCTTTATTTATCGTATAGGTTCCGTAAGATAACGTTCGCATGGCTCAGGTCGCGCCGCGTGTTATTCAAGGGAAACTTTTTAATTAGTCCGTCTGTTTGTGTTGCCCGCTCGCGGCTTTGTCGGTGTGTAAGTCAAACTCTGACACTGATTGTACCAAACGAATTTCGGATTACTTCGTCGTGATACAAAATGGGCAATTTATAATCAAACAGGTAAAACGTTAACTTAAGCCATTAGGTTTATGAAAAACTTTTAAGTACCTTCACAAGAAAGAGATTATAATATTTTACAAAAGGCGGTAATAGTCTATTAATTTTGAATTCACCAAAATATTATTGTGCGACAACATAGATACAACAATAAACAAATAATATGAAACTAATAGTCTGTTGTGAATTATGTGTATATGAGGGACGAATGATTGGGGGTTTTGGTGATGCTTTCTAGGAAAGTTGAGATCTGTCTAACTAATTAACTTATAGAAAGAAGAGAAAGTTATTGTCTCTTCAGCTGCGTCTCGTCGCCAGTAGAATGTCGTAGTAAGTAAAACGAAAGTTAAATTACAGACAAAATAGACTTAACAAAACTGTACACAAAAAATATTTACTTTAAAACTCAAATCTTATTTGATCAGGACTTACGTACCTGAGAGCAGGTGGTTCTACTGGTAATATTTCGTAATGATTCATAATTTTGTAACCTTAGCGTTTGAGGTGACGTTTTGGTACCTGATTACGGTACCGTGGCTTGACATGTTTAACACGTTGTTCATTGAACTAATAAAAAACAATTGGTGTGATTCAAAGTCTATTCGTATTTAGGGCGCTATACAAGTGATCTGCCGAGTTAGTGAAAAATATTGTTTTTTCCATGAATCAATGACAATGTGAAACGACCAGAAACTATCGTTAAATTGAGGTCACAGATTTGGACTTCGGTACAATCAGCGATCATTACTCTTACATATGTGATTAGAACGTAAAATAATCTATGTAGAAAAATGTCTCTATGCTAATTTCTTCAAAATCGATTTACTAGTTTCTGAGATCACCAACAAAAAACTTACAATATTTTCTACATGTCCAATTATGAATCCGTTTAAGCATCGGGATGTCCCAATACGCTAACACAATTTTTATTTCACAATTTTCAATTTTGACTGATCGAAGTAGCAACTGGATAGAGACCCTAACCGCAAATATTTGTATGCATGAATTTTGTTTGAAATTTGTTCCGTGCCTAGGTGTAAAATATCTATATACTTCTATATCATACAACATATTTAAGTATGTACATCATTTGTCTAGTACCCATAAAACAAGTTCTGCCTATTTTGTGCCTATATTATGCTGTTTGGGATGTCCCTGTAAAAAAAAGAAAATAAAAACAGAAAAAAACTGTAAGGATACAAAACTACTAAGATTAAAATCCTCCCGCAGTCATAACTTAGCCGATCCCAGCGCAGTCACGTACTACGACGTTCGCGAAGAAAATATTTAAGGGAACAGATGTTTAATAAGCGGAAATTTCCGCGGCAGACTGTATTACCATTTTTTTTAAAGTACTGGCTTCTATTTACGCATCTACTATTATTATTTATTATAAATACGAGAGGGACGAACAAACATATGTTTATTGTCCATTTCGCAACGAAGCAAGGTAACCTAATTGTCAGGGTACCGTACCCGAATGGTATGAAGCTCCACTGTCCATCCGTTCGTCTTTCACGGGGCTGTAATGTCTGAACCGTAGTAGCTAGAAACTTGAAATTTTCACATAGTATGTAGTACTATGGCCTCTATAATATAATAACTAATATTTAATAAAAGTCGTAAGTCGTGATAGCCCAAAGCGCAACGAACCTCTCTCAAATTTATAAGGCCCCATAGGGCCATGGTTCGAATCCGGGCGTGTACCAATGAGTTTTTCTGACTTAAGTATGTACTTAAGTCAGAAAAACTCATTGGCACGGAGTCAGTGATAGTTATGTAACTATCACTGACTCCGTGCCTCGGAGAGCACGCTAAGCAGTCGGTTTCGGACGCTGTCAGTAGATGGCGGTCGTTACAATCCCCAACCCGCAGTGGAGCAGCGTGGTGTATTTAAGCTTCAAGCCCCTCTCCTCACCCTGGGGGAGGCCTAAGCCCCTGCAGTGGGGTAAAAATGGGCTGATGGAGATGAAGTGATTTAATAAAAATAAAATGAAGTTAAAAATTTTACCTGGTCTCCATACAAGAAACGTGATTTTTATATTGTACGGTGGTATGGAACCCTTCGTATGCGAGTTTAACTCTCATTTGGCCAGTTTTTTGCATTGAGATCGTTGAAGAGCCGTACAGTCATATAGGCTACTTAGCTTGGTCGAAAGTTTCCATGTAATAGGTGCAAAATTAATCAACATTCGAAATTAATGACGAACAAAGGTTCCAGTAGTCAGAATTGTAATAGGAACAGAAATCAATGCACGAAGTAAGTACAACAAGTGTTAAGTCTACCGAAACAGAAACATATAGCTATATGGGAATGTAAAATATTGGTGCATGTGACGCTGGGGCGGAACCGTGGGCAAACTATTCTCAGATTGGTTACATCAAAATTAATATATTATATATAGTATATGTGTCTTATATTTTAACGAGGACTTTAAGGAATTTTCCAGTGCAAATTACATTAAAATATGTTAAGTAGTTTTTGGTTGATATTGAAACTGAAGCACATGCGGTGTAATTCTTTAATTAGTTTCTAAGTTTTCTCTGGTATTCCTGATTGATTGACTGATCGACCGAGTGATCGAGTGAACCGAAGATCGCTGATTTTATTCCGCTCGGAACAAATATTTGTGTGCATAAACATGGCTATTACAGTTAGCTTTGTATCTGGGTGAAAATGTCTATATATATTGTAAAGAATATTTAAGTATAAGTCGTCTAGTATCCAATGTATAATAAATATAGTGTCAGTTGTCTAGTATCCATAATACAAGCACAACACTCGATTACTTTCAGTCTAGATAGCGCTGTGTGGAATGCCTTATTAGATATTATTATTAAATATCAATTAAAAACTCAATTTTAGAAAGAAAAATATGTAGGTAAAATTTTCACTTTAAATTTTGTTTCACTTGGTTATTAAATCAAACACGTAATCAAATACTACGCATTAGAAAGGTGCGACGCGGGTTTAGAGGGGAGGTGTATCCTGCCGGCGGCGGCCGGCTGCTTACCGATGCAATTGTTAGTCGCCGTCCATATCGCCCCGGTAATTACCCGGATATCAGATTACAGAAAATTTCTCAGAAAATAATAATCTACTATTTTTCTTACAAAGTTGTTCGACTTTCAACAGGAAAGAATTACTGTAATCTACATTATTAGCGAAACGATATAAATAAATGCCTGTAATACAAATTATAATATCCTTGATCATGTAAATTTGAAAAGTTTTTACCAAGTATTAAACGCAACCGCTGGCTGTCTGAAGTGAATTGCAAATGTGATCGGAATAGCAATATGCTAATCGTAGTTCTCGGAGCTAAATTCATTTTGCTATCCGTACGACAGTACGATATTCTGAACGTAAAATTCTTGCTGAATTACTTTGAGTATTTTAGGTTGATTGATATTTTATTATCAATTTCCTTTTCAGGATTCCTTACCCGAAGGGTACCGTTGGTACCTTTAATAACTTACTTGTTATTACTAAGGCTCTGCTGTCTGTCCGTCCGTCTGTCACAGGGCCGTATCGTCTGAATCGTAATAGATAGACGCTTGTAATTTCCACACAGTGAGTATTACAATGGCACCTATAACGGCAAATAATAAAGAGAAATTAAAGTTAAAGTTACGTGGATTAAAAGTTTTTTCCACGTTTTTGGTGATTGGTGGTTGTGAGATCGGTGATTACACTTGAAATTTTTATGAAGTATGTACTACTATGGCCTCTGTAACAAAAGATAATAAAAATATGATAAAGTTAAAAATTAAAGGAGGTCTTCATACTAAAAACGTATTTTTTTTTTTTTTTAATTTTGTGCAGTGGTGCCTTCGTGTGCGAGTCCGACTCGAGGTTTCGTGTGACGCTCACAATATACAACTCACAGCAAGTTCTTGAGAATTTAATTTCACCGACCACAGTAAATTTCTTTTCTACACGCGACCTTCGTTGTTATAACTGTCACTTAACGAACTGTTTTATGTAGTAGAATACGTAGGTTTTTATATTCCTAGGTTTGGCTGTTCTAGCTCTTTCCGGGAAACTCCCATTGTTATGATTTCTGGTACAAAAATAAGAATGAGGGCAATTTCGATAATTTATATCGATAATTAATTACGTTCAAGTAACAATGTAATAATGATTATTTCTCAAAAAAAAAACCAATCCATTAAATACAAAAAATATAAGAATACTTCCTCAGTGACATCTCATAATATGCTGCTGAATATTAAAGATGAAAATAATGAGATTATAATAAATAATGTGGTTGCTTGATCTTAATACAATAATTAAGCGCTTTAGGTGCGCTTTAGCTTATTAATTGGAAATTATTTATATTGACTTATGTGTAAATATAATAATGTGACGAGACCGCTCAAGACAACACACGACAAGTTCTTGACTGACCGATTGACCGAATAGCTTAGAGACCCTAACTAGAGACAGAACTAAAGGTCGCAGGTTCGATTCCCGCGAGCGACGAGCAGATATTTGTGTGCATGAACATGTTTATTTGTTCCGTGTCTTGATGCAAAAATATCTATATACGTATATATTGTGAGACATATTTAAGTACGTTACATATCAGTTCTCTAGTACCCATAATACAAGCATAATACTTCCTTACTTTAGGACTTGATGGCGCTGTGTGGGATGTCCCAGGTATTATTATTTCTTCGTTGATTTTATTGTGCAACAATTTACAGCAAAATAAATTCACTAATATCAAAGTCGACATTTATCAAATCCGTATAACTTTCTCGCTTTGACAATTCGTATATTTTTTTCTTAAACTTAACCTTCACTTCATGGTCAACATACGTTTTGAATTTCATTTCGACCCGACTGTACTATTCGCTTATCAAGCACACCTTGAGATCAAAAAACTCGAATAACATTTATTGGTTGTCGTTTGTTTTTGAGCGTTTTCTGAAACAAAATTAGTGATAGGGAAGTGTCGATAGGCGATGTAAATACACATAGCAAAATTAACATAACATTACGAAACTAGAGTCTTGATTGGATCGGATCACTGCTCCATATAAATTACCCAAAGGCGTACCACATAAAGTTGGTCTTTCCTGCAGCAGCTGCGTGGTGCGGAAGGTGTGATTCCGCCCTCTCTGTTAATATCCAATCGTTTATAGGTTCAGCTACCGCAACTAGCGCCAACGTTATACGGCTTAGCGTTGAAACTTTCGTCAGAAACTTCTAGAATCTTAAACAGTTTCTGCCATGTAAGCCTAGCCTTAAAATGAAGTAGTAAAAAAATCTGGTAGTGCAGTTGCGTAGAGATCTTTATTAAACCGGTTGCACCGTGCGCGGGTTTCATGCAAATATTGCTTGAACGTGACCCGCGGTGGCTTCGTATATTCGTGTTAGGAAAAAAATATTACCATGGAATAGCCGTGAAAATTTTTATGTGTAACAGTAAATCGAATAACACTTTATTTAGAATGCATACAATTTTATAAAAGTGTTTGATTTTTAACCAATTTTGATGAAATATGCATATTTAAATAGATAAAATTAGATCATCATTCCACATATGCACGGTTTGAGTATTAGACCAAGATCTTCAAATGCCAGACTTTCTTCCTTTAATAAACGCTTAAAGTTTTTCAGCGCTAGCTTCTAACAATGGTAGGAACGATGGGCTACTTTGAAGTTTGAGTCATCACGGCTTTGGCTCGTAACAGGTAGCAAAGGAGTATAAAATTCCAATTTTAATAAATCAAATAATAAAGCATAAGTTTTTTTTTATGTTTTCTTCGAAACAATATTAGATATCATGTTATCCATTGCCAACTTTTGGGCGTTTTGATACACACCTGTCATTTTTTTAGTGCTTAGTGCTCCCAAGCACTTTATAACAAAGCCTCCAAAAGCACTAAAAAAATTACATGTGTGTATCAAAACGCCTGAAAGTTGGCAATGGACAACATGATTTCCATCATTTTCATTTGATAGTAACTAAAAGAAAATATTGTAGCAAGCTAAATCTAAATCGGAATCGAATATCGGGTAAAAAATGGAAAATGTAAATCATGGGTCCACTCTGATTTTCCACTACTAGCTTACGTGAATGTCATTTTTATTACCATATTCCTACACGTTTCATTATGAAATGAAAAACTTCATGTCTGATAACTTTACGGACGAACACGACATAATTATAAAAAAATTACTACACAATGCTGAAAATACTTAACGTATATCTACGTTTCAATGTTTGAAATTCCGAGTTCTTCTTGTATGCGTATATAATTTATTTCTATAGTGATAGTTAATCCTTTCTAATAACATATTCATGATGGGATGGCCCGTTTTACGAAGGTTACCCGATTTCCAAAGTGTCGGGACTTAGCCGATGCAAATGTCAGGTTTTACTACCCAACCGTAAAACTATTCGATCTAAGTGCAAAGCCTTCTGTTCTGCTCGTAGAGACATCAATTTGCAAATTGTATTCTGACTTTTCTTATGAACTATTACACGAACAATAAATACAGAGAACTAACAATTTATTCGCCGTGATAGCTGAGTGGTGTCTACCCCGCTTTTTGTTTAGAAGACCGTGGTTCGAAACCGAGAGCATGCGTATCAATGAGTTTTTTCTAGCTTATGTACATAACTATCACTGATTCTGTGCCTTGGAGAGCACGTTAAGTCGTCGGTCCCGGTTGCCGTCGATAGATAGCAGTCGTTATAATCTCTCAACCCGCACTGGTGCAACGTAGTGGATTAAGCTCCAAGCCCCTTCATCCTAAGGGGAGGCCTAAGCTCCTGCAGTGGAGCATTAAACGGTGATGAAACGATGGACGATGGTAAAAATTTACGTCACCTATTAGTTTTTTGTTATGGTACTCTTCCTGTCAAACAACAAAAACAACTCTTTTCTTTAGTTTGTTGATTGATAGCACTTTACAGAATTTGATTCAACGGGTTCTATGTTCGGCTGGGAAAATGAATTTTCCAAAATGTAATGATGCAGTTTAAATTTTCATCAAAATCGATTCCAAGAATACTTCGAGTATTTTCCACTATTGCTTATAGTTTCGGATTTGGCCATCCACGTACGCTTGAACAATTTAACTTGTGTATGTCGTCGGTAATAAATAATATCTGAAAAGACAATGTCCGTTGCGCCATATGCAATTACCACACCATAACATACCATCAGCCCATTAATGCCTCAATGAAGGGACATTGGCCTCCCATCGGGATAAGGGGGCTTGGAACTTAATCCGCCATGCTGCTCCAGTGCAGGTTGGTAGATTTTAACGACTGCCATTTATTGATGGCAACTAGGACCGAGGCTCAGAGGCACAAAGTCAGTGATAGTTATGTACCTACATAAGTTACAAAAAAACTCATTGCATTCCTTGGGATTCGAACCACGGCCTTCTAAACACTAGCTACTACTTGGCTATCACTACATATGCAATTGACACAAATTATTGTTACGTTATTTTAATTTGCCTCAAATTGAAACTCACTGAAAAGATCGTATTTTTGCAAAGTTTTAGTAGAATATGATATTTTAGATATCACATTATATAAAACTTATATATGTGGCGCCATATTTATAGTTACACGATTGCATTCGAATGAATGTTTTTGTGTCAAACAATACGTATTTTTCAGAAATAATACATGTTACGTGTTTGAAATCGTATAATTTTTTGGTAAAAATTGAATAAATAGAGTTTATTCAAGACAATTCTCGTGATAATGCTACCTGTTGTGAAGGATAGCGCCATCTATGCTAAAGTACAGCAACTAATTCGTTCACTGCAAATATTAGATAGTTCACCTACTACTTAATCACAATTTCACAACTTTCTCTTCAGAATTTATCAAACCCCGAAAATCACAAAGTGGAAATTAAATGTATTTTTACATAACTTTATTTTTGATAATGATTTTCTAGGGCGCCCCCCCTTTTTTTAATTGTTAAGCAAATAACTAATACTGTGGGTCAATATTGAGCTTTGCCTTTTTAAAAGAAATTATCCAAGTAGGTCTTCTATTTGAACGAGTCCAATGACAGTTTTTGAAAAAACAAAAATAAAATTGTAAACGTTTTTCTTATGAGGTTTCTTTTTATTAATTTTGACGCTAGATCGGTAATCGCTTAAGAAATTGATCATGAAAAACGGCTGTACTGTCAAACCATAATGGGTAAGATTCTCGTATAAACCCACGTAATTGATGACAACACATAAAATACCTAATTGAATTTTGATGAATAGTGATTACTAAACAAGCAAGTCGGCATTTTACATCATGTTCCGCTGAGGTCACTAAATCGAATTGACGAACGCTGCAGCTTTAAACAGAAATGCCAGTCTGTCTCCAGGTTTATTTATTTAATGTGTCCAAAATATATTTTTTTGGGTTTCCGAAAGGATAAATATATAATGTCTCACGGCTATTCTTGAAGGAATATTTTAGGAATAATTTTTAAATTAATGACCTTCTATTTGTATCTAAATAGGCCAAGAGACACGAACCAGCTTTATTTATACATACAAAACTAACACAAAGCAGAAACCGGCGTCGACGACGAAGGCTGTATATTATTCAGCTCAAACTATCACACCAGACAGGTATATTCCTGCGCTGCATCGAGCAAGTTGCATTTAGCGCGTCTCGTCCAGACATGGAAATTCGTTCACCTGGCATGAATATTTTACACGTCTATTTCCGCTGTAGCCGGCTAATTAATAAAACAAATTGACAGCTCAAATGTCGTCCGTTTGCGGGCTCCGATATAGTTTCAACTGTGAGTGGATTTTCATGTTTGAAGTCGAGGTTTCCACGTTCTGTGGAAATTTTAGTTTGGCCTTCATTAATCGTTACGGTTTTAAGCACAGACTTTTTAATTTATAGTAGTTTTTACTCAAGGTACCGTCTGCAAACAGTTACATCAATTCCTCAACTCCACTTTTTGAGTTAAATTTATCGCTACACCATATTACAGGAAATAAAAGTCACTATTGATGCTAATTTTTCAACTTTTTTTATCGGTAACACTTCCTAGGCAAAAGCTTAATTTTCTAACGCGAACCACGAAATATTTTAAGAACGAGAAAATGGTGACGTTTTACAAAGGTTGTAATTGTTATTGATTTAATCAACTATTGTTGAGTTATACATATTATGAATTCCTGAAAATTTTCTGTCTGAAAATTGCTGAAATCAAAATTTCAGCAATTTTCAGACAGAAAAAAATTCCTGAAAAAAAAGAAAAATCTTGATATATGCCGTGACATTTAATACCTTTTCGCTTGCCTCTTTATTTTTTGATAGTAAGATGACGCCAGCCACCGCCTTCTATAGTTATAAGCCATGCTATTGAAATTTTGCAACGTTGCGTGTAGTCCGAGTTTTGGTATCAGCCGAGCCGAGGCGTGCTATTGGCTATTAGTTGGCATTTTCTTCAATTTAAACGTTATGTAAATAGAGATATTCATTGAAAATAATATGTCAATGTTAAAAATTACTTGTTGCATCGTGTTTATACGTAATTAGCAAAGTTGATATTTCCACCATAATCGTTTTTCGTTTCACGTCACAATCTTGACAAGTTGTGGTGGAAATGACAGTAAATTTTTATCATTTTTCGAGTAGGTTCGAGGATATGGTGTCTGGATTATGCTAGCCACCAGCAGGTCTGGCGAGTTGATTACGTAGAACCCAGAGAGAGGAAGAAACTGCAAGGGAACGGTACATCCCCGTAGGACATTATAAAATAAAACTAGCTTGTAAGATATAAGTAGCCTGTGATAAATGCACAAAACCATAATAACACTAACTGAAATGAGATATTATATACATGATTCTATTCTATTCATAAGATCCACTTATAACACGCGAACTAAGTCGCGGGCAGGCGCTAGTATCATATAATATGTACTCTTATTTCTATTTTCTTCTAAATGCTATCTATAATTTCATATTTAGTTATTTAAATCCCATATTTTCAATTATTAAATGATGACATCTTGCCAGCTGACGAAATAAATCAGTGTACATGTGACAGACAATGCGACATTGCCAAATCTAATAGCACGGCTTGCGGCAACTTATCGCAGTGGCTTGAACCATGAAAAATATATTATTTTTATTTTTTGATAATATAGACCAATCTATATATATATATATATATATATATATATGATTTTCTCTATTAAGAAAAGAAATTTGAGTATTTAATTTTCTTAGTAAGTTCTTTTCTAAAATTTGATTAATAAAATATCCTAGTGACGTCATCTGGACAGATGTTTATTGTTGGTTTTGTCTAAGAATAAAACAATAACATTTTGATTGATTCACGATGATTACATTCAGTTATTCTTACATTTATGCCCTCAGAATAACCAGAAGGCGCCTGTAAGCGTGAAACTGAAGAAACAAAAACCACTCTTAAACAGAGTGGTTTCACTTTGTTACGATTAGTCACTCCGTTGCACTTACCGCGTTATAATGTACAGTACAAGTGTCAATTTTAATTTTAAAATGTCGTCTTGTGTCGTTCCTACATGCTAAAATGCTGCTGGGCTTACGAAGAAATCGGATGGGATCACATTTCATCTGTAATTAACGTATTCAAAAGTGGATTTATTTAATTATTGAATTTGTTTTACATATTGTGATTGACTTAAAAAATGGCGCGTTCATTTTGTGAGTGTTGCCAGTTCCATCGAAAATTTTATCTACTTTTTATTTAATACCTGTTTAGAATACTCTATTGTTTGAGTAATAAAGCACCTGTGTGAACAACAAACAACAAAGAAAATTGAATTGGATGAAAGTCATACAAAGAGCACGGCTAGATAAGTTTTTGAGACCATCAGAGCGGAACGTAATTTGTTCGATTCACCTTGACGAGCAATATTTTTGTGACCCGAAATGTAGTTTAAAAAAACTAAAGAAATCAGCTATTCCGACTAAGGTAGAATTAGTCAAGATATGTTAGTTAAATATTATTCATATTGCACCTTTCCTGTTCATTATGTAGGTCATAATTATATTATGAAATAATCCAATTTCATTCCATTCCATCATTCCTTTAATACCCCACTACAGGGGCTTAGGCTTCCGGGATGAGGAGGCTTGGAGCTTAATCTACCACGCTGATCCAATGCGGGTTGATGGCGGGTAGGTGGTTGGTGGGTAATCCAATACCGTACTTCGGTGGCTATTATACCAATAATTTCATTTTTTCCCAGAAAATACAAAGGATATACCTTTATGAATACATTGTATACGTGTTATTGAATCTTCTATGCATTCCGATTAAAATTAAATTTTGGTGAATGGAGTAATATATGAATTATCTAATAATGGCATGCTATTTCGGGATTTGGTATTGACATCACAATTGTCTGAGTCACATATAGAAACATCTGGACCTTCGATTTCGGAAAATGTGCGTAGGTACTTACCTACCTAAAATTTTTATGTTTAATTGATTACATTTGATTTTCTGTTTTTGATTAAGCATTTTGCTTTTTCATTTTATGATAGACTTAAAGTTTTTCATTTCAGCACAGCCACAATCGCCTACACGATCAAACTCAGAAATTAGTGATGTCTATATTTCTCATTTGGATTTTCTATGTGATACAACGAAAAAGCTACTCAATAACGATCTATAATAGTGAAAATGGTGGTAGCATTGCAAAATTATTGTCTTAAAATCGCCTCAGCTTCATGATTTGTCAAAATATATCGTAGGTTATTATCGGGAACTGTTGCTTATTACTTGTCGAAATCAATAAAATATTCCTTTTGTGTAGAAGCAATTGGCCTCAGATGTGCTATGGATTCACAAGCTTATTGGTTTGAAAAATAATGGAGTTTATTTCTCTTCCCAAAATTTTAATTACATAAATACCGTATTTGTGAAGCACATGTCCGAAAAATTTCAAATGAAGATTTTGTTATAAGTTCAAATATCAAACGATTAGCAATCGTTCTTTCAATTTTCAAGAAATTCATTGAAAAAAATAATATATTCCTTGTAAATGATGACCACATAAATGGTGAAAGTCATAGAAACGGCGGTTATTGAAAAAGATTTAGATATAAGATTAGGTACCTACATTATTTATCTAAACGTAAAATTCTGCCAATCAGTTCAAATACTAAAAGAAAATATTATAAAAAGATTACTCAACAGAAGGGTACCTAATAAAAATTTTACTTGCCTTACCTTACCTTTAAAAAGGTACTTTATTGAAGCCGGGTTTTATTTATTGTAATAGGTATAAAAAAAGAAATGTTTATTTCCTTTAGGTATTTAACTAAAATGGTATGTATGCATTTCAAGTTGTAGTGAGTAACTTTCTATTAAATGAAGAACACTTATGTCAGAAGGTCATGCTACTTCCTTTCTATAATTATACTCGTAGTGTACCAAAAAACTCATTGAACTCAAGTAAACACCTGGCGCCTGAAGGAAATTTGAATGTTGTGAGTTTTGACCTAGTACCTGGTATAGTTAAAACTTACTATGAATGAACAAGTACGCAGCGACCGTGCGGCTGCCCCGCAAGAAATAATTTGTGTTATATAAACGCGGCCTAAATATACCTATCTGTTAATATTTTTATTAAACACCTTTTTTCTGATTTTATATGATTATCCCAAAAACAGTAGGAAACCTCTCCCGATCTAGCAACATTACGCGGGCGGGAAGTGAGGCAGGCGCGGGACGTACGTAATGTTTTTGGACACAGTGCGGTATGTGTAATCATAATTGAGCGCGCCACCTGTGTTTATGCCTTTATTTTTTTACATTTTTATTTATACCTCAAATAATTAGTAATTTAGCGCATCTTATGGTATCATTAATTTTTACACGAAGTAATACTATGTGGAGCTATTACTTTGAAACAAAAATAAAAGCCATTTTTATATGCTTTTTTATATGGGCATTTAAATTATTATTCTTATTTTCTATGTTTATTCTTCAGTTCTCCACGATTCGTGTAGGTATAAAAACACTTTTTTTTAATATTAATGTAATACCGAAAACTCTAAAAATTAAATGTGTCAAAATTGAGTACAGGCCTTAAACACATGCGTAACCCTAACAAATGCGTGTTGCCACAGGGGCTCCATGAATTAATAGAAATGGGATTCCAACGGTTATGACGGACAACCGAACAAACTAAAATACGGCTAAGGCAAACTCGGTACGAAAAATAATACGAGTTTGCTTTAGGTAACTGTCGACACAGGAACATTTTTACGACTGTATCGGACGTTTTGTTAGACGGCTTTTATTTCCTGATATTTGGCGAGAGGCATTTTTCCGTCTGAAGTAATAACCTCTTATAGTTTCACTATATTATGTGAGTGAACACACTAGTTTTAAATGAAGCATCATTAAAATATTCGATTGTACTGATTCATAAGAAATGAAAATATTTGTAATAATTCTAGAATCAGATGCGTATACTATGATTATACTTATATGATTATTTTAAAAATTGCTACGTACACAGTTTCCATATCGCTCTTTGGCACTCTCCCATCACTAGTTTTACGCCAAAACAAATGATAATAAATATTAATTTAATGGAGTTTTCTCATGAAGCTATGACAGTTTTTGCGTCGCGTCCTCTAGAGGCTATATACGAAATACTACACTATCTTTATGAAAAAAGAACTGCAATGTTCGCGGGGGTGAAATATGTGACAAAATGTGGTTACTGTCGTAAAATATTAGAGCGCCCTTGCCAATGTATCAGTTAGATGTAAGATGTCAAATAATTTTAAATAGCAGAAATAACAGAATTCCAGTGTAAAGAAAAAGCATAAGTTTCAGCCCAACGTGTGATTAGTTACGAAATAATATCGCTGTAAATTGGCATTGTTGGCAAAATAAACGTGTGTGGGCACGTCGTGAGTCTTACGCAACAATAGCGAAGTTGTAACAATAGGCAAACTTTAATATTTTTAAGTTAGCAAATAAGATTGCTTTTTGTTATGATTTTGCCATTGTAAGCAGATTTGCAATATATTTGCAAATCCTATCCTACCCCTATTTTGCTTGCCCCTATTAAGTTGTTATCCGACGTCAGTTCAAATGTCCATTGCTCATCGTCTTTTTTTGAAAATTGTAAATAGAACATCATATTTTTAGAAAACCTGTGTTTATGAGATGTCTTAAATACGTGTGGCTCTATCTTTCTATGTTAATCGAATGAATAGGGTTTATTCAAGACAGCTCCAGTAATAGCGCTATCTGTTGTAAAAGATTATTGTAATATAGCGCCATCTGTGGTAAAGTATAGCTACTAATTCGATTTCCGTTAATTCCGCTTCATATAACGGATGGTTCATATACTTCATCGGAATTTCGCTATTTTTATATAATGCATTAAACCCCGCTAAACAGAAAATCACAAAATCGAAAACAACGGTATTATTACCTAATTTTGTTTGTTAATTTTATTACCTAATAAGGGCACTATTTTTATTTTAAACAAATAATCTATAGTGTTGCTCAATGCTAAACTTTGTTCTTTGAAATACTCGATATACAAAATACTAGAACTTTTTTATTCATTATTCGAATTTCTTTACTTTAATTTTATCCTCTGTTCTTTTTCCATTGTGTTTTTTTTTACTTAATCGCCAAAACTACCTTCTCCGAATCCCGTAAGGTATTTTCATTATATTGCAAGCTCAGTTATCCGTAAGTTAGCCAAGATAAATCCTGTATGTGCCTCGAGGCGGCCGTTTTGGCCCGGCTTGCTTCTTCCAAACTGTGATGTATGGGCTCCACGTAGACTGGGGTAACTGAAAACAGATACTGCAGTGGAACTCTGCATTTATTTAAAGGTTTGTTCTTAAGAAGTATAAGACGTAACTATAGACGTAAACAGGACTTATTTTATGGTGTCAAAGCATTTGTACGTACCCTGAGAAAAATGTTCATCATCAGTTCAGCAATGGATGACCTCCATAATAAAAACCGAGCAATTAAGGTTCTTGGAGCGTAATTATGATGACGCGTAATTTTTCATCCTCTGTTTTCTCGTATTTACGATAATCTCGATCATCAGTTGCTCTACTGATGGTAAACCACCATATTTTTTGAAGAACACTTTTCTCGGTGTAAATTAAACGCACTTAATATTTTAATGTTCAATAGTATTAAAATTATTTTTTTTTAAATTAAAGAAAATCCATGTTTTAGTATGGAGAAAATATTGATGAAATTTGTTACTTGATAAAATGTAGATTTTCTGTGCAACCCTATAAGAAACCGTTCGACATTCTAGGATAGGTAAGTATACTATTGTTTATATCTCATTATTCAAAATTATTGAAAAAAAAAATTGTGTGTAATCCTAAATAATTTAAATATAATGTTATCTAAATATTGAAATCGCACTAACAAAATTCATAAATAAAAACTTGATACAACATTTAAAAATATTGAAATAAAAGTATTAAAATTTTTACAATTCAATAGAAAGCACTTTTACTAAGAAATGTCATTATTACAAGCAAGCGGTCTAAAGTCACGAACTTTACAAACTGGTTGAATGCGTACAACATATAAAATAACATGCAGATTTCAATAAATTTAATTAGCAAATGTTAAGTCAACACGCCCGTCGTCGAATAATTCCCAAGTTAAACTTTTTGGCTTATAAGCGTCCTGTAACCCGAAGCTAGGATTCAAACTTTACCTGAACGCTGTGTTGTCATTCTGAAAATTATTTCGTCGTTCTTTACGAATTACTTTACATTATTAATATTTTGATTATTACAATTTTCTATTTATTTACAAGAAACGTTTTCTTTTATTAAAAGTATCTAGTTGGTAAGTAATTGATTTAAAAATTTTGTTAGTTACAATTACAAATCAATTAGGCACTATTTTAGGTATAATGAAAAAAAGTTCCTATAAAAATTCATTAACACAAAAGAAATGTGATGCAACAATGTTACAGAAGATTATATTATTTACTATAACAGAATTGGACTGATACACAACTAGTTGCCTAAAAAATATATATAACACTATAGAAAGGTTTTATTTAAACAACCTAAATTAGATTAGGCATTCTTCAAAGATGTCTAAAAGCAATTCAATCTAATAGGCTCCGAGTGAGGCTAGAACATCGTGTTAAGGTCTGTTGAATAATCTAGATAGCCACTCTAATGTGACGATAATGTGGTACTTGGTTCTGGAAAGATTTAGTTCTATTTGCATTGCGCACAGACAATAAAGCTCGGTGTAGGATCGCTACAGTGTCAATTAAGAAAATAAGTAAAGAATAATGTCACAAATAATTTTAAATCTGCGATCTCAAATCTTGAACAACCAGTGCGAAATAAAAATGTCGTGATAGCCGAATGGTAGCGAACCCGCTTTTTGTTTAGAAAGCCGTGGTTTGAATCCCAAGCCACGTATCAATGAGTTCATTTGACTTATGTACATGACTGTCACTGACTCTGTGCCTCGGAAAGCACGTTATGCCGGTCGGTCCCGGTAGAGATCCATCTAACCCGCAATGGAGCAGTGTGGTGGATTAAGTCCCAAGCCCCTTCATTCCGAGGGGAGGCCTAAGTCCCTGCAGTGGGGCATTAATGGACTAATGGTATGGTATGGTATAAAATAATACGAAATAGTAGGGGATTGTGAAAATGGTATCCACAATAGGCTACAAATACTAAGAATTTCTAGAATTAGTAGGAAATGGTAAAAAAAATTATAAAATAAATATAGGAATTGATTGATAACGGTAAAAATGGTAAAAACTATAGAAAATGAAATAATTATAGCTAGCTAGAAGAACAGAATAGATGAATATAATCAGTAGATATTTGATTATTTTTTTTAAACGGTAGAAATAATAAAACTTTAGAATAAGATATATACAGGAAAAAATGGTATGAAATGGTAGAAAATGTTAGAACTGTTAATAAACGGTAGAAGTGGTATGCAATGGTAGAAACTAGTAGGAGTTGCTAAATAATAGAATGAATCTGTAGAATATGTTAGAAATTGCAGGAAATAATGTAAGTTTATACGCAAGTTCTAATAAGGTTTGTGACTTTACAATGGCTGTTAAAATTCAGAAGTTATATGTTAAAGTGTTAGTAACAAGCGAGTTAAAACAAATAAAATTACCTAATGGTAAAAAAACAATAATAATTTAAGAACAATTTTTTATTTAACTCGCTTTGACAAAGCTAGTTAAAAAAATAAAATGAACATATCCTAAGTTTGATCCTATAAGCACAGGACATACTATAAAACGCGCTTACTAAGCGAAGTGTCAGTCCAGAGTGTAAAAGTTGTGAGTCGAGTTGTGGACTAATGACAACGAAGTGATTAAGTAAAGGAAATTGGAGCTGTTAGCAATCGTTTTTACCGTCTCAAAATTCTTTATAATGTGCGTGACTACTTTAGTGTCGATTTGCGTGTCCACCTATGTGAGTCGCTCATATTATCGAGATTAAACCATTGAGATGTTGTCTATCGCGTAGGTGTCTGTAAGCAGATTCGGCCCTCACTAAATAAAAAAAAAAAAAAAAAAAAGAACTGCGGCGTTCCGGAGAAGTTTTAAGTTTTCGGCGTCTAAGTGTTGGAATGATCTCCCTCCCCCCGACCGCAACGTTGCTGGCAGGTTCACTTTTAAACATAAGTTTAAGATGCACTTGTTAATGTTGCAAAAAATTACATCTTTAATATAGTATATATATTCTTTTCACTATTTTTGTTTTGTTCCATGTAAACACGTATATGATAATTTTTTTATCATCTTATATAAATATTTTTATTTTTGTCTGCATTATTCAGTGTGTAATGTTTAAAGACTATATTGTAATTATTTTAATAGCCTTTTATTTATTTAATTATTTTGTGCGTACTTACAGAGTTTGTTATAGTTTATCTCACCTTATAAGAAGTATATATTGTCACATTATTATGTAGTGTGTGTAGTGTATTCTGCGGACGGGTTGCTGTGCCTGTGGCGTGTGCGACGAGCTCTGTGCAAAGGTTGACTGAAAATCAGTGTCGTGGGTGTGGTCATGCACATCTGCAGCGTTTGCAGTCAGCTCCTTTCATGGCTGCGGAGACCTGGAGACCTTTTTGAAAATTTCCACGCAAACGGCGTTAACGGTTGCACCGCATCAAATCTTAACCGATTGACGCAAAAAAAAAATAGTATTCACATCAACGAAAACAAGATTTATGTTTTTTTTTTATTATTTTTAAATATTCTGATACATCATAAGAAAAAAAAAATTAAATTCGCGGGATTTTTTTTTCGAACTTGTTTCATTTTTTACAACATTTTCAACATGAAACCATGGAAATGTTGTGAAAATGCAACTAATAATACGACTCATAACCGCCTCTTTTTTCTTGATTAAATAAAATCTCAATGGCAATGAATTCTTTGTTATATCATAAATATCTTTCCTTGAGATAATGATGAAACATTTGCAGCGCTTTCTTCACCCTTATTACTAATATATTACTTTGAAACTATAGTTACAATAAATGTTTGTCGTTAGGTAGATAAATAACGAGCCAAAATTAAATAGTGAGCGTTTCTTACTATTAATTCTTATTATTTGTAATTTAAACGAGATATTCCTCAGTTCAACCATTTATCTTTCATTAAAGCTGTAACCAGTGCTTTGTTTTTACGCGATGAAGGCGCGCTAATGAAAAATAAATAGTGAGCGCCGAACTTCCGGTCACAGCGGGCACTTCCGGCCACGACCTGAACGAGTCATCCAGTTAATTTAAAAGCCTACTCTGTGAAAAGTTAGGTCTGATAAACGTTGCATATTTAATGTATATGGAAGGTACACATTACATAACAAAAATTTTAGGATATTCATTAGTACTATTTTAAGCTATATGGGTACAATATCTTAACTTCATTGGTATTAAAAGTAAAATCTACTTTTTTACGAAATTTGGAATTTACTCACCAAATTCTATTTTTATTAGAGCAAAATGTTTAATTTTATTGTTACATATACATAAACATTAAATATAATATACATGAAAAAAAAATTATAATGAACGTGTATACGTAACATTGTAATGAAATTGTAACATATTTAACGATTCATAAAAAAACGGAACCCTTGAAGGATTATTAGTGTGATGTCATGCCGTCCGTCTGTCACAGCCTATTTTTTCGAGATTACTAAACGAAAAAAAAATCATATAAATACAGTATTTGGTGACTCAATTACGGACGTATAGCAGGAATAAACGAAACGAATTCTTATTTTGTAAATTAAAAACATTTAAAAAAATATTTTTTTCAAGTGCATCATCTGGCATATCGAATGATATTTCTTGGTATGACAAATACAAATAAAATTTTAATAATAAATGTAATAATAAAATTTAAATATATAAATTAAAAGATATATTAGAAAATTAACAAAAAAAACTACAGTATTCTTCTCTTATCATCGAAACTATTGAGCCTGAAATTATGAAAAAATACAGACTATAGGATTTCACTTATAGTTTACAAGAAACTTAAACGAAAGTCCTTTTGTTAGATTCTCGAAGGAAACAGAAAATATTTGTGAAATTAAAATGCCTCAACAGCTCAATTTCACTGAAGATTTTAATACTTAAGTTCAATTCAGTCTAGTAGTTACTATGGTAGCTTATAGCAAAGGAGCTGATGGTAATTTAGATATATGAATCCATCGCTGTTAATATTAATATGTAATGTAGTTTACAATCTATCGACATATTTCATTAAAGGCAATATTCAAACAGAAAATTTATGAAAAGCAGATATCTAGATTATGGCATTTTTTGTAAAAATAATTATGGACTTGCAAAAAACTTTGTTACATCATTCCATCGTTTTTTTTATTGAAATTTTTATGATAAATAGTCTCCAGACAAATCGAATGACCCTGAACTTGGTGGTTTTACTAGAAAGCATTGAAGGGTTCTGTTATTAACTTTCTAGTTGCATCACCTGATCAACTCAATGGTACCATAATTATCGATTATTATCATTCAAATTATATATATCTTTAAAATTTGAAGTATATTCGATTAACCGTTGAGGAATTCACCTCGTGAGGTGACCATCCTGGTTGTACCATCAGTACCTGGTCACCAGATAATTGCACCATCATGTAAACCACGTCCGTGTATAAAAGTGACTTTAAATTAGCTTACAACATTTCACCCAAACCAACACACAAACATACAAGTAGACAAATAGAAGGTAAATAAATGGTTGCGAAATACATTTCTAACACCTACCGACACAAAAGCAAAACCCGGAACCTTTCATGTTGCAGGCAGAGTTCTTGCCCACCGCACCACGGAGCCAATCAGAGTATGAAATACGTGCTTTATCATATTTCGTACATTTGTCAAATACATAGAGATTTTTCCGAGTCATATTCACGACCGAGATAACTGATAGGTTGTCCCTCGTACGAAATATCAAGTGTTTTTACGGACGGCCGTAATATGTTAAGGTCGGGTGGGATATTACTCTATTTCTCGAAAAAAGAAAAATCCCCGCTCAGCGGCCCGGAAAATAGCCCGCATCAATGTAAGATCGTGGCGCGTACACGGGTACATAAGTGAGACGTTACTGGGTTCGGATCGCTCCTTTTGCAAGCTCGAGAAACGGGCCGGTATGTCGGTCCGTCTGTACATATGTACGGTTCGTTAGACTATTATATAAATTATTATTTATTACATAATATTACTTTATTATATAAAATTCGTTTATATTATAAAAGTCCATACGTATGTTCAAATGCATTTCGAAAACGGAAAACTCTAAAATGACCAGATTTGAATTAACCTACTGGTTAAACTGCATCCCAAATTCCCTTCTTTCACACACATTCTTCTGCTGTCTTTCCTATGAGACGCATAATATAATAAATCCAATCGCTTATTAATAAATACACGTGTAAAACCTAACCTAGTTCTATTTTGTAACAAAGGCTAATGGTGCATGAATCGTGGTGTGCGTCTATTAGTCGTTGGAACCGTGATCGCGGCGTCTGAGCTCCTAGCTGGAACGTAAGTTCTGAGTGTGATGTTGAATCGAAATCGGTCTTTCTTTATCCTATCCTTTCCTTCCGCTATCGTCCCCGCTATACCGAAGCCAAAAATATAGTCCACTAAAACGCTCACGCTTCAAGATTGAACCCAAATGCATCCAAGAAAGAATCTGTTAATCAATTGAGACAGCTAATTTATTTAGTGTGACCAATGGGTATATTTTATGTAAATCGATTCTTCAATCCAAAAGTTATGACGAAATAAATAAAACATGTCGGAAAATTTTACCATAATCAACTAGATATGATCGTTCTCTTTAACTTTTCAACTAACTATTTATGCTTTGAATACAGCGATGCCAATTCATAAATTAAGGTTTACCAGACCAACAGATAATTAAGCAACTCAATAAATATAGGTAGGTCTTACTAAAGTTTATTACTCTTTTCTTAACTTATACGTTTCTGAACATACATATACACACTCGTATGTACATATAAACCGTCGACTGTATATAGTATAATAGATATTAACAAAATTAAAAAATAATATAATAATTACTTGTAATGGGGATCCCAACTGCCAATTTCTCCCTACAGAGGGCGAATTGTTGACATGACCATTGAGGTATGTCATATGCATAGGTACAATGTCTAACCATTATTTAGTAAACAACACAGATGTATATATTAGTCCACCTGCTCTACTGTTTTCAAAGAATATCATGTAAATTTGTCTCCAACAGTCCATATCTTTCTATGAGATACGCTTTCCTTCCAAATTGAATTGCACCCCTTCTTTTTAATTCAGCTTTCAAATTCTTTAAATTCCATGTCGTAATACATTGTATCCATGAATTAGTAGGATACAACTATGAGGACTAAAAAAATTCAACAAAAAACATAACAAAATCATTGGCAGAGTTAGTCGCTTGACATGACAACAGTCGAGTCGCCACTGGCGCCATCTATACTACGATTTGCGTATATGAACCCCACTAGTGACTACTCTATCATGCTTTTTATTTCCATTGTGTGAAATATTGGACATCGTCGATAATTGAATGTACCTAAATCTAAATTTAAATGTTTTCCTGATATTAACTAAAAAAATAATATAAGTGCAAACATCATACAAATCTGTACTTGAGACCCAAGCAAACAGACATTTTTATACGCAAGTGTACAAAATTTATACCAATATTTTTTTTTAATTCGTTTTCGAACAAATAACACTCAAAAAAGGAAACATCGAAAACGACATTGTCTGAACATTCGATAAACAACATCGATTGCGTGCCGTGGACTTGAATTGAGTGAAAATACTCAACCAAAAGGAGAAATCCATTTTCGCAACGAACGACAGAAACCTAAGTACCTTGTAAGTAAACGGGGCGCATTTCGCAAATAGCATTTACGGATCGGAAAAAAGCGAAGAAACAATCGGTAGCACTGTTTACTGACGATAATGTTTCAACAATTCGTTGCACGATACGTTACGTTATTATTATTATTAGACGTTTTAAGAAGTTCATACGTCACAGTTAACAAAACACGCGTAGACGTTTTCTATCACTCCGTATACTCGGTGTTCGGCTGAATGTAGTCCAAACTTATTTAGAGCGTGTAAAGCTTACCAAACTAAACAAAAAGTTAAAAAAATATGGATAAATAAAAAAATCTTAAACATGTTTTTTCGGTAACCGTTAGTTTGCGACATCTGCTCACTGAAATTATTTTGTTTAGTTCCGTAAACTCTACACGCTCTATTAGTTTGGACTACATTCAACCGAACAAGCGGTATATTATAACTTTGACGACCGCTTGGCCTAGTGGGTAGCGACCCTGCCTACGAAGCTGGAGGTCCCGGGTTCGAATCCCAGGTCGGGTCACTGTTTATATGATGAATATTGATACTGGCACCGGGTCTTCGTTGTTATATGAATGTGGTGTCTTTGCTTGGTACCCAAAACACAATTTAATGCTTAGTTTGGGGCCTAGACGTTGTTGTGATGTACACGTTATTAGTATTATTTTAAATAAATTTTTAAATTTAAATGTTTTTTCTCGGTAACCGTTAGTTTGCGCCATCTACTCACTTGAAACTTTTTGTTTAGTTCAATAAGGTCTACATGTTTTATAAGTGTGAACTACGTTCAGCCGAACATCTGGTATATTGATGCAGTGTTCGAACAACGTAACGTGTCGCGAATATGACGAACAATGGATATGAATATTGATCTATAATTGTGTTGATAAAGATGTATAGACTGATTAATTAAAAAAGTATTAAAAAAAAAGAAAATCGACATAATGATCGACAAAGCAATGACAATTTTTAAATTACATAAATTTTTTTATTTTAAAATGTATTAAAATTTGTCTGTACTCTATCATCGAATGTATCGTTAGGCAGTTTCTAATTTAAAATGTACCGTTTCTATAAATAACGTAGGAAATTAAATATGCAAACCAGTTCTGGTGTTTATTAAGGAATTGCAATTATTCGCTAATAAATCTACAAATTTTACCCCCTACTGGGAAGCTGCGATGACTCATCCCCACTGTACAAAGCAAACGTCTTAATAATTTCTTTATACCTATTCCACTCCTGCTAAACCTATGCTAACGAGTTTAAAAATCAAACAGTCTGACTACAAAATGCCTACAGTTTGCAGACCGTGTCTATTTACACCCTCAAAAACAAAACAAATCTAGATAGTACGTTTTGTTCTTATATTTAATTTATTACAAGACGAAATTTCCGCTTAAAGAAAGTAAAAAAAAATATATTTAATTTTTAAATCTAAAAAAAAACACATCTTAAAAAATTGACACAGCCTTCTAAAACTTACCTGAATAATTAAAAATAAACATCAAACACACTGTGCGATTTATTATAAGATTTGAGACTGACCCTTGATTTCCATGGGATTCCATCGTCACATCCTGACATGGTATTAATGGGATCAGATCGCAAGTATACCCGTTCACAACTAACTAGGATCTACATGAACATCCACTGAATGAATACATACAAGCGAACATAGAAAGAACCACTTTCTTTTTGAAGTCGGTTAAAAAAAAATGAGCCTACGGTTTATACTGATTCACATAAATTATTCATGTATGAGCAACAGATACGGCCTGCGGTGCGATTATGGGACAACCACCGTCATAATATTATTATTATATAGATGTGTACGAAATCTTTGTTATGTTATGGTAATTGTAAATGCAATTTGTTATTACTCACGTTAAATAACAATACTGTTTAATGTTTGTGTGTTTACTGGTGAGGATTTCATTTTTCCATGACACTAATGTATTTTATAAGTAATGCTTTTATCGAAATTCATGGATAATAGAGAAAAACCGGATAAGTGCTAGTGGAACTGCGTCTTGAGGATTCCTTAGTGTTACAAAACGCAATTTAATGTGTCCTACGCTACCAATAGATGAAACGAAACGACTTATGTGCAATTAAAAACTAAAAATTATTACTATTTTCAAATCTCTTAAATTACTTGTGCTGGCAGACCTTACTTATTCGGAATTTCATAAATCTATGTCGACGTCGACGAAGTACCCTATAGGCGATTTATTTGAAAATTGAATTTACCTCTACTTGATACGTTTCTGAGAAAAAGGATTTTGATAGACGGACAACGAAATGATTCCTTAAGAGTTCAATTTTTTTCCTTTTGAGGCACGGATTGTTTAAAACTTTCACCACAAAGCAGAAAATTTAATAATTTACAAAAATCTCGAAATGTAAAGACAAAAAAGGGTAATGATAAAATCTCAATTGATAAGTCAGAAGTGAAAATTATAACAAGTAAAAATACTATTACATATAATGAGTTATTAAAGTGCTATGTGTTAGTACATAACTTCTTATAGGCTTCAGACGTAGGTATATAGTCAAAATGATAGCCGCGCTCTATCCGTGTATGACTAATATTATTTTGCTGATAATTCATTATTGACTCTAGATAAGGTTATCATAAATACCTACTTTGCAATATAGCCAATATCAAGTATTATGAGAATTACGCATTTACATTTAAACACGACACTGCGTCGATTGCATGTCTATTATTTATTTATAAATTAGCTGAGGTTGAAAAAGTTACAGAATCTATAAGTGAGTATAGTTAATTTGTAAAAATAAAATTTTAGGTACTAAGTAATTTTTATTTATTCGATTCTTTTTTGTTTTGTTAAAATTAAAATTGAATACCTCATTATATTTAAAGTTAAACAAGAAACTACAATTTTAACATTAAATCATTTCTATTTCTTTTAGGAACCTACAACGTGTAGCAGATTTAATTAGAAATCAGAAAATATTGTGTTAGAAATTATGAACTCAATTTATTACAATTATTTGTAATATTCTTATATACCTATGTGTTATTTTTTATAGTTTTTATTAAATGAATTAAAAATTATCACACAGGTGGATACAACTTAAAATAAATCGAATAATGTTTGAATAAAAATAAATAAAATAATCAAATCGAATACAATACGTCATTAACACTTTCTTGTTTCAATAGATTTTGACCTCACTAACAAAGTTATAGACGCAAAAAATATTTAATCAACAAGATATCATTTATTTGAAGTGACTTAAATTCCCGGGTTATTTTGCTATACATCACATGAGAAATAAAAACAATAGATATAATTCCCTTTCATTGTTTCAGAAATGCCTCCTCCACACGTGGTTTGCCCCCAATGCGGCCCGCATGGACACCAACCGTGTCCGAACTGCGCACCACCCCATCATGATCCTCAAGCCTATAATCCTCCGCCTCCACAATACGACCCCAATCAACCTCATTACCAGCACCCATATCATCCGCAAAATCCAAATTTCCAACAACCAATAGACCCACAGTTTTATCAACCGCATCATCCTCAACAATATCCTTATCAACAACCCTATCAAAATCATGGTGGACCACGCTAACATCGCGTGCTTCAAAACTGTCGTAGTTCAATAGATTTGAACTCTACAAAAATATTTTTTGATGTATTATCATAATCTTAGTAAATTAAAATAAATCTGTTGTTTACTCGTATTTCATACTACGTCGATAAAATGTGAAATTCTTAATACATGTGTGTTTTTTTTGACGGACATTTCTTTTGCTACATATTGTGTAGAATATGAATAAAAAAATTTTAATTAAATAAATTGATTTACAGTACAGTCATGTAGTCGTACATAAGAACAAAAAAATATGATATGGTAGCTATTCATTTAATAAAGTAACAAGACTAGATAGTTTCGTTTCTGAGGCGTTACAACATTTTTAGATTTCTTAATTTATTTTACAATTTTTCGTTTTATATGCAGTAACGAAATTTTTGACTAATAAATGCTACTACTAATAATAATTATACAAATACTTTGCTTTGACTGAATGATAGTAAGGAATTCCCACATTTTAAATTCATTTTGGATTACCCAGACAAATATTTTAAACTATTTTTTAATAGTTTTTTTACAGAAGTTACTTTGTCTTGGATGATATTATTATTATTTGTTTAATTTTTTTTTTCTTGGCTCTCACAAATTTTCTGGTTTTTACTATGTTATATCAAGTGCAAAACAGAACCATAATTATGAATGACATTGCATAAAATATTGGGGGGGTATTTAATGTATGGTGAATCTTCCGCACTGTATAACAATTAAAAGACATTGAAAATGTCTTTATTTAAATAAAAATATCACCTAGTAACAAATTTTAGTATTATAGTTGATACATTATACTATACAAATTAGATAGTTGAAAACTACAGTACACAAACAATTTATTATACAAGAACAAGAAAAAAGACCAATTGTGGTGACGATATATAAATCATGTAGCATACCGTGCTAAAAAAATGGCCAATATCGATTTACTTTTTGGTAAAAGCGCAACTTATCAAAATCCAAATTTCAGTAAGTTTTACCAATTTGAAGAAAATGATTTATTTAAAACTATTTTTCACATTCGTGTCTTTCACAGTACCTAGATTTCATACGTGTTCATAGTCTCATTTCTTCAATCCAAGTACTGTATCTCTTGTATTAATGAACAAATGTTCGTAATTTCACAGACCTGTTAAACTAGCACCCAAATTTGAGCCCAATTTTACTTATTTTTCAAAACTTAATCATAATTTTTAAATGGTCCTGAAGCTTTTCTAATTCAATGCATTTTCATATAGTATGCATATCGTAGTCTTAATAGTTTAAAAAAAAGTCATTTTACACTTTCACCGGAAAATGCTCCTGAGAAGGTATATTAAAAACGGAGAAATATTTATATACCCATTGTTTTACATTATCAATTTAATCAATAATATTTTCTTTGTATTGAACTCATTTAAAGAATGACTAAATATTTTATCTGATAATGCGCCATTAGATATAAGATAGTGTTATCAAATTATTCCGCTACTTTATCGTAAACCACCTCACCTCAATCGATTTTCGCAATATGTGATATCATATTACGTTTATATTTAAACACAAGCTGAAACTGAGAACACGTGTTTATTTGGTTGTAAAATATTAGATCTGAAATTGTAAATAAATATATTGGATCCTTTAATATACAACAAGTGAGTGCTTGATTTTTCAATTTAGAAATAGAAGTAGATATACTACTTATAATCATAGTATTGTTATTGTTTTGACGTTTTGTTTTTAAATAGATTGCACCTACGTAATAAATATTTTGATTTTCATAATTCAAAGCCTTTATAACCACTTAGGCCCTAATAAAGCATTTGCACTCCTCAAAATTATATTAAGTAAGTCACCAGAACTTGAGAAACTGACTACTTTATTGAGAAGAAAGGATAAACAAATCTATGATGAGGCAGCTTTTTCTAATTTATACTAATAGTATATACTATATATTCATTACCAATTATTATAACATTAAATTTAAATCCCTTCAATAATAAATCAATATTTCAACAGACCCTTATTTTATTAGTGCAACATAGTGTGTGCAATATATTTACTATTATTACATAACCTAATTTTGCATTGTATATAATTATGTTTGTTTAATGCCATGATAAGGTGTATTCACAATAAAATTTTATTCGTTGTCATATTAATTGACTAAAAAGGACAAAATTAAATGAAGAAAAACACATATAAGACAATAATAATATCTAACCTAGAGAGTATCTAGGAGATGGCGGCTTTCGTATTTATTGTATTTTAAAGTTCTCTTATCTAAGACCTATTTTGCTGGCCTGATAAGATTTTTCTAGTAACTTTTGTGTGTGCTTTGTAATTTTTTCTTTCCGTTCACATTTCACTTCATACGTAATTAATTATAAGTATATAGTCAGTGCTGGAACTATTATATAGTTTTTTTTTTTTTAAATAAAATCATTTGTTTAATAATTAATAACAACCCTTAATTGTTATTAATTACTTACAAACTAATCTTTTCTTTTATTGTTTCAGGGATGCCGCCTCCACATGCTCTTCCATGTGGTCCTTACTGCGGGCCACACTGTGCCCATAATACACGTATCATTGTAAATATTCCGAATCCATACAGTCCCCCACACAATCACTGCCCTCCGCCTTCTCATTATCACCCTCCTCCACCATATCAACATCACGGCCCGCCGCCCCCTCATCACCATGGTCCACCTCATCATTATGGACCACCTCATAATCATCACGGTCACCCATCGCACCATAGACCGTCCCCCGGACATGGAGGACATATGCTGCGTTGACACTAACAAGACAATGCTAATAATATATGGTCTGAGAAATAACCACGTGATTCTCGTTAAGTCTTACATACCATTGTATTAATAAAGTTTTATAATATTTATTAACATGTTTCATTTAAATACCAGCCTTAAAGAAATTAGATTTTATCGTACCGAACTAAAAAAATAGAAAATTGATGTTTCTAAGGAAATCGATTTTATTTTTCCAACAATGTAAATCTGAAATTAAAAATAATGGTTAATGTAATAATACTTACTATACATTTGTTAACGTTACATTATTGGTTTATTGGTGATTTTTGGTATAGAATCATAAGTGAAAGTTAAAATAGTCTCTCTCTTTATTATGAATAAAATCTACAATAAACGTATGTATCTAACTACGAAATGAACCATACTCTTCTATAAAGTGAAAATGTTTGTACGTACACAAAGCTGGCAAACAGCGAGCTTATTAAGAAAGTTTTTCCAATAACAAGATTACAAACGCCACATGTGTGTTATAAGGCCGTATATCGGCGAGTATTATGCTAAGCCCACACCTGCGTCTATTGTCGGGAAGCTACGTCTATTTGTCATGTCCCGACAAACGCAGATGTGGGAAGGCATTATCGGCCTGCATGACGATAGAAGCAATACTATCGCACGGCCAGCGCTATAGCGGTGTTCAGTACACATCACTACATATTATAGAATAAAGTCCTCCGCCGCGTCTGTCTGTCTGTCTGTCTGCATGCGATAAACTCAAAAACTACCAAACGGATTGGCATATGGGTGACACCAATGGACGGAGTGATTCAAGGGGAAGGTTTACGTGTATAATTTAATAATGTTTTGTGCATATTAATTGAAATATAACGATTATTGTCGAAGAAGTCGGAAAAAAATCAAGCCGGCAGGGAGCTTTCATCGAAAACGTTGGCATAAGCCAGCGTTTTCGCCTTCTGAGATATAACAAAATAATGTAAGGAGGAATTGTTGCTCTCTTATAGGACTAAAGAAAAGTCTGTGATGGCATATGTCTATTTTTTATGGATAACTTATTATACCTATTTTTATGTTAAAAAAAATGGTGTCATATGATGAGGTAATTGGAAAGCAATTTATACGGATACAGTATTAATCCTTATCAAATTAAATACGTTATTTACCTTCAGCATTTCACGCAGATTATGATTGCCTTTTACACCATACGATTTAAATTCATATCTTAGAAGATATGGCGAAATAAAAACTATCGCGCGACAAGCTCCTCGCCGCGACCGCTGTCCGGCCCCGCCCGCCGCGCTGGGCACACGGCGGGCGGCGCGTGGCGCGGCCCAATATCGGCATGATACCTATTCGACACGCGTGATGTAAAGTTGGGCAGAAGTTATCATGTTGCATATAAAGAATTATTTTAGACTATTCTTATGTATATATTCTCTACTTTTTCAAATATTTGCAGAATTGGAAACAAAATACATTAAAAATACTCCAACTAGGTATCCAAGTACACCCAGTAAATTTAATTAAAGATACTCCACATGTTCGACGCACCAAAGCAATACAACAACTACGCCAGAAACAACACTACGGCTTATATATGCTCTGCTGTACGTGCGAAGCCGGGGCGGGTCGCTAGTATTTTATCTGGAAATTATTTGACGCTAACAGAACTTAGCGCGCTAATGTCAGTAGCTCCCACACAGCTGCGTCGTTTATTATAGTGAAACCGTAATGTTTTACGAAACGAATTAAGAAAGTGAATTTATTATTATTATTTTTTTCTTTTTGGCACTTATTTACAGTGTTTATACAATATCGAATGTACTTAACATAATTATTAGCACTTATTGGTACTCCTTCATCGGAGACAGCCGACATGTTTGAATTAATTCGATAATTTTAGCACAACAAGTAAGTATCCGAAGCTTTGTCTCGCAGGTGTGGTCTTATTATAAAAATAGCATCACACAAACAGTTCTTTTCAGCAAAATCCTTTTTGAGACACCAGATAACTTTTAAATTTTAATAACTGAGACATAAGAAACACCGAAAGCGTGTGTAGGAGAGAAATATAATAAACTGCAGCAATGGCCACACGAATGTAGGCTGTAAGTATAATTGTTAATAGTTCACTTTTACAAAGTTTGGAATATTGTGGCTTGTGGTTACTAATGTTGCGTCAATTCCAAAGTTATTACAATGCATAAAACAACACTTTTTTTAAATATATATAACACACACAATCACAACAATGTCTAGGTCCCAAACTAAGCATTAGCTTGTATTTTGGGTACCAAGCGAAGACACCACATACATATAACAACAAAGACCCGGTGCCAGTATTAATATTCATCATATAAACACTGACCCGACCTGGGATTCGAACCCAGGACCTCCAGCTTCGCAGTCAGGGTCACTGCCCAGTAGGCTAAGCGGTCGTCAATCATTTTGAAGTTTTAGCAAAGAATTAAAAAAATCTAATGCTTACGTTTTCAAGTACGCTGATAGCGTTATATACGTACTAGCAGGAAAGTATTTTTTTTATTTTTATTCTAATCGATAACAATATCGCTCGAAGTTTTCTTTCAAAATTCTTCTTTATATACTATGGCAACTCTTTAGTGCAATTTATGTAGAAAAAATCTGGTCACGATTTTAAGTCAGTAATAAATCCTTACAATGTATGAAATAAATCTCCTGTTTGAAATTGTTTGAAGCAAGCAGAGGGATGGCAGGACGACTTCTTAATATAATAATTTACAAACTATTATTCATTTAATGCATGAGAAAAGTCAATACCTACTAGAAGAGGCATTTACCTTTCACGTCATGTCTTTTCTTTATGCAGTTGGAATTTTCATAATTTTAGAATTACACGACGGCACATTCTAATAACATTATTAAATTACTGAAAACGAAAGTTTGTCTTTGCAGTAGAAAAAAAGAAAAATTAAAAAACAAAAAACAACTCAAAATTCTATAGTAAATCATAGACAGTACCTGGACACACGTCTTTTAAACATTCTAACGGGAATAACAGTTACGCTAACGTGGAAGTCTAATTTTATTAATTTATCAATTTATAAGTAGGATATTAACTTGAATTTGTAACTTAGTCCGTTTAGCTAGAATTTTGCAATAATGACCCTCTTAAACATTTTGCTGTTAATTATGTATAATATAATTTTTGCTTGTTGATAAGTTTTAATTGTACGTATTAGATACCTACTCTTTTGAATATGCCTTGTGATAAATCTATCTTTAGGTAGATTTATTGCATTTTGTAAACTTTTATTTATTTAACGTTATACGCAAAAAAACAAGAAGGTAACTTAAAAATAACATAACATTGAATCCGCCATGCTTGCTAGTGATTTAGGCCGTTTGGGTTACCGACTCCGCCTATCCCCCCTTCGTAACCCAGACTGGCGTACTTCCGGCGTGCCCTTCAATATCCGGACGGACGCGTGTTCCGCTAACCAAAATATGTTCTTTCACTGAATTAAACACGCTGATCTATGGCTGCCCTTTACGGATTCGGTCCTTTGCTTATTTTCTGCTGCGGATAGAGATTATTTTGTTTGAAATAGGGTAAGCTTTGTATTTTATTTCTTTGATGTGTTTCATGTAACAAATGTAAAAATATACTAATAATCTTATAGGTATACGAAAAAACAAACCTATACATATAGTCTACTTTAAAATGCCCCATAGAACATTATATAATATGTTTTAAAGTGAAATAGTACTATATACAGATTTTTTAATTAAACTATATTACATGAATATTACAATTAACATGCCGTGACCCGTGAAACTACACAGCCACTACACAGATGACATTCCCGATGTCAGCCTGAGCGAAGTCAAATTAGCTCTCAGGCAGCTAAAAAATGGCAAAGCACCTGACGCTGATGGCATCACGACAGAGTTTCTGAAAGCAGGCGGGACACTAGTCCCGAAAGAGCTTCAGTAGCTATTCAACTTTGTCCTAGATAGTGGTGTTATACCAAGCGTGAGTACGATCATCCTATTCTTCCAAAAAAGAGATATATTGCTCTTTAAGACCAATCTCACTCCTCAGTCACGTGTACAAGCTGTTCTCCAAAGTCATCACAAATCGCCTTGCCCAAAGATTTGACGAATTTCATCCCCCTGTACAGGCTGGGTTTCAAAAAAGCTACAGCACCGTAGACAACATACATACACTGAGGCAGATTATTCAGAAAACGGAGAAGTATAATCAACCTCTGTGATTAGCCTTTGTGAACTACGACAAAGGCTTCGACTCCGTCGAGACCCGGGCTGATCTGGAATCCTTGCAGCAATGCCGAATCGACTGTCGTTACAGTAAGGTGTTAAGATGTTTTTACGAAACCGCGGCAATGACTGCCCATGTCCAGGACCAGCGGACGGAACCTACCCATTTGCGAAAAGGGGTGCAACAGGGTAATGTCATATCCCTGAAACTGTTCACCAACGCACTGGAAGATGTTTTCTAGACGCTGGACTGGAAATATTGCGACATTAATGTCAAAGGCGAATACATCTCGCACCTCCGTTATGCTGACGATATAATCATCATGACAGAGTTGCTGAAGGAGCTCAGCGCTTGCCAGCGTTGCCTCTCGGTCGGTGGGACTCGGGATGAACTTGTACAAGACGAAAGTCATGTTCTACGAATATATTCTCCCGAGACCGGTGACTGTAGAGGGTGTGACTTTTGAAGTTGTGCAAGACTATGTCTATTTAGGACAGACTGCAGTTAAAACAATGAATAGAATTTTTGATGGATAAAATTAGAAACACTGAAATCCGTCGAAGAATCAAAGTTGTCGACATAGCCGAAGCGATCAGCAAGCTGAAGTGGCAATGGGCCGGTCACATTTTCCGTAGAACCGATAACCGATGGAGTAAATGAGTTCTCGAGTGGACAAATGACCTGAAGCACGATACCGGGGATATATAGTTGGATGCGAAAGGCGGAGGACTGTGTGTGGTGGCGAACCTTGGGTGAGGCCTATAGAGAGAAACACGGGCTGATGATAATGAGCCGTGAAATAAGTATTCATTTACTTTCAACATGGTGATTCACAATAGCTATTATTTGAGTTATTGTCCCTAGATGGCGTTGCAAAAAAAAAAGAAAAATAACGTCCTCTCGTAAAGCGGTCCCTCGCTGTGAAGATATACTCAAATAAAAATTAATTTTGGGGCATACTAATTTAATCTAGTTTTTTTTTGTATAATCTCCACAAATAAATGATCTTACTTTGAAGGATTGTGTCGAAAGCACAGACGTAACATATTTACAAGAAACGGTTGATCGTAATATTAAGTACCTACTTTTCCTATAATTTCCTATATTTACCTATTATTAAATGCTATGTGTTCAATGCTGATTTGTGATTGTAAATGAAAATGAACTTTGATTTGATAAATAAATTTAAAAAAAAAGTCTGGACTCCCTGTCCTGCTGCTGCAATGGCGGCCGATTAAGTACATGTGAGTGGAACTTCGCAGCGTACTGACGGGCGGTAGACTTACTATGGTATGAGTGTGTTCAAGTTGACGTGTGCGTACATAGCCACCTGGCTTACTAGGGGTACATTAGTAGTTAGTTCGCGATGCTGCATTTGGATATTCCTAGGTCCATGGTTCAAAGTACTAATTTTTAATTATGTGATTCAAAGGATTGAATTGATAATTAAAAGTCATCAAATACTTGACGTGTTCAGTTTTACAGGTTTAATAAATACGTCTCCTCATTCTGTATTTTTGACTTTTTTATGTAGGTAAGTGTACAAAATGAAAATAATATTCGATATGTTACGGTCAGAATTAAATGGTAATTAGTAATAACCGTTTCTTGGTAATCGTACGATTAAAAAAATATAATTTTGATTAGTTTGTATTAACAATCTCCACATTACGATAGTCTCAGCCTCTAGACGTCCGTTATACCTACATAGATACAGAGGCCTTTCTGATTAGACCATAAGACTAAATCTCTTCTATTCCTTAATTAAACTGTAGCGGTTTGTTTCTTCGTTACTTATAAATAGATGTCGATATATATGTTGTGGCCATTTGATTTGAATTGATCACTTCATGATGTGTTCGAATTTACAATATTTTTCTGGATGGCTCGTCGCTCCGCTTCACTTCGCTTCTCGCAATAATATAAACAAACCTAACCTAATCTACCAATTTAAAAATGGTGGTCCATCAACATATTTTGGCCGAATTCCGAATAGATCCGAAAGCGAATACATCATGATCAATTCATTATTCTGGCCATGACATATAATTATACCGAGAAAATAAATATGCGTTCATTGAAAACTAATATGTGTACTTGTATAGAAAATTTGCAGAAAGACTGTTTTAATTAGATTGAGTTTCACATGCATTTTTTAAATATTTTTTTCCAAGATTAAGAATCACGGATATGCAACCTACTTACGATAGGTCTCGTAGAATTATTAAACAAATTAAAATAGAGCTTTCGGCCACCAAAGACGGAATTCGGATCATGATTTCGTGAAAAAAGTTAACTCCTCACTTACGTCTGCTTGTGGTAATGATATCTTGTGTCCGAACACGCATCCACTTATAAAAATAGGAATACGCATTTATTGTTCAAATAACAAGGAAAAGAGTTTAAGTAAAATTGTTTTCGGATTTTTTAATAAATAGTCAGGGTATTCGTAGTATATTTTACGTTTAAAGTTTTTTAAAAATTATTACATATTTAAGTAAAATATAACAATAAAATATTACAATGAACATACTATTTTTTTTCAAACTTGACTTGTTTTTAGAGTTCCGTACCTAAAAAGGGGGAAAAGGAACTCTTATAGGATCACTTGGTCGTCCGTCTGTCAAGACAATTTCTCTCAGCAAGGCGTGGAGGAATCAAATTGAAATGAATATCGAACACTTTAAAGATGTAAATAAATAGAGTTTCTAAGTCAACAATATCAAAAAATACGGCAATTTATGCCTCATATTGTATTTTGACACTCGCCAGTAAATCAAAACCTATAGTGTGCTTTCCATTGATCTAGTGTTGTAAAGTCAAAAAGCAGATGTAAAAAATAAATGTGAATGTATAGTCGTATATATTAAAATATTTTTTTGACAAATACCTACTCTTTTTGTCAGGAACACGGTCTCTTGGAGCTGTAAAAAATCAAACTTCTAAGTCAACCTAACAAAAATAGAGTTATTTATGCCGTATATTTTGACTCACAAGTAAATGAAACCTATAGGCTAGTTCTTTAGAAAAAAGGGTAGTTTACGGTAGTTTTTTAGAAGTAGAAATTTGGCAAGAAGCAAGATTTTATAGCACAAGTAAAGGAATAAATCCAAAAATCGTTATTTTGTTGCTTTATTTTTTGTTACTGTTTCATTTTAAAAGATATGCATTACGTGGGTTGTCAGAGGGTGAGCAACCCTTTTCAAAAAGTACCCTTGTTGTTTCATTTTTTTTTCAGTAATTGATGATATTGTAATTTTCTCGGCGCATCAGGTTAGTTGTACTAATTTCACCTTGTATACATTTATCTTATTGTTAAAATAAACATTAATAATGTGCCATACCAATATCGAAGGCTGGATGCCTGGAGGCCTATAAGAACAGGTTCGACTTAGTTTAAGCTCCAGTCTCCCACCTTTTGGTTCTAAAAATATTTTTATTCTAGTCAGAAAAACATTTAAACGATTATTATCTATTATTAGGACTAGCGATCGATTTAGGCGTACAGGAAATGAGTAATGTATTTTTTGTCATTGGAAATGACTTTCATTTCGTTGGAGTATAAGGGGTCATTTGGGAGTTTTGTGAGACAGGCAGATTACACGAAGAGTTTTCAAGATAGTGGGATGAACGTGATGTGAAAAGATGCAACTCGGCGAGCTCTGCAAGATGGCAAAAGACAATTTGGACAAAGTTCCAAAAAAGAAATATCGGCAAAAAACGAAAAACATCGTAATTTTTTTCCCCGATTTTTATTTTGGGAGCCCGATATCTCCAAAACTAGGTCCGAATAAAAAAAAATATAAAAATGGCTCGAGGAAATTAGACCGGGGATCGATTGAGACTAAAATTGATAGAATCGGACAACCGGAAGTAGTGGTTAAGGGTGCCCTTAGTTGGAAGTCGGATATGCGTCGGTGTTACATTTCGTACTAATTCGGTTTGTTCGAATGAAATGTCGTACAGAATGTTATATTTCGAAGTTTTAAGCTTATTCAAATACAGTTGTGTTATTTTTTTAGCGAAAAAAATTTATTTCGAAAAATATTATCCAAAATATGTGTGTTTACTTTATTCAGTTAGGTTCAGTTCCAATGTCGTAAGAAGCTCGTGCGAAAGCAGGACATCGGTTGATTTTTTTTAACTCCTCTGATTGTTAAGTGCCTGAATGAAATAAAATCATTTTTTAATGCGCCGCAAAGAAATGAGGCCATGACTTTTGTGGATTTTTCATAGATTTTTTATTATACTGATTCTATAAATTCCTACACTTGCTTTTGTTTTAGTATTAGCGTGAGTATTTAACTCTGTTTACAACGAAATAAACTGTCAAAGCACAACGAAATAATATTGTGAAATAAAAGCATTCCATGTTTTTTCGTAGATAACGTAAAGAAATAAGTAACATGCGATAGAGTAATGGGGGAATCACGTGACTTGCGAAGCGTTCCATTTGGTAGAGTTCCGTTATGTAGGGTTATTTCACTTCCGTAACATGAAATACCCTAAAATAGTATTTTTTACACAAAATATGTAATATTTTAGATTGTGATCGATATGAATGATTAGAAAATCTTGTACAATTTTTTTGAGAGAACAGTTTGGTTAATTTAGGATCTTATTTTTAGGAATCCTTTTAGTATTGTTGTGTATGTATACATGTTGTCCTTATAATTTCTTCTTTTACCATTTTTTTATAATAAAATTTTTCCTAAGAATAAACTGAAGAGATTTTTCGGTAACTTTGAAGTCGTTGTACCTTCGGTATGGTGGAATGGGTTGATAGATTTAATTTTGTGGAACGAAAGAAAACAAAAATATATACATTTATATAATAGTTCGTATTGTGTAATATCATAACTCTCTTTATTTTCTCAAGTTTCTACTAATTCATCCAAAGGTTGTCTGGAAGAGATTGCTTTTAGTGACCGCCCATTGTACTAAACTTAATTATAAAAGATATGTTATTTATTCTTCTTCTTATGACTTTTGGGGTACAATAAAAAATATTATTATTATTGTTTACGCACAATTGCACATGCATGAGCAAATGCAAACAAATGGATTTCATGAAACAAACTCACTAGGATTATTATATACATATTTTGTGATTGTGATTGGTTATAATTTATTCACTGTATAAACGTTTGAGGACCAGATGTAGACCAACAAATGAACTAAACAAAGCTGGAAAATAAGAAGGGACTAATTTATTTTTTTTATTTAGTAATTGGTCTATTCGAGGCATTTGGAAAAGTAGAAAAAGGCTATTGGCTACGCCGCATCCCTACTTCTCTCATATATCTCATAACTACTCTCTTTGCTTTACATATTCATTCCGCCATTGTCTTTTCTATGCGACGCACTGAAATTAACCGTGAGAAACAATAAAGCCTCTTCGCTTAATTGTTTCTCACAAAAAACCGTCTAATAAATAAACTATTGTGAACACTTTGAAGCATAAACTAAAAAGTGGTGTGTGCCCGATATTTGTTGGTACCGCGCCCGCGCCGCCAGACGGGAGCTGTTGGCTGCCATCGAAGTTCGGAGTGTGTTCGCTCCGCTGTAGTTGCTCCCCGCTATACTATACCAACGCCATATACAATCCACTAAAAACGCTGACACTTCAGGAGTGAGTCCAGACGTTGTTCATAAGAACTCGTGGGCGCCATCAGCTATAATGTACGACAACAAAATTTTTAAGAAAGTTCATAAAATAGTCAAGTTTGTATTAGAAATAAAATTAAAAAAAGTCATCCGACAATGAATATGCTTTGTAGGATGGTGAAATTGTTATTCAGCGACCGATGTCTCTCGCACATTTGATCTTGTTTTAGGATCCTGCTTAAACTTTTATAAAAGGTAACGTACCGATCTTGGAGACATTCAAATATACTTTTTTCACAAAAAAGAACTGTTCGAGATATCTCAATTAAAATGTAGAGATAATCTAAGGGCACACTTTTAAGAAAGTAATATTGTTATGGGCCTTCATTTACAATTCAGTACATTTACGAAAATTTAATATATGGACATAGAAAGTGTCGTGATAGCCGAGTGGTAGCGAGACCGTTTCTTATTTAGAAGATCGTGGTACAAATATCAGAAACCGGCATGTACCAATGAGTTTTTCTGGCTTAATTACATAACTATCACTGACACCGTGTCTCGGAGGGCACTTTAAGCCGTCGGTCTTAGAAAAATCATTAAAATCCACTAACCCGCACTGGAGCAGCGTCGTGGATTACGCTCTAAGCATCTTCATCCCGACGGGAGGCCTAAGCCCCTCCAGTGGGGCTTGATGGACTGATATAGACATAAAAAATACAAATTTTCTCTTAGATGGGCGACGGCCACAATATTAAATAATTGATATAAACACGCGTCAGTAATTCCCAGGTATACAGACTGTTAAAGGTCTCAAATTCTTTTATTCGTATTGTATATGAGTTTATAATTGAATAGCAAATCGGACTTAAAGTGAACCTAATTTAAAAAAGTTGTCAAATTTTAGCTCATAAAGAAAGCCTACTATGGTATAAATGAATATTTAAGTTAAAATTACGCTTAGATATAATTTTCATAGTTTTAAACGTTCTGATAAAATAAAATGTACCGAAGGGAGTTTCTTGGCGGTGTTGGAGTATATCCGAGCTGGTAAGCACAATCATTTCGATTTTCTGTTTGTATGTAAGAAATTTTAATAAAAAAAAGCCTTTGACTTTGATTAAAATAGAAGATACAATAGCTTGTAATAAATGATAATAGTTGTAAGTTGCCTATTTTTAGTCTCAACATCTTTCTAGATACTGATTTGATATCGATTTGATATCGATTTTCAGGATTAGCTGCGTTGATCTTGAGTCCGTTTATGATTGCAGTGGGTCCGCTCCACATGTCGCGGGCCATAAATTTTTACTACCGGCGCGGGGCATATTATAGTTTTCCGATATCTACGTCGAAATGTCCCCGAACGACTATTCTTTCAATATTTTTGTATGTTTTTATGAAGTTGAATACCTGATTTTAGTGTTTCCTACTAAGCAAAGTACAAATAGAATCAATTGTATCTTAGAAAATCTTAGTTTGTGAACAGCTTGTTGCTATAGTGTTATAGTGAAAATTAATAGTAAAAGAAGAAAGTCGTATAATTAAGTTGTTAATAAAGTTACCGTCGAACCCTTACCTCTATCAACGCAACGTGTCGATTTTAAAGGACATAATCTTCAATTCTTGCAAAAAGAGGAGGTCGCTGATGTGGGACCCCGCTTGCGTAGATCAGCTGGAAGCGTTTCACATTCAGGTGACTTCAACAGTCGTTGCCGCTGCAGCGATCATTGTTGACACTGGGGCATGGGATCTGAGGCCAGTGGCAGCTCAGTGGGTGAGGAAAGTGATACTGAGTTTCATTTAAATTAAATGATTACAGCAACCGCTCTTGACCTGTTTGACAATAATAGGCATACTAAAAATAATTTTAGACGAAACAGTTACTTGCGTCACGTGCAAAGCTGCTACTGTTTAAGGCGCGTCCGTTTTTTCAAGATTTTTTGATTTCGTTGTTTACCTCGGGAAACGCATATCAGCCTTTCTACTCCAGTAAAAACGATAAAGTTTAAAATATTAGACTTTAAAATAATTTGAGTTTCTGTTTTTAATTAAAAATAAATTTTTAAAATAATAAAATCAAAGAATGTCAGCAATATAACAAACTGACCATTTCCGCTTATGATACATTGAGTCAAATTCGTACTTTTAACTAGAACTTTTTAAAATTGCATTCATTGCTAGTCTAAAAAATTATTTAATTATTTATTGCATTGTCACATGTCAATCTTTTAACATTAGTTAATTGTTGTTGTTGTTAATACTGTAGTATTAGAAACATAATAACATAATTTTCGCTTGACAGTAGTTGAATAAAATTGTTACGGAGAATCATTTGTGCAGTGCAGCATAAAAGTGCAGCAGTGGAGGTCGGTAATGGAAAAATTAATTACAACTTTGAGAGTATTGCACAAAAGACGTAGCGGTTTACGGATTAAAAAGGGAGAACAACGCGGTACACTGTGCTCTATTTCATAACAAGACAATAGAAGCGCACCTTTGAAAGGATTTTAAGTTTTTTCCCTAGTTTAAATATACCTTGCGACCCTGGAATAAAATTACGCATAAATCTGTGATGAAAAAAACTTTGAATACTCGTTTCTTTTTAGGGTTTTGTACCCAAAGGGTACCAACGGGTACCCTTAACCGTAATAGGGTGTAACGTTGCACTATATTTCATTAAATATTTATACAGATAATATTTTTAACCACATAATTATAAAATTACAGAATTTAAATAATCTGACGCGGAACCATACAAGTCTCGCGCCTACCTAACCGTTCATACATTTAACCAACGATCGGTTTTCGCTGACTTAAACGGTTACCGAGTTGTGCGGTCGTTTGTTCAAGTAACGTCTAAAATACTAATAAAAAATCACATACTTATATAATTCTTCTTATTATTATATATACGCTGTGTGCGTTCCCCATCTGGTTCACCCCGTGGGACGGACGGGGAGCTGAGCTGAGTGTCCTACCTCAGATAGCTGAGGCCAGTACCCCGAGTTAAGGAGACACACGATCTACAAACCACAGTCCTACTATTTAATGAATTTTATATTTTATTATTAGTTTCATTCTCTACCCGTCTAGCGCCTATCGTCAGTAGATACTTGAAATTTTCACAGAATGTATAACTATGATCGCTATAACAACAAATCATAAAAATGAAATAAAGTTAGAAATTAGAGAAAATAGAGTTTAAAGGTAGGTTGAAAACTATGTTATTCAAACTATTAGATGACCAAATTGTGTAGGTTACATGCTCGCAATATATCTAATATACCTAATAGTGAAAAAAAAATGTAATAGTGCAATAAATCGCCAACAAACTGTTAATCAGTTTGGCGGTATAGTTAAGATGTTAATTAGTATTTCCTTTTGTTAAATAATAACTAAAAAAATGGTTCTTTTGGCGTAAGGATGATTGGTAATTGTGAGATCATTGCTTGCACTTGAAATTTTCATGGTGTGTGTACTATTGTGTCCACTGTAACAATAAATAATAAAAATGAAATAAAGTTAAAAATAAAGACGTGCCCATACAAGAAACGTGTTTTTTTAATATTCTACGGTGGTACGGAACCCTTCCTGTGGGAGTCCAACTCGCACTTGTAAAATATAAATATAAACAATAACTATAAACATATTTTTAAAACGATTACCTTTAAGACGGAAAAATAATGTTGGAGATTCGTGAATCTGTAATCAAAATTATTTAAAATATTCTGTATTATTTTAAGAATTATTCTGTAGATTTGTTTCAAGGTTTTCCTGCCCTTTGAATTTTTATTTTAACGTTTGAGTCTATTTTCGCCATTTATGCAAAATCGTTTTCCGCGCTAAGCTGAGTAATTACAAAAATCAGTCAACTTGAAAACCGAAATGATAACTGTTATTAATAAGGTTTTTTCGGTAACGGAAAAAGTTATGACTGCCGCATTTTTCTTAAAGGAATTCGTTTGATAAATGTGTCCATTACTAGAGCTCTTAGCGCCGCTGCGCCGCGCCGCCTCGAAAGTTACAGTATTGTCTGAAATTGCTCGCTACCTTCATTAAGCTACGTGAATAATTTAACTGGTATTGTATTACAAATAATTTTATTAATAATTTGCTTTCATTATTCCACGAAACCGTTGTTTATTTACTTGTTGTGTTTAAAATAATTTGTTCTTCGGCGACAACGACCGTGAGAAGATTATATGCATTTGAGTACTTGTTTAGATATATTATTTTACCTTTCTTTATAGTTAAAAAATAATTATGTTCAAGTAAGAACCACATACAATCGGGTATTTAACTAATATCAAATATAATATATTTAAAATTATCAAAAAAATATAAAAATAGAATTTATTATATACAAAATAGTAATCGGTTGAAGAATATAGAAGTTATAAACTATTGAAATTTTATCTCTGTCTCTTTCTTGCAAAACGATATTTAACATTATTTTAAATAGCCTGACGTCACACGTAGGTACGCCGCGCCTTGCGGTATTGTCCTCTCTGTTTAAAAGGACGTTTTAAACTTTCATAACGTTGTTAATAATGATTTTTTTATGTTCTTTCACTGTTAAGATATGTTAAGAAAACTCTCTCATATAAAATAATTTTAAAAAAAATAGTCAACTAGCCTGTTTAACATAATTTTTGAAAATAATAATACTTACTATAATTGAATGTGTCGGATTTGTATGCAAAGTAAACATAATTATTTCAAATTAAAGACGAGTGCTGGTTTGTGTAATTAATGTAATTTTTGAGAATAGGTACACTGAAAAACGTGTTCTTCAAAAAACGTGGTGGTTCACAGTCAATACAGCAACTGATCATCGAAATCATCATTATTACGAGGGAACCGAGGAAGGGAAACTACGTGACATCATAATTACGTTATACGAACCATAATTTCCGCTGACGCACATTTTTGTTTCCTCTTCGTATTCCTGATTTTTTATTATGGGGGTCATCAATCGCTCGACTGATGATGTACACTTTTCACATGGTGAATTCTTTGTAATTTATAAATCTGTGTAAATTGCTGCCAAGTTAAAAGTTTGTTATTTCGCAGCGCTACATACAAGCCTTAGAAAATAAACATTAACTCGCGAAGTAGTGCTCTATTCTGCTAACAGTTGCTCTTTAGCGCGTTTTCCATTTACGAATGTCAGATGTTGATATAATTCGGTCAATTTATATTCATTATACCAAAATCGAGTGTCGTGATAGCCCAGAAAGCAACGAACCTGTCTCAAATTTATAAGGTCCCATAGGGCCATGGTTCGAATCCGGGCATGTACCAATGAGTTTTTCTGGCTTAAGTACACAATATCACTGACACCGTGCTTCGGAGGGCACGTTAAGCAGTCGGTCCCGGACGCTGTCAATAGATGGCGGTCGTTACAGTTCCCAACCCGCAGTGGAGCAGCGTGGTGGACTTAAGCTCCAAGCCCCCCCCTCACCCTGGGGGAGGCCTAAGCCCCTGCAGTGGGGTAAAAATGGGCTGATGATGATGATGATGATACCAAAATCGAAATAACTTTGATTCAAAGCGAAAGTTTTACATTCAGTAATGTCTTGGGTACGTTCTATACAATAAAATTGTACTCGTAATAAATGTTCTTTATAATATATATGAATAAAGATATTTTACTCCTAGACACGGAACAAAGAGACATTCATGCACACCAATATTTGTCCCGCGCGGCAATTGAAGCCGCGACCCTTGGTTCCGCAATTAGGGTCTTTAGCCACTTTAGCCACAATCGGTCATCTATTAGTACATTGATGGTAATATAATTAAAAATGACTCAGTCTTTTCAGCATTTCGACGGTAGTGGAACGCGTATTCTAACTGCGACACCATTAATTCCGGGAACTACTTAGTTCTGCCGGGTGCTACTGAGCCAAATAATTTAAATACAAACTGGGATGCGTTTTAATTTGGTCTCTGTAATACGGCGGCCTTGGTCACGAGGACAGCTTCAGACGAGAAAATTAAACCTCAGTTTCATTTAAAATTAGAAATAATGAAACAATCTACTCGTAATATCATGTCCAAAAATAAAGCACTTTTATATATGAAAATACTTAACCGAAAGAACGTAAACCGTGATATGGGAAATGTGTCTTCTCATGAAAAATATACGACCGGCGTTAATATACGAATGTAACGTGAATCGAACTAGAGTCACAGAATTAGCAAGTTGAAGTGGTTGTAGAAAGGCTACATCGCTCGCAGAACTGATTACCACCGGAGAAGAAAGGTTCGAAAACCTTTTTTATACAGCAGTAAACCGATCACCACTCTCGAGTGGCAACCGTTCACATGTTGATCACCTACGAGGATAGTCTTTCTTTCCGTTTCTCTCCATTTCAATCCCTCTTCCCCGATCCGTTCCTGAGTGACAGAGATGATAAAAGGAAATTCTCAAAAATACCTATAAAATACTCGTCAAAACAGCTTGCGGGCCGTGTCTGTTTCCGTTCCTGAAATAAGTATGTTTTAAAATAAAAATCTACAGCATTATTAAGAAAGGCCGTCTCTAGAGCGGTGTGTTTTCTATTAAATATGGAATTTACGAATCATTACTTTTAGAAAAAAATTCGGAGAAAATAATGTTTCGGTAAAATTTATTATAAAACATGTAAACGAGATATCGAAAAAACAAAAACACACCGCCTCATTACAGGGTTTCTTCTCATACATACATTTTTTTGTAGAAATCAGTTTAGAAATTGCGCGAGGAGCAGGCCTTGGATCGTGCGATTGGTATGAGAAGCCTACTGCTTTAAATCGTGCGATTACTGAAACACACTTAAGTGTTAATAACAATTCATATTTTATCATTCAATCGTAATATATTGATTTGTTCTCCTTTCACACCACGTACGTTACAAGAGTATATGGATCACCCTTGTATATAAAGCCTAGTTTTCTTATTTTTAATTTACTTTTATTTATTTACTTTACTGATATTTTAATTCAGCTACAAAATAGTTATTTCGATGTTTATAATATATAAGTTTATATTAATATAAAACAGATTGGGGCAAGTCTTACAAGATAGTTTTTATGTATAAAAATGGCAAAACAATTTTTAGTGTACAGAGCCGAAATCGATATGTTTGCAAATTAATAAGGATTCTTTGATAACAGTTATGGACCATGTGTATTCCTCTAATAATTAATTAGTAACATTTATATTAATTAGTTCATAAATTAACACATATACTAAATAGATGTTAATAGCCACATAGTTAATCCACTTAATAATTTAGAATATTTTTTTTAATTGCCAATTTTTTTTTTGTAAAAACTATAAAATGGTAATGTAAGTAATGTGTCGTAAGGTTAGATAATAATGACGACCGCTTAGTCTAGTGGGTAGCTATCCCTGTCTACGTGGCTGGGGGTCCCGGGTTCGAATCCCAGTTCGGGTCAGTATTTATATGATGAATATTGATACTGGTACCGGGTCATGGTTGTTATATGTATGTGGTGTCATATATACAGGACACCACATACATATAACAACCATGACCCATGTATTTTATAAAGAATATTTAAGTATATATATCAGTTGTCTAGTAACCCATAACACAAGCATAATACTTGCTTACTTTGGGACTAGATGGCGCTGTGCGGGAAGTCCCACGAATTATTATTATTATAGCCCAGTTCGTCTTTTTTAAATTGTTTCTCTCTCATATTAATACATAAGAATTTGGTGAATGCCACTGGTCGGTAAGTAAGAATTTGATCACGAAAAAGAACTGCATAAACATTCCGAAAACAAAACTCATATCCGATCAGGTCCTAAATGGTACTTGCAAAACTAGAAATCAAAAGAGGTCAAAGGAAACTTTTGTGAAAATTTTAATGAAATTCGTTAAAAAATAACGATGTTAGACGCGGTCGGACAGACAAACTACCATACCAAAACTGTGAAGTATAATATATAAAGTAGGTAGATATAATATGCGTGCGTCACATATCGATATTCTATAAACATGTCCACAGATGAACGCTAAGGTAATTGAAATACAAACTTGATAAGATATTGTTTTTAAGACGTAAGGAACCTGCGACTCATAAAATAATCCGACAGTTTAGATCAAGTGATTAAGAAAGTGAGAACGATAACGATGTTTTTTGGTTCTTATCATAAAATTCTTCGGTTTTAATAAATAGTACGAGTCTATCACTCGACTGATATACACCATGTATTATTACGCGATTAGTCTTGTTTTGGTATTAGTTTATACAATTCATTACTGGTTCAAAAAGAAATATAGTTATTGGTCCAAGAAAAATGTTGCCGGACCATTGCCTGTGCCGGTTGTTGGAAACTTTGGTCCAGTTTTCAGGAAGAAAAAAACTTTTGAACTATTATTAGCCGATCTATATCAACAGTACCCAAATGAAAAAGTAGTCGGAATGTATCAAGGAATCATTCCCGCTCTTCTTATCAGGGATCCAGAGATGATTAAACAAGTTTTGATAAAGGATTTTAATCAGTTCCAGGACAGAGGCATGAAGATCAGTGATGGGGAATCAGAGCAAAATTTATTTATTGTCGAAGGCGATACTTGGAGAGTTCTTAGACAAAGGCTGACGCCGATATTCACTACTGGAAAACTAAAGACGATGATGCCTCTTATATTGAGAAGTTTAGATAAACTACTCGAATACACCGACAAAATAGTTGAGCAAAAAAAGGATCACGAAATTCGTTCCCTAGCTTCCAAATACACCCTGGATGTAATCGGTTCCTGCGCTTTTGGCGTCGATGTGGACGCATTCAGTGAAAACGAAAATGTTTATAGAGAAGTTGCAGAAAGGATTTTCCAACTGGATCTAAAGACAAAGATACTGAGAGTCGTACACGCATTATTTCCAGGCATTGTGCCAAAATTGGGACTGACACTTACAAATCGCGATCTATTTGATTTCTTTTTAAAATTGGTAGACTCAGTTGTAAAAGAACGCGAAGGTAAACCAAAAACTCGCAAAGATTTTATGGATTTCATGATTGAACTGAAGGAAGAGGGGCGAGTGGTCAGGAAAAGTGATGACAGTGTGGCTGAACTAAAAATGAGCGATGTCATAATTGCAGCCCAGGCACTAATATTTTACGCGGCGGGATTCGAAACATCTTCCGGTACAATGTCATTCTTATTACATGAAATATCTCAACATCCAGACATACAAGATCGTTTGTATGAAGAAATAAGCGCTGCTATACAAAAACATGGCGGACTAAACTATGAGTCCCTAGGCGACATGAAATACTTAGAAATGGTCTTAGATGAAACCTTAAGGAAGTATCCAGTGGTAGGAATGTTGATCAGAAAATGCGGTTTTGAGTATACGTTTCCAAACTCAAAACTTAAGCTGGACGAAGGCGTCTTAACTTTGATACCCGTATATGCGATACATCATGACCCCAAGTATTACCCCGATCCAGAAAAATTTGACCCAGAAAGATTTACTCCTGAAAACAAAGCCAAACTGCCTCCATGTACTTACATGCCATTCGGAGAAGGGCCACGTAACTGCATTGGTAAGTTATACAAATTTAACCATCCATCCGTCCATATCAGATCATTATGCTCGCCAGAGGCTTAGGCCTCCCCTTGGGATGAGGGTGCTTGGAGCTTAATCCACCAGGCTTCTCCAGTGCGTCTTATTGGATTTTAATGACTGTAGTCTGATGATGGCAATCGGGAGCGACGGCAACGTGCTCTTTAAGTCAGTGATAGTTATGTACTTAAGTCAGAAAAACTCATTGGTACATGCCGGTTTTTGGGATTCGAACAACGACCTTCTAAACAAGAGGCCGGCTCGCTGCCACTCGGCTATCACGACATGACGAAATTTTACTATTGATAAACTTATACTTTAAGCCCATTTTCAAATAAATGTTATTTATTCTATTTTGATGAAATGCACTCAAAAAAAAAAATGTAATCCAAAGTTATCTTATGTTATTGTTGTAATAATTTTATGCACTTTCCAGGAATGCGATTTGCGAAGGTGCAGTCTATGATTGGTCTTGCCGGATTTTTGAACAAATTTAAAATTGAGGCTTCAGCGAAGACGAAGAAGTGCGTGGAGATTGATCCAGCAGCTCTGACTTTGGCATCCAAAGATGGTATTTGGGCCAATATTACGAGAAGAAATTGAAAATAGTGGCGTGCCTGTTTTGATCTTGGATCTTTAGTATTCATGTCACTTTAATTTGTCGTAATAATAAAAATATACAGTTACTAATTGACAAAAAAATTAATACAATTTTTTTTCCGTTTTCTCAAACAACGGCATTCAAAATATATTCTAAGTTTAAGTTATGTTGTACTAATAAGTAAATTAATACGTGTTATGAATTAAATATGACGATCAGTAGATAATATTTCTAAGCATATAAATATGTTATGTACCTACAAAGTGAGTGAGTCATTATAAAAATGCTAATTTTTCAAAAGACGAGCGCCGATTGCCTAGAACGCCGGCAGCATTCCCACGCTGAATAGCTAGGCTGATCCTCTAAACAAAAAAATATTTGCTAAGAGGCTCACCTGACACTAAACGGAACCTTTCCACAGAAAGACGTCTATACTGCGAACACAGAAAATTCGTATGTGATTAAAATTATAATTAAAATTCCGAAAATCGGGATTATTTTGATGTGCATATAGTCGGGTTGCGACTTTATGACCGTGTGATTTAGATTACCGCCACCTGAACTTCTAAAACCCTGATATATTCTCCTAGTTTATAAAAAAATTAAATAAAGATATACTGTAATTTTCTCATACTACGCGCTTGTGTGTCATTGATGCAGGGTTTTTTAGTGTTCCGCACCCAAAGGGTACCCACGGGACCTTGGCGCATATAGAACTAAATAATAAAAAAAAGGTACAAGATACAAGAAATGTGTTTATAAGATGTTTTAATTTCAATTAAATTAAAAAAAAATGTCCTCGGTAGTTCCCGGTCCTATTTCTGTTCCTATTTATTTAAACATATTCTTCGAAACTATGGCTCAATCTCTGGTTTTTTATAAATAAAAGTAAATCAAAATCAATTGAGAAATAATATATATAGATTCTTAATAACGGATCTATCAACAGGTACACATTACACAATAAGAAACCGACAAACTGACTGACTATTCTAACTGACAAATGAGCTGACCGGTAGATATGTTAACACACAGCTCATACCACTGGCTTCAGGACCTAGAAATTTTGCATTAAGGTTTACAAAATGACGATATATCATAAAGCACGCTGACCCTTTCAGGTCAGAAACTATATAATTCATTGTGTAGAATTTTTGTATCAAACTCTCCAAATAAATTGTTGGTTATACTGTCGAATAATTTGTCTTATTATTCTTGCTATATTTTTGTAAAAAAAATCATTCAATAAACCTGTGAACCTAGGAATGTTGAGATTTCTCAATAATTACGAACATAGTCTTATAAATTCTTACATTGTGATATAGGTGGATAATTTTTTTTACTTTTGTAGCCTATAAATTTTTCTGAAATCTACTCCTAACTCCATACTATATATAGTGATGATATTTTTTCAAGAAATTCACAGCATATGGACACTGTCTCTAAATTTTGAATCTATAGATATAGGGGGCCCTAGAAAATAAAAACACATTCACTATAAAACGCATGTAATAACGAGTAATGATAGAGTTATGATCTATTTAAACATTTCTAAACATTTAAAAAAGGTGTCGTGATAGCCCAGAGCGCAACGAACCTGTCTCAAATTTATAAGGCCCCATAGGGCCATGGTTCGAATCCGGGCGTGTACCAATGAATTTTTCTGACTTAAGTACACAATATCACTGACACCGTGCTTCGGAGGGCACGTTAAGCAGTCGGTCCCGGACGCTGTCAATAGATGGCGGTCGTTACAGTTTCCAACCCGCAGTGGAGCAGCGTGGTGGACTTAAGCTCCAAGCCCCCTCCTCACCCTGGGGGAGGCCTAAGCCCCTGCAGTGGGGTGAAAATGGGCTGATGATGATGAAACATTTAAACATCCCAAGAAACATTTTTTTTCACATCCATACACTGTAAACACACCCGCTATACGCAAACACACATCCACACAAACAAACTACAAGTCATTCATCTACGCATACACCTACACTCAATTGTGGTATCATAACGATCGTGTTACATCTGCTTATTTTTAGATTTAATATTGTAATTTGTTTAACTTTTTTTGTAAAGTTTTGTGTAATAAGATTGCGAAAACTGTTGGTTGTGTATAAAAATAAGTTGTATCTAGATGGAAGAAGCCATCGACACCCGATACAAACTAGTTCGAAGATATGTGTTCAATACTTTGTACCACAGAATTTTTTGCAAATAAGTTATTGTCACTAAAATATGCACAAAGTCAGTAATACCTACTACTCATTTTTAAAGCACTGTACTATATTTAATGCTAATCTGTATTTTTTTTAAACTTCTAAATATGTTATATATTATTCAATGTAGTTGCTCGTAAAGTTTTCTTTGTTGTGTAACAAAATTATGCGGAAACCGACTCTTTATTTCACGCGTGAAATAAAATATTTTTTTAAATTTTTTGACTCTATGGTGCATGGTGCAAATCATAAAATTTAAAAAATTACAAAGATGCAAGGAGGTTTTGATATTCGAAAAAGAAAAACCATTATTTATAAGTATGCGCGCTCTAGCAATAATTAAATGATGATAAACACCATAACACATAAGATTCTTGATTATCCCATTTAAAAATACGTGTTTTGTTTCCGCAAACAAAAATATATTTCACATTATTGGCTGTACGTATACTGTACCTTTGCCTCAAGAAAAAAAAACTGTATGAAACGCGCGCTTTGCAAAGAAAGTGCGCCATTTTGTTGTAAATAAGCTTTGGTGAAATAAAATAAACTTTCTTTATTATTATTATTTTTTGTTGTATTTCCTCGCAAAATGCATTGAAAAATGTTGTAAGATACTTGAGCGTAAAAGGTTTTATCCGAATGCGTGCCAATGAAAACACTCGCTGCGCTCGTGTTTACAATTTGGCACTTATTCTTATAAAACCTTACATTCCGCACGTGTATCTTAAATAACTATTAAAAGCGCTAACATAATACATCATATAATGTTTGATATGTCATCTCTGTTTATATCACCTAGATTACTAGACTTCCCTAGGTAAGTATAATAATTGTAACAATAAATACCTAGAACATGTTACAAAACAAGTAACATGAATTTTACTTGAACTATGAACATTATTTAATATTGAGTATATTGTTAACATAAAAGTGAATTATCTTCTAAAACATTTTGAAAAGATTTAAATTGAAATACACTAAAACTCTTGACGTTTTTAACAATTGCAGGTAATTTGTTAAAAAGTTGTGCTCGCCAACAAGTTAGCATTGTTTTGCCAAAATTCATTGGAATATTATTCAAAACAAGATATCCTATCTGATGGGTTGTACGTCTTTGTATTTGTCTTAATCGTGTGAATGAAAGACTAGTGTAGATAGTTTTATCGAGTCTTTTACGAATAAGTATACATGTACGATATTTATACAATTGTTTAAGATTCATTAATTGTTTTTGTAAATTTTAATGTCGTTTGTTAGGTAGGGATAATCGAAAAGTTATTTTATTATTTTATTTTAAACTTTGGAGCTTGAAGCGGCAGACAGCGAACTATGTTACGCCGTGTACTCATAAGAGATGTTAACTTGGACTTCACATAGTCAATCTGCACTTTCCATGTTAAATATCTATCCATTAGCAGACCAAGATAATTTTTGCAACATTTTTTTTTGTCTTAAAATATGTCACAGGTGCATAAAACATAATAAAAGCAACTTATTTTTTTATTTAAAAATAACAAAGCCGGTTTTATTTACGTTAATTGTTGGAGGTTCACTTGTAGTCAAAAATGTAGTATATTTAAATCTTTTTAGGCCAATGAGATGACGTCGTGTATAGAAGACCCAAAATAAATAGACAAGTGTCATCTGGGTTATGTGGCTCTGTAATTAATTTTCGGTTAAGTTATCGATGTAAATTAAGAAGAGTATAGGTCATAATATTGATCCCTGGAGAACACAACATAATATATAGGTTGAGACTTGCTATCGGTATTCAACAAGAGTATTTTATTTAATATTTTATTACATTTTACTTCTGTTTATTGCGTATAATATTTTTAAAGATATTAAACATTTTATGATATATATTAATTATCTGTAATACAAACATTAATTAAAATCAATCGTTATAGGATTGGTATTTTAAGGAGTTAGAATTTACAAAAGTCGTCTATTTTATTTTAATAGGTGTTTCATAAAATTAAAAATCTAGGTACCCCAGGGTTCATCTTTTGAAATAAAAATATAATCTTATCAAGTTGCCTGTATGCGTCATATCAAGTATCAGCAAATTGCGCGTAAGAATAAGCAACTTAGGATGACACTGCTATTTCTTAGATCATAATATATATAAGAAGAACCGGTTTTGTGGAACATAGAGGACAGTACGAGTCAGACACTCGACAGTTATACACCATGAATTACTACGCAGTAAGTGTTATTTTAGTGTTAGTTTATACAGTTTATTCCTGGTTAAAAACAAAATATAGTTATTGGTCTAAGAAGAACATTGTTGGTCCATCACCTGTGCCAATCGTAGGAAACTTTGGTCCGGTGTTTCTGAGGAAACAAACTCCGGATCAATTAGTAACTGATATATACAGATTGTACCCGAACAACAAATCGGTTGGTATCTATCAAGGAACCATACCTGCTCTACTGATCAGGGATACTGAGTTAATCAAACAAGTCCTGATAAAAGATTTTAACCACTTCCAAGACAGAGGCATAAAAATTAGTGATGGAGAATTAGAAGAAAATTTATTCGCCCTCGAAGGTGATACCTGGAAGGTCCTCAGACACAGATTGACACCAATTTTCACTACAGGAAAACTGAAAACGATGATGCCTCTTATATTAAAAAGCTTGGATAAACTATTGGAATATACCGATCGACTGGTTGAGGAAAACACGGATCACGAAATTCGTTCCCTAGCTTCCAAATATACCCTGGATGCCATAGGCTCCTGCGCTTTTGGTGTAGACATGGACGCATTTAGTGAAACCGAAAACGTGTACAGAGAAGTTGCCAATAGAATGTTTGAAACAGACCTGAAAACCAGAATAATGCAGATTGCACACGCACTATTTCCAGGTATTGTGCAAAAATTGGGACTGAAATCGAATCAGAATATATTCAAGTTCTTCTCAAATTTGGTGGAAACAATTGTGAAAGAACGCGAAGGAAAAGAAAAAATTCGAAAAGATTTTATGGATTTTATGATTGAACTGAGGGAAGAGGGGAAAGTAGTTAGGAAAAGTGATGATGATGTGGCAGAAGTAGAGATAAACGATATTATAATTGTAGCTCAGGCTGTGGTATTTTACGCGGCTGGCTTCGAAACATCTTCAGCTACTATGTCGTTCTTTTTGCATGAAATTTGTCAACATCCTGACATACAAGATCGTTTGTACGCAGAAATTAGCAGTACAATACAAAAATATGGCGGTTTGACGTATGAGTCTCTAAGCGACATGAAATATTTGGAAATGACCTTCGATGAAACATTGAGGAAGTATTCAGTGGCTGGAGTGTTGATTAGAAAATGTGGATTTGGATATACGTTCCCCGACTTAAAGCTAAAACTGGACGATGGCACCCGGATTTTCATACCCGTATATGCCATACACCATGATCCTAAGTATTATCCAGATCCAGAGAAATTTGATCCTGAAAGATTTACACCTGAAAATAAAGCAAAGATGCCTCCTTGTACTTACATGCCATTCGGGGAAGGACCTCGTAACTGCATCGGTAAGTGATCTAAAAATCTATAGTTACTGTTATAAAATTGTAACGATTGTTGTTAGTACATGGAAGATGTTGTTGGGAAATTTATTTTGTTCGAGTAATTAGCCAGACTTGGCCCCAAAACACGTTTTCATTTTCTTGTCTGGTAGTATGTTTCTAATCTTTTACCAGAGCCATATAGCCGATTCTTGTGTCTACATTCTACAAACAGACGATGTAATGGTTCACCATATAGAGTACGTACTAGGGTGGGCTGAAAAGTAAGCTCTTTTGACAAAATGTAATGCGACTACTGGCCGTTATAGAATCTCAGTTTATTAAAAAAAACACGCTTTGATTGATATCTAATTGTTCTGAACATGTTTTATGAAACAGATTTTTAAAATAGAGCATCGAACAAACATATTTCTAAATAAATAAGAAAACATGGTATCGCAACTCCGACAACATAATATGTCAAATGTGTTCGGTGATTCTCATAGAGTAAATTAATTTGTCAGCAGCGTTTAGTTTTAATGTTTTAATCTCAGAAGAATTATCCAAAGTCATAGAAGGCATTCTTGTATTTACATATATTTGTTTTATTTTTCACATGTTTCACATGTTTTCCACATGGTGAATTTCAGTGTGAGTGAAAAAGATGTATGTATATATATGCGGTTTGCTTCAACCTGCTTGTACCCCTTTCTCAATGACATTAGTTTAACTAGTCAGACAGACGTTTGCATCAAATTATATGAATTTACCTCCATCGTTTAAATAAGTTGAAATGAATTTGAAGGCTGCGTTCTGATCATAAGCAGCAATAATTTTGTATCAGCTATCTTTTTCTTTCTAATGCTTTATTCTACATGTTAGAACAAGTTAAACATATGTAAAATTTACATTCTTTCTATGACTTTAGGTAATTGTTCTGAGGTTTTAATAGAGTCCTAAATGTCAGTTCACACTATTGAAGTGACATTACTCTTCATCAGCCCATTTTTTTACCCCACTGCAGGGGCTTAGGCCTCCCCCAGGGTGAGGAGGGGGGCTTGGAGCTTAAATCCACCATGCTGCTCCACTGCGGGTTGGGGACTGTAACGACCGCCATCTGTTGACAGCGTCCGGGACCGACTGCTTAACGTGCCCTCCGAAGCACATTACTCAATTTTGAGGAATTGGAAACAGGCACGCGGGGATTTTGGAGGGGTGAACAGGGACGCGCGGGAGCCTTGTGCAGTGAAACTCGGACTATAACTCGTCATCTCACATCAACTAGTTAGAGTATGAGTGGGTAAACTGTAAACGCAGAAGAGGGCTTCTAGTCAATTTCTACTTTTATGATGATTCTAGCCCCACTGATGTCATTATAAATTTTTGGTCGAAACCGTTTAAACAAGATCGTGAGAGTCTCGAAAACGTTCTTCATCAAAAATGAATTCATCAATATTTAAGCATAGCTAAGGTCCAAAAAACTGCTTTGTAAATTTTACCACCCACTCTACAGCTCAAACACGATCTCTTACTGTTTAGACTTTTTAAAAGTCAGATTTAAGGGGACAACGATTCTCAAAAGATCGTGAGATGATGGCATCAGTAAACAGGCATTTGGATAACAAATGAATATTTTTTTAATGACTTGATGTTTCTTTAGAGAAATGTAATAATTGCATTTACCTAGGCTCTTTGGGAACTATATTGAAAAATGAGAGAAGGGTCTATCGTTCTATGTTCTTTTACAGCGAGGTAAATTAATTAATGGCTTCCCATCGTATATTATCACGCTGTTATTTTTAGAAGCAGGGTGAGAAGTCGAATAGCGCTAAGTGAGGTTTCAGTCGATAACTGTATGTACAAAAACAGTTTATCTGAATATACAAGAAAAATGCGTTAGTGTTTATGATAAATTAAAAACTAACGAACTCAAGTCAAAAATTTTACGCATGTAAAATTGTAGTCAACAGTTAGTTAAATGATGAAATAATTGTAGCTGAAGCTGGTGCTTCACATAAGTATTAAGATATTATGCATTGAGAAGATATAATAATCCCAATGTAGCTGTAAATATCATATGAACTTTTTCAGGAATGCGATTCGCGAAGGTGCAGTCTATGATTGGTCTTGCCGGTTTGCTGAACAAATTCAAGGTAGAACCCTCAGCGAAGACTAAGAAATGCTTGGAGATTGACCCAACAGCATTAACACTGACTTCGAAAGACGGTGTTTGGGTCAATATTTCAAAAAGAAATAAATAGTCCTTATGATCATATCAGTTTAAAAATACTAACCTTGAGTGCTTGTGTGCTGGTGGCCAAAAAAAAATGAAAAAAATAATGTTTTTTTTTGAGTGCCCGAATGCTTATAAATTATAAATGCTTGCTTTTTGAAGCATACTGTCAATAATTATTATACATGTGCGGTCTCTGGGTTTCTTTACGCGTCGGGCATACAGCGATTTGCGTGTCCAATATAACAATGCATTTAGGGTGCCGATGGACCATAGCGGTATAGTGCTTTAATAATGTTTGTAGAGGCGTATAACGATAATTTTTCTGCCATTATGAGAAAACGGAGCCCCCTGCACTGGCCTACTGTTACTAACACAATATTCACTTAGTTATGTTGTCAACCTTTATACATTCCACATAAATTTAAAGCCTTCCATTCCATGACGCATGGCGCGACACATCAAGCCACATCGGAGTTCCTCGCAACTCCCTTTTAAGACCTTGCACCTGCACATGATTCATAGCATGTGCACACAAACAACATCACGCCGCATTCTATCTTCTTGCGTCCCGCACCGTGTTATAAATACCCCCGGACCTCCGGCCTGAGGCAATCTTCGTCTCGACTTAGTAGAGTTAACATATGTTATCTGCATTTACAAATCATTGTATTCAATAAATGCGCTTAACTTAGTATATTGTCAGTAATTATCTTAAGTCTCAAATAAAAATTAATATTTTTAAAAAGACATTTTATTGAGGCGCAAACTTAATTACTTTGTCTGATATAATTTTTATTATTATTATTATGAAACAAAAACATTTGCGACTGCCGATAATTTATTATTTATATTAATTTAGATAATTTGTTAATGTTATGGGTTAGAGTAGCCTATTTTCAATTTCAGTACTTATATCTCTACACCCAAATTATCCGTAAAATCGAGTACTTTGCACGAAATTAGAATAAAACATTTTTTGTTTCGCAAATATTTCTATTTTGAATCGTGATAACCTTTCCACCATTAATAAACAATAATTTAAGAAAGTTGATAAGAAAATTGAGCCATAATCACAACTTTTGCAGAGGGTTATCTCAGAATAAATGTCTTGCTGAACTTGTTTTTATTTATGATGTTGAAGCACTTAGTCAAACGAAAATGAATCGCTAGTATGCAGAGTTCCGAAGCCGACGAAGTAGTGCCTTCCTCAACACCATGCCTTCTTCAGATCAACGAAAAACAGAAGTAACGCCTGAAAACGAAGATATTCATTATCAATTATTACTCCGTTTCGTTTTACTATACTTATTTACTCTGTAAACACGACGCCTCAACTTCTAAGTTCACATAAACAAGTTAAATCAAATGGTGGGGTCGTCGGCGACCCCCACAGCGTCTCACCAAACTTAACATCAATATCGTATTAACCGAACTACCTTGGGGGTAGTTTAAATAGAATTTCCATTTTCGTAATCGATACTAATTTTACTAGGGAGTTGGCGCGGGTGGGTTTTGGGAGGCGGGAGACGATTTATGAAGGCATTAGAATCGCATTTGCTTCGTGCGCGATGTCGATACCGGACGTGTCGGCGTCTTGCTTGGATTATCATTATCGCCAGTTTTAAAGTTCGTTTTTTAGTCTAAATAATAAAAACAAAAATCAAGAATCCTTCATTATTTTCCATTTCTCAACCAATTAGTTGATAATATCCATACACTAGCTTTCAGACCGCGGCTTTGCCCGCGTGGATTGCACATTTGTACCGGAACCGCTGAAGGAACACGACTTTTCAGGACATAGGAGAGTATGTTAAAAATGCTGAAATTCTAGAGAATCATTTCTTAACACTGTTTAATTAACGTATTTTTCGTCATTAATTTATAATTTTTTTAAATGTTTTTTTTTTTGTTTTTAACTTTTAAAGATCAATAACCCTGCGCTCAGAGAAACAATATGTTAATAATGGTTAACAATGATAAAATCGTATTAAATAAACATCTACTATAGCGCTCTCTAGCGGCATATAATTGCAAACGAATCTCAGAACCTGCTCTGAGGTAATACCTATATAATGAAAAAAACTTGGTTTTCGGTGACTTCTATGCAAAGCAAAAACCGTATCAAAGTCTGTCTAGCCATTTTAGAAAAACATTTCTGTTGCGGCGCCCCTTGCTAGCCTATAACTACTAAACCTGCCTCAGAATCTGTACATGATACGTATGTAACGCAAAAAACCACATTAAAATCGCCCATGTCGTTTTAAACACACACACTGAAATGTCACTTGATGGGATGGCAAAATTTTACTAAGAACCTATTCTGTGGTGATTAATGCAAAAAGCCGCATCAAAACAGGCTCAGCCGTTATAGAAAAACACATTTACAGCAGCATCTAAGCATCTAGCTTTTGATGATTTACAGATAGATTTGATGATTTAGATGGTAGCTTGTGACCGTAAAACTTATTTAAGAACCTGTTCAGAAGTACCTTTGTAATTAAAAAAATTACGTTAAAACTGCCCAACCGTTTTATTGAAGCATATGTATTGCAGCTCCATCTGGTGGTGAATAACCGTGAAACATATCGCCAATGTCACTTCTAAACATACAGTAAATAAATTTGACAGCAGCGTTTGGTTTTAATAGAGTAATAAATGCCACTGCACAGTATCGAAAATGTAAAACGCAATTTCGCGGGGCGAAGACCGGCGCGCAGGGGCCTCCCGAATTTAAACTCTCCATCTTGCACCAGCTAGCTAGAGTATGAGTGGTCAGACAGCGTAGAAGAGGGCTTCTAGTCAATTTGTACTTTTATGCTTCTAAAATATTATAAAGTAAATCTTTTTATAGTTTCATCAAATTCCGTCATGGAGATTTTGAGTCACAAACACACATGTATATCTAAATATTATGTTAACGGGAAAACCCGAAAATCGTCAATGTTGGCTTTACTTAGTTATTACTGAAATTGACTGAATCAGCACGTTAAAGTGCATAATAATAAGAATTTTGCAAATTGCGCTAAAGTTATTGTTTTACGCTTGCTTATTGACCTAGTCTTCTCCTCCCACCGCTTGGTAATTCGGCCAACATAGGTTGATAGTCCATAATTTAAAAAATAGGTTAGGTTAAGCTTTGCTTGTGAGAATGCGAGAAGTGAAGCAGTGCGGAGCGGAGCGACGATAGCCACCAAGAAGTCCTATATCTTTTAATGCCTTAATGGTTATAATACTCATAAGAATAACTTTATTAAAGTGATTTCCACATGTTTGCGTTTCAATTTGTACTTAAACGACTCTACGCTATATAGGTAATGTCAACAATATATAGTTAATCTCAACATTAGCTAGTTAAAGGTCGAAATTAATTTGTGATTATCAATCAACTTTAATTGCTGACATTAACGGTATAGCGGGTTTTACCGCTAACAAATACATGCATACAATTTTGTCTGTTAACTAGAGAGTTAGGCTGAGATTAAGATCTCGTCGATATTCATAATTGGTTCATTGCAGGCTTGTCGGCTTAGGCGTGAGAATTAGAAATAATATAGGTGCTTACGTGTTAAAGAAACGAAACTCTGTTACCACTATTACCCAGCTCGCGCTAAGTACTACGTCGTCAGTACGGTTAGCCCATGACAGATGTTTAAGTAAAATTGCTAAGTGATATATTTTGTTATTTATTTATGACATGATCCGTAAAATAAAACTGATAGCTGTTTGCACCTTCTTGGTACGTTTTTGTATAAATTTTAATAAAGCAGTGATGGCCGGTGGTAATTATTGTACTGTGCCCGAGTGTAATAACCGTTCTTAAGCAATGCAATATTTAATGTTTTTTCGAATAACTAAAGAAAAAACAAAATAAAAGTACGTGCATAAGTAATATTTTGTTTCATATTATAATACACCATTCACTAAATAAATTCATAAAGCTATTATATATTATATTAGTTTATTTTGTTTGTTTATTTGTACAGTACAGGATGCCTCCAATTAAATAAGTAGAATAAGTAAAGATTTTGGAGAGAATTATTCTTGAAAAAAATTGGAGTAATAATTTCAGTATCTAACCTGGACAAAAACTCCGAGATAGCTGTGGATCAATTGTTCCTATGTCCTATGTATTTATGTATGACCTAATTACAATAATAATACCTGGAACATGTCACACACGGACATCTAGTCCCAAACTATATATATACCTAAAAATATTTTCTGAAAATGTATATTTTCATATATTAATAGATATTTTATGCACATAAACGAAACAAATAGACATTTTCATGCATACAAGTATTTGTCCCGAACGGGGATTGAATATATGACCTTTGGTTCTGCAGTTAGGGTCTCTAACCCTTAGACCAATCAGTTAGATAAATTAAATAAAACTGAATTTGATTTAATTCAATAAAAAAAGCAATCCTTTATATCAGAATGCGAATCTAATACACCATATTTAATATTCTATAATATTTGACGACCGCTTAGCCTAGTGGGTAGCGACCCTGCCTGCGAAGCTGAAGGTCCCGGGTTCGAATTCCAGGTCGGGTCAGTATTTATATGATCAATATTAATACTGGCACCGGGTCTTGGTTGTTATATGTATGTGGTGTCTTCGCTTGGTACCCAAAATACAAGCTAATGCTTAGTTTGGGACCTAGACGTTGTTGTGATTGTGTGTGTTATTATTATTATTATTATTATTCCAAGAATCAAAAAAAGAAATGTTAAAGTGGCATCTTTTTTAAATATTACGCATTTGAAAATCATATTCTTAATACATCTTATTTTTAAAAATAAGAATTAAATTTTTACTATAAAGTGACAACCCTACCAATCCACACGGCCGAATGCGGAGTCCTGTGTGTTTGTATTGTGCGACGCTGTTGGTAAATATTTGTCGGCCATTGAGTCACTTACAAAGCAGATCCACTGCTATACCACTCGAACGTGGGTATTCTTTCTTACGGTATCGTGTGCTTATAATAGATATTTTTAAAGGTAGGCCTTTTTAAAGATGCCGCGAATAAGGTTGATTTCTTAGGGTACCCTTTGCCAATATTTCCACTTATTATTATATTATGGCCGTCGAGAGAATGCGTTTATGACACATGGAATTTATAGCTATAGCATCATGTTTTTTGTGAGTGTACATAATAATATAATTTTTAATCTAATTTTGTGTCATTCGTGCATGTAAACCATAATAATATTTGAAAACGGGAATAGTCCGACGATACAAATTCACATCAACCATCTGATTACGACCTGTCAGGAATACATTCTCTCGACGGCCAAAAAAAATATTACGGATAGTTGAAATTATACTCTGTCATTTCATTTCATTTCTATACATTTTTGTTTAGAATAATATACAATTATCTTTCAAGTTACAAAATAAACACACTATAGTTGATTTAAAAAATATATAAGTTTCAGTTGGTAAAATATTAAAATTCAGGAAAATGGCACAATTTCATAAAAATCCTCGGGCCAGGATATTGCTTGCAGTTTGAATGCAAAACAGCGCAAGCGTCCTCTATGAAATATACGCGGCAAAATGAAATCATAAATTGTCTAGAATAGCTGAAATAGAATGACACAGTACTTGTCTTATAAATGTTACATATTGCTTAGCACATAATTACAGAAGATATTGTTGAATTTATTATAAAAGTTTTTACAAGATTACATGTATAATACATTTTCATATTGACATTTGATCAAAAGGAAACCATCTATTGATATAAAACAAAACGTTTGTGTGCCTGTTCATTTATGCGCTTATAATTTAATTTTTTTAGATCTGTATTTAGGTACGTAGATATATTATATTGAAAATTCTTATACCGTGACGTCAACGGTTGGAATTATAAGTTTAGCCATTGCCGTTGCATTTATAAAAACAACGACACTATTAATATATTAATCTCAAAAGACTAAAAAAAATTTTTTTATAAGTATGCAACGGCAATGGCTAAACTTATAATTTTACCCGGTGACATCACGCTGTAAGAATTTTCAATATAATATATCTACGTAAATACCGACTTAAATTTATTTTTTTTATTTTGTTCATTTGATCGATAAAGAATGTTTAAATAGAGAGTGTAACATAGTGAATACCGCTACGTACCGAATGAAGAATTTAATTTCGTATGACTACGAAAGTTTTTAGGATATTTGTGCAATTTGCGCAATCTATTTGCGCAAAAATACCTCGATCGCGAGTGTCATCAAAATTACTTTTTCAGTTTGATATACACTCCCTTGACTATTGAAACAAAATATGTTACCAAAGTATTTGAAGATAGCTATACACATATAGAATACATGTTAAATGTCTGAAAACATGTATTTTTTGTTAGTAATTGAATGGTAGTAATAGCGCCATTTATCGTAAAGAATAAATTATCGCTTCAGTAAAGCGTCATGTATAGCGATAATTCGATTTGAGATGAATCGCCGCGTTTTTTGGTGATTTTTTTTGTGAGTGGATGAATCATCAAGAAAATTCGCGATTTTAGACCGATATTATATACATATTTGGTTATTTGATCTTTTTTGGTCATAGAAAATCAAAACGTATTTCGCACATAACTTTATTTTAATACTGATTTTGTCAAGGGACAGTCTTTTTATTTTTAAACAAAAAAATTAATAATGTGGGTCAATACGGCACTTTTTTTCTCAAATTATTATTGTCAATAAAATGACAAGAAGTCAGTAGATCCAGTTAATCAACAAATACATTTTACCTATACCATCGATGCTAACCATCATACCATCTGTGTAAGTATTGGAAAGAAGAGGCATTAGTCATGTTTCGAGGATTTTCAGTTATTTATTTTATCTATTTATAGTCAATGATAACGCTTTAAATATTTATTTTCCTTAACTTCAATGTATAAGATTTCTTTATTTTACGAGTCATAGTGACATTCATAAAATATTAATCGGTCAAGTGCGCTTAATTTAATACATCAAATATAAATATATTTTTTTATAAGGATAAATAAAACCGATACATACTATGAATATTCTGTGCTACACTTTATCGATCTGCTGTTTATTGTTTACCATGCAGTTTGCAAGAAATTTATCAGTTACGATAAGTATCGGCAACGGCCAAATGTCTAATATTGGAGAATCATTTTACGTTTACGAAAGAATTTTTTAACTGACTTCAACTTAATTTTAATAAAATTGGTCTAAATAGTTAAAAGTGTAACTGATTGACGATAAAAAAAAGTATATACTGTAATAATAACAATTTTCGTTCACTTTACACTCTTTTTTACTGAAATTTTTAATTTTTTTTCTTCGCGGCGCTTTTAGAGATGAAACTGTTCCAAATTTCGTTTAATCCCCAAAAAAAAAAATAAAGCTTATGAAATAACTTTTTTACAAGTAAGTAAGCCATCTTTAACAAATCTGGAGATCTGGAAAAATCGCTTGTGACACACGAACGGACACCGAAGTGTTTGTAAGTATTTGGTTTTCCAAATTCGGTACGGAATACTAAAAATGATATTTTCATCTACGTACATACGTCTGTATGATGTTAATCTGATAGATTATAGATTATTAAGAAGTTATCAGAAGATTAAGCTTACTGATGATAGATGAAAACGTGGGCTCGCCGTGGGCTCGTGATATGAGCTCGTGTTTTAGTGGTGACTAGGTTTTAGTAGTCTTCATGCAAACACATCGCGATTGTACTACAACTGATTGTAATTTTTTTTGCCTAGAGATTTTTTTTTTATCAGGTACGTAAGTGCCCATGCATCCACATACTGGCCTAAAACAAAAACATGTTTTTTTAAATAATTCTAATATAATTGTTCTAAAATACGTAATTTATAAAATATATACCATTAAATCATACGTTGTCTACGTATGGTATACGGTAATATTTTATTATTATAATCATTTTATTGTTACTACGTTATTTTATTTCGAAAGACTGACAATTTAAAAACACGTATAAAAATCTATATCGAATTAACATTTTCTCATACCTGATACTCTGTATTAATAATTAAGTGGGATCAAACAAACACATTTTAAACACACGCACGTTATATAGGGAGGTACATGTTTGAAGACAGAAACTTGTCTTTACCGTATTTCGAAAGAAAATAATCTATATATAGATATATCATTTACTCTAACGAGCCCCCTCGCGAAAGACGCGCAAGTCTTTCATTGTTTTTGGAGTAATGCCTGTCAATGGAGGTGTATTATTTTATCGACACAGCAAATGTTATACAAACTTAGTTGAAATGTGTTGTCCTTTTTGTTTTTTGACCTTTTCTTGTTCGTGTTTGACCAGTTTTAAAGTGTCTTCACCATTTATACTATTTAACCTTCTATATTTATTTCAAATCCTTAGGTTCATAATAAAAAAAAGTTTTCTTAGATAGCCATGGGGATTTTCTGTCACCTAGTATTTAACTTAAGAATGTTTTATAGGTATATTCGTGTCTTTAGCCGTTTCTGACGTGTCTTTACCAAATATTTCTCGAATACATGAACCCAGCACCATGGCTTAATAGTTTTGCCAGTCTTTTGACGAAATTACTAAGTATCCGTATTTCAGAGAAATACCCAGTAATCAAAGTGAATATCATCTCTTTGATTTAAAAAAAAACGACATATTTCTGTACTATCTTGCATGTACTACCTGCTCATAGATTCCACGTAGTATCAAGTTCATTAAAGATACGATTGCAAATACCGGTTCATTACATTTACGACTTTTTTTTATTGTTTTAGTGTTTTAAGTTAGGTGTACACAATTACCCCACTTTCCCATAATAGCTGTTAAAAGAGTCAATTATAAAAGTCAATTTTCTTTGGATAGTTTCACATTCTGCTTGTTTGCAGCTCTTATTTGCAGGTATAATTTAAAGATCCACATACGTTTTTGGATCGAGTTGAAATTTAATTTCAACCTATCAAATAACTTTTCATTACTCATACTCGGAAAGTACGCTTGTAGTTACCCGATCAGAGGGATTAAAGTAGTACTTTTCGTCCTTGAAGAAACGATTTTCCCTGCTACCAATTTTTTTTTACTCTATGCAAGCCATATCCCAACTTTTTGTATAACTCTGTTAAATCGCGGCATAAAATTCCATTAAAAGAATTTTATTAATATTTTTGTAATATGACTTTATGCTTTTAATTTACTACATAAATTATTGTTTAATTTATATAGATTTGAGCTAAATATTAACCATGATCAATGATAAAAAATACTGGCTGAAAAATGCCACAGTAAAAGAAATATAAAAAAATGCGAGAAAGTGGCATTACGATCTTCAGTTGTTTTGTCGAGTGCTAATTATTTACATATGCTGATATTTGTATAAAATGAGTTCATCAGATTCTGATATGAATTTAACGCGTTTTTTTACCTCCCTTATGTTCGTAATGAACATAATGTTTACTTCGGGTGAAAGACCTATTTAGGCACTAGAACTATTAACGCCCTCGCTACGCTCGTGCGCCAAACCATCTCGTGCCTAAATAGGTCACTTTTACCCCATGTGTAACAATCTACTACTTGTTATCTTTCGGCAAATACTACATAACACGTTTACAAAACATATAACAGGACAATTAACCCGTCAGTATTGAGGTTAGTTTTTATTTTAACGATATCATCAGGCGGTATCTTAGACATAAGGACATAAGCAACACCGAACTTTGAATGTATCATACTAGAAGGCGCGTACTAGCTCAAATCAACGACTCAAAGCCGACCAATTTTGTCAAATATATTTCTTTAATTTTTTTTATCAGTTACTGCCTTTTATTCATTAGTTTGTAACTAATTGTGACGGGTAATACACAAAGACCAAGAAGCAATATAAATAGTAGGTAACCGATCACGTCGTGACAGGTGTCGTGATAGCCCAAAGCGCAACGAACCTCTCTCAAATTTATAAGGCCCCATAGGGCCATGGTTCGAATCCGGGCGTGTACCAATGAGTTTTTCTGACTTAAGTACATGACTATCACTGACTCCGTGCCTCGGAGAGCACGTTAAGCAGTCGGTCCCGGACGCTGTCCGGTGGTCGTTACAATCCCCAACCCGCAGTGGAGTAGCGTGGTGGATTTAAGCTCCAAACCCCCTCCTCACCCTGAGGGAGGCCTAAGCCCTTGCAGTAATAATGGGCTGATGAAGTGAATGAAGAACCGATCACGTGGGCCATACACGTTCTGCCCATCTGCCTTCTTTATCCTATGACTCAAAAGGGAAAGGGACTTTGGTCTTAGAATCAAAAGCTGACCCGCATTAATCCACTATTGAACTAATTCAAAGCTCGGTGTAAGTAATCAATGAGAAGTCTGCCGACGTTTATACTATATGTACATGGTAGAAAATTTCGTATGTGCAATTGAACTTAAATACATACTATATACACTATTACTATTGAAATATTTTGGGCGTATAAAGCGTGCAAACTTTTCAATGTGACAAAGGTTTGTCATAAACGGAGCGAATATTTATTTTGAAAATAAGGTAATCCGGAGACGAATTTTCTACATAAGTGCATTTAATAGCATATCCTCGTGAATTTCATCCATAGAAAACTACATTATCAGCGAATAACATGGATTGTAATTTATTTAAAAAAAAAAAATTATATATCCTTACGAATATTACAATAATGTAACCGAAGATGTCAAAAATTTGCCTATAAAAATCATTGTTTGGCGTACGCTGCGAAAAATATTGATAGTACATAAAATATACTACATTTTTATAGTACTCATCGTTACCTACAAAAAAATTTGTAAGGCTATATATAGTTAGACAACTATTACAGTTAAGTACAATAACCGTTTTCTATTCAAATTAGTGCACCAAAATACGGATAGAATCGAAAGATGTTGACATTCGTATCATGATATCGATCCATATTCAACTAAATGGTTTCATAATCAAGAATGATTATGCACATGTAAATCAAAAAAATGTCGCGGTGTGAGCGAATTGGCCTACGTTAGTCTTTTATAGTTACGAGTACCTACTTACACATTTAATTATTTTTTAAATCAGAAACAATTGAATATTAATTTGTAATTTTAATTATATTTTTATATAATATGTCTATGCTTTGCGTTTACGGCTCCGCTCGCATGGACTACAAGATTGTACCAGACCGCTATAATTTTTTGGAAGATATTTTTATCTCGGAAAAAGAGATCCCGATAGAACTGTGTAGACCACGCAAACGGAGCCGCGGGCGGAAAGCTGTTAATATATAAAAAAGACAAGTAAAAATTTGAAACATTGCAAAAAGCATTGAAAACTAAAAATACCGAGACTATTTGAAGTGAGAACGAAGTTTTTATTTTGTAACATATGAGCTTGAGCATCAACTAAGAAAGGATTTTTCAAAATACACCCTGTAAGAAGCTATGACACCAAAACCATATTAGTTGTAAAATTTTAACTGTTAAACAAAAAATTATGTCTCATACCAGGCAGACAAAGTCGCAAGCAGATACTATATAAATAGATAACATTTAATTTTTCTACTTTGAATAACTTAATGTTTAGTGACAGTCGATAGTTATTTTTACACTTTAATGTTCGTAGTTTTTCAAATAGCATATTCAAAATAACATTACTTGAATTATTTAATATTTAAATCAATCATTCGATGAATGTACTTAATCGATGTCGATGATGACAATAACTGACCTACGGTCTCTCAGACCATACCATTGCGCGTTAAAGTTAAGGACATAATTTATTAGTTATCTATAGCCATCCTGGATGTTACAAGAGTACAAACTACCTTTATGATACCTTTGTCAAGCTCTAATTTTAGACAATTGAAAAAATACTTCTGAAGCATCAACTTTATTGTGGATACTTGAAAATATTATTCTTATTAAATAAAAAAATTATATTAAACTCGCGTACTAATTATCAGAGATAAATAGTATTGTTATTTTAAAAGTGTTATTATTTTTTTATTAAGTTGTTTACGATGTATATGAGTCATGATCTAATCAGACTGTTGTTTCGAAACGAATAAGAAAATAACGATGATGCTGCAATTTTTAGTATGTAAAATAAAAGGCGACCGATTTCAGGTCGCAGTACGAATCGTATACTTTACAGTTATACATCATGAATTACTATACGATTAGTGTTCTGCTGGTATTAGGTTATACAATTTATCGTTGGCTAAACAAAAAGTATAGTTATTGGACCGAGAAGAATGTTGTTGGCCCATCGCCGGTGCCGGTTGTGGGAAACTTTGGTAAAGTATTTTTAAAGAAACAAACACCCGATCAATTAGTAACCGATATATACCGACTATATCCAAACAAGAAAGTAGTTGGGATTTATCAAGGAACTATACCCGCTCTATTAATCAGAGACCCTGAAGTGATTAAGCAAGTTTTGATAAAGGATTTTCACCATTTTCAAGACAGGGGTGTAAAAATTAGTGATGGAAAAGTAGAACAAAATTTATTCACCGCCGAAGGAGACACTTGGAAAGTACTCAGACATAGATTGACACCAATTTTTACTACCGGGAAACTGAAGACTATGTTGCCTCTTATCCTGAAAAGTTTGGATAAACTATTAGAATACACAGACCATATTGCGGAAAATAACACAGATCACGAAATTCGTTCTCTGGCCTCCAAGTACACTCTGGACGTTATCGGTTCCTGCGCTTTTGGAGTTGACATGGACGCGTTCAGTGAAAAAGCGAATGTGTACAGAGAAGTTGCATTAAGGATTTTTCGGTTCAAATTTAAGGGCCTGGTATACCAGGTCGCACATTCATTATTCCCAGGTATCATACAAAAATTGGGACTGTCAATTACGAATCCTGAATTGTTTGGCTTTTTCATGAATTTGGTGAATAAAGTTGTAGAAGAACGGGAAGGTAAACAAAAAATTCGTAAAGACTTTATGGATTTCATGATTGAACTGAAGGAAGAGGGTAAGGTGGTTAGAAAAGGTGATGACAGTATGGCTGAATTAGAAATAAACGATGTTATAATTGCAGCTCAGGCATTTATATTTTATGCTGCAGGCTTTGAAACGTCTTCTGCTACAATGTCGTTCTTTTTACATGAAATTTCTCAACATCCAGATATACAAGACCGTTTGTATGCAGAAATAAGCACTACAATACAAAAACATGGTGGTTTGACTTATGAGTCTCTAAGCGACATGAAATATTTAGAAATGGCCTTAGATGAGACCTTGAGAAAGTATCCAGTGGTCGGGATGTTGATGAGGAAAAGCGGTGTTAGTTATACGTTCCCAGACTCAAAACTCAAGTTAGATAAAGGCGTCTTGACTATCATACCAGTGTATGCACTACACCATGATCCTAAGTATTACCCCGATCCAGAAACCTTTGATCCTGAAAGATTTTCTCCGGAGAACAAGGCCAAGTTGCCTCCATGCACATACATGCCATTTGGAGAAGGACCTCGCAACTGCATTGGTATGTTATATAAATTTAATATTCAGTAAAATTAACCTATTGCAAGAAACTGATAAAGTAAGTAAATTTAGTATTCCTTTCATGGATGCAAAATTAATAAAAGACATGAAAAAAAAACTGTCGAAATACTTATTTTAATTTTAATTTTTGAGTTTGAAAGCCAAATATCAAACCGTGCCACGGTTGATATATGAAATCTGTGGACCGGTCAACTGGACTATTTAACTGTGCCACAAGTAATTAACGAAGATTTTAAAGTACCCATTTAATATTTAAGAGTTTTCACATGTTGCTATACCTGTTATTGATGTATAATTTATAGTTCATTTTGAAAGAAAAAACTATTTTAGATACATTTTGCACACACCGAAATTTTTAGACGTAAATATCTCAGTAGTAATTCTTATCCACTTTTCGTGAAGCTGGAAATCACTTTCTAAATTACAATATTATACGTTACAGGAAGTCTTGTTTGTAGAAAACTTACAATATATATACATATTATACCGCTGATAACCGCTGTAATGGTTTATTGACATTTTCAGGAATGCGGTTCGCGAAGGTACAGTCTATGATAGGTCTCGCCGGTTTGCTGAATAAATTCAAAGTTGAAGCTTCAGCAAAGACGAAGAAGTGCCTCGAAATTGACCCAAAGGCTGTGACGTTGGCCTCCAAACACGGCATATGGGTCAATATTTCGAAAAGAAACTGAAATTGTTTGATAGGCAGTACTATCGGATATTATACACAGTACAATACTGGATATTATTATAATGTTTCATAATAATAATTTTATATTTGCTAATTGACTGACCGATTGGCCGAATGGTTAGAGATCCTAAATACAGAACCAAAGGTAGTGGGTTTGATTACCGCCCGAAAGAAATATTTGAGTGCATGAACATGTCTGTTTGTTCCGTGTCTGTGTGTAAAATATTTATTTATTTATATTATGAAGAATATTTAAGTATGTTTATCAGTTGTCTAATAACCTATAACACAAGCATAATGCTTGCTTACTTTGGGGTGCTGAGTGGGATGTCCAATTATTTTTATTATAAAAAAAAATATATATACGGTCGAATTGAGAAAACTCTTTTGAAGTCGTTTAATAAATAGATAAATACACAAGATATTTAAAAAAAATATGTTCTACCCGAGCACCCTGACAGTCATGAAAATGAAAATAATTATTATAACCGCAGAGTTGGGAACCTCTTACGCCAAATTCAAGTAAAATAAGAAAAATGTCTATTATGTAAGAAATGCTTATTATTTTTAATCGTACTCAAGATAGGCTATTACTATTGACAGTTCTAAGACTGACAATCTTTTTATAAATATGAAACGGTAATGGCTAAACTTATTATTCCACCCGGTGACGTCACGCTATAAGAATTTTCAATGTATTATATTGAAAATTATACGTAAATACCGATCTAAAAATTTTTTTTCTAATTATTTTATTAAAATTGCCTGTTCTTTCGCCATAAAAGATAACGGACTTTAGTTCGACAAATTGGGAACGGTCAATTAGATATGTTGACATCCAGGGTGCCAGCCTGGTGAGGGAGGAGGTTCGTGATCAAACCAGTCGAACGCTGTTCCCTGCCAGCATCACTAACTATTGCCCGGCTGTACTCGGGTCCAGTGTTACTTACGTATTAATTTATCGCGATTTTACAACTTTGTAAGTCTTGTCGAAGCGGGTGACGTCGTGGGTGAAAGGACGTATTGGATATAATATATACAATATAAATATGAAAAAAATATATACAGTATAAGATGTTTATACACACATATTGAAAGACAAAATGAATGATTATAAGTACCGATTCGGAAATCTAGAAAGAAAGGAAACGGCTGGAAACTTCTACCTGTTTATTTTATTTAAATATATATGATTTCCTAAATTATTTCTATAAATTTAAAATGCTTATTGATTTATAATAATTATGTCTATGCGCACTCATCATTTACATATTCATTAATACTATAGTTAGCTTTCTCCATATGGATTAGACTACAGTTAATATTAAACGTTATTCACATACCCGTAATGGTAGGATTAAAAAAATATATTAAAGCCTTGATAATAATGTAATTAAAAAATATAACATTATAGACAATAATGAATAGTACAAAAAATTTAGAACTCACAATATTATGATATTGTTATAATTGTATACGAGCTCGTGTGATATATATTACTTAGACATCCATAATCAATCCACAATCCATACAAAAAAAAAAATATAGAGAAAAGAACAGTGTCCATTGCGCCATATGCAATTTACATAAGTTATTATTACGTAATTATAAGTTGTCTCAGACTAAAATGTATTGTTTTGAAAGTCTGTCTTTTTCGAAAATTATTTGTATAATATAATATTTTAAGATATTCTAATATTAAATGTATACATGTAGTGTAGTGTTTGTATGTCACACGGTTGTATTCAAATGTTTTCATTTCAAACAATACGTATTTTTCTCTAATACATATTACATGTCTGAAAACTTATATTTTGTTGTTAGATAATTTTTAATAGGTAAGGTTTATTGACAACACCTGTAGTGATAGCGCCATTTGTCGTAAAAAATAATAACTAATTATCGATTAAGTATAGAATAAATAAGTAAATATAGAATGTATAGCGACTAAATCGATTTGAGATAAATCGCTGTTTTCGTCGGATATTCGATCTTTTTTGGTCAACTCCATTGCGATTTCATTACTTTTTATCAAACCCCGTAGAATGGAAAATCACGAAATAGAAATAAAAAATATTTTTGCCTAACTTTATTTTTAACACTTACTGGTTTAGTTAAGGGACAGTATTTTTATTATTAAACAAAAAAATCCATAATGTGGGTCAATACTGAACTTTAATTTTTTAAAGTATTATTGTCAATAAAATAACAAGAAGTCAGTAGACCCGGTTAATCAAGAAATACAATTCATACCATCAACGTTGTGAAAGTACTGGAAAGAAGAGGCATTAGTCATGTTTCGAGGATTTTCAGTTATTCATTTTATTTATTTAGTAGCGACCCGCCCCGGCTTCGCACGGGTAGCAGAGCATATATGCAGTAGTATTTTTAATGTCATACTGTCGTATCAGCTTGTTGTGTCGAACAAGTGGATTAGATTTAATTAGATGTTATATGTATCTTAAGGTCTTCCTACTCGGAGTATTTTTAATGTAATTTATTCCAATTCAGTAAATAATTGAAAAAGTAAACAATAAATACATAAAAACAAACTAAAACGCTTATTTCTTTGTATACAACACTGATAAAATCTACTTAATTTTACAATCACGCATGTCGCACCGCCAGTGTAAGGCCGGCCGTTGTGTCCGGCCGCTTGTCGCGCGATAGTTTTTATTTCGTTATAACTTGTTATATATTAAATTTAATTGTATGGCGTAAAGGTCAGTCATAATATGCATGAAATGCTGAAGGTTAATAATGTATTTAATTTGATAAGGATTAATATTGTATCACTATGAATTTCTTTCCAATAACCACATCATATGACACAATTTTTTAAAATAGGTATAGTAAAGTATCCATAAAAGATAGAGCTATGCCACTACGGATTTTTTTTAGTACTAATAAAGAGAAACAATTCCTTCATACATTGTTTTGTTATATCTCAAAGGGATTAGGCAGCGTTTTCGATGCAAGCTCCCAGTCGGCTTGATTTTTTCGGCGTCTTCAACAATAAACGTCATATTTCAACTAACTTGCACAAAACATTAATGAATTATACACATAAACCTTCCTCTTGAATTACTCAGCCTATTGGTGTCAACCATATGTAAATCCGTTTGGTAGTTTTTGAGTTTATCGCGTTCAAACAGACAGACAGACGCGGCGGGAAACTTTATTTTATAACTAGCGACCCGCCCTGGCTTAGCTCGAGGAGCAGAGCATATATGCCGTAATTTTTTTCTGTCGTAGTGTCATATCAGCTTGTTGCGTCGAATAGTGGATTGGATTTAATTAGATTTAAATATAATATAAGTTCAACCTACTTGGAGTATTTTTAAAGTATTTTATTTCCAATTTTATAAATATTTGAAAAAGTAAAGAATAAATATATATAACCTGACCACAGGTGTCACTTCGTCCCGTACGGCCGGCCGGCGCGGCGCGGTGGCTCCCGGCTCGTCGCGCGATATTTATGTATCGCGATAGCTCCTAAGATTTATTTAAATTGTAAAGTGTAAAGAGCGATCATAATCTGCATAAAATGCTGAAGATAAATGACGTATTTAATTTGACAAGGATTAATACTGTATCCGTATAAATTGCTTTCAAATAATCTCATCATATGACACCATTTTTTTTTAATAAACATAGGTATAGTAAGCTATCCATAAAAGATAGACATATGCAATTGCGGACTTTTTTTTAATCCTATAAAAAGACACAATTTCTCTATACATTATTTTGTTATATCTCAAAAGGATTAAGCGGCGCTTTCAATGAAAGATCCCAGCCTGTTTGATTTTTTTCCGACTTCTTTAACAATAATCGTCATATTTCAACAAATTTCCACAAAACATTAAATTAAAAATTATTTATACACGTAAACCTTCCTCTTGAATTACTCTGTCTATTGGTGTCATTAATATGCCAATCCGTTCGGTAGTTTTTGAGTTTATCGCGTTCGGACAGACAGACAGATAGACAGACAGACGCGGCGGGGGACTTTATTTAATAATATGTAGTGATATATAATAATGGTGAATGATAACGGTATACGTAATTATTTTCTTTAACATCAAACTATAAGATTTCTTTAATTTACGAGTCATAGTGACATTCAATAAATATAATCCGGTCACTAGCGCTCGCGGTCGGAGCTAGCGCAAATAACCGTCTAAATTAAAAAAAAATGTTATCAGTTACGATAAGCGTTGGCCGTTCAACTTCAGATGTCCAATATTGGAGAATTATTTTACGTTTTCGAAAGACTTTTTTAATTGACTTCAACTAAACTTTAATAAAATTGGTATAAATAGTAAAAAGTGAAACTTAGCAATTAAAAAAAAAACAATGTATTGTAATACTAACAATTTCCGTTCAGTCCATACTTTACACTCATTGTTACTGAAATTTTTAATTTTTTTCTTCTTAGCGCTTTTAGAGATAAAAAAAGATAAAAAGAGACACCGTCCCACGCATGTTTTGACAGACGCTTTAAGCGCCACTCGGTGTGTCCACAAAAGTGAGATGGAGAAGCGGAGCGCCTGTTGTCAAGTTGAATCAAACGGTTGTTACAATTTGTGTCGTATGTAGTAATCAATGTGAATATCATCTCTTAGATTTAAAATAAAAACGTCATATTTCTATACTTTCTTGCATGTAACCTGCTTATTGATTCCACGTAGTATCAATTTCATCAAAGATACGATTGCGAATACCTGCGATTTGATTTGCCTACTTAGTGTAATCAGGAACAGTGGCAGAAGACTAAATGGGAACGATTATTATTATCGCTATTAGTTGGTTGAATCGGTATAAAACATTTCAAAAATGACTTCCCAGTGACAAAATAAGATACTTACCCAAATTTCATGTAGTACACCTATAATACATCAATTTGAAGAAAAGCAAAGAGATTTGAGAGGAAATTTGTAACTAAAAAATCTAATAGTAACATCACGACTATAAAAAAAAAACAAGTTTAAAATTAAGAGAGCTAAAATTTGAAAAAAAGGCTTTAGAAGATAAAAATACAAAAAATTAAAAGGACTAATGTTGTGTAATCAGCAACGGGAAACATGAATCCCCATTTAGAGAAAATCGGATGTCAATTACAATAATTGGGCACATTAAAAATGTACCACAGGCCAGTTTAGTACTTTAGGGTTACATGTGTGATTAATGCCAAAAAAGTAATTGTAAGTATAGTACTCTTAAAGGTTTAATTATGTTGTTCGAAAATACCCTATGTCGTTTTTAATTGACCCGTGAATTAAATTTATGCATTTACCCCACACAGTATTGGGTAAATAATAATGATAATGTTCTTCTATTTCCTTTCATATTTTATTTATATGGTTTATTTCTAAGAATTTAGTTGTTATTACATAAGTAGATAAATAAAGTTGCTTTTGTAATAAAAGTTGATTATATTTTTGACTTTCTTTTATTATTTTAGTGTTTTAAGTTAGGTGTACACAATTACCCCACTTTCCCTTAATAGCTGTAAAAGAGTCAAATATAAAAGTTAATTTTCTTTGGACAGTTTTACATCCTGCTTGTTCCCACGTCTTATTTGAAGGTATAATTAAAAGATCCACATACGTTTTCGGATCGAGTTGAAATTTAATTTCAACCAATCAAATCACTTTTTGTTATCTTTTGGCAAATGCGCACATAACACGTTTACAAAACATATAACGAGTCAACTAACCCGTCAGTATCGAACTTAATTTTTATTTAATGATACCATCGTCGACTATATCTCTGACATAAGCAACCACCGATCTTTAAACGTAACGGACTAGAAGGCGCACACTTGGTTAAATCAACAATTCAAAGCCAACCAATTTTGTAAACTATTTTTATTTTATATTTTTTTATAAGTATCTTCATTCCATTCCATCAGCCCTTTTTATACCTCACTGCAGGGGTTTATACCTCCCTCAAGATAAGTGGGCTTGAAGATTAAATCCACCACACTGCTCGAATGCAGGTTGGCGGATTGTAGTGACCGCCATCTATTGACAGCAACCGGGACCAACGGCTTAACGTACTTTCCAAGACACTGAGTCAGTGATAGTTAATGTACTTAAGTCAGAAAAAACTCACTGATACACGCCCGGATTCGAACCACGGGCACATGGTCTTTTATAGATTTGAAACAGGTTCGCTGCGTTCAGGTTTTCACGACATCCCTGCCTTTCATTTAATAGTTTGTAATTAGTCGTGACGGGTAATACACAAAGACCTAGAAATAATATAAACAGTAGGTAACGATCTCGTGGGCCATACGCGTTTTGCTCATCTGCCTTCTTCATCCTATCGCTCGAAAGAGATAAATTTGGTTCTAGAACCAAACGCCGATCAGCATTAATCTTCTATTGAAGTAATTCAAAGCTCGGTGTAAGGAACCAATCAAAAGTCAACCTAAGTTTATACTAAATGTACAAGGAAGAAGTTTTCGTATGTAAGATTGAACTTAAACATATACTTTAAATGCTAAATGGTTTATCATAAGAAGAACGAATGGTTATTTTAAAAATAAAGTAATTCGGAGACCAATCTTTTATATAAGTGCCTTTAATAGCACATACTCGTGAATTTCATCCATAGAAAACTACATTATCAGCGAGTAACATGGGTTGTATTTTATTAAAAAAAAATATTATATATCCTTACGAAAATTACAATATTGTAACACAAGGTGTCAAGAATAAGTATATAAAAGTAAATATTTGGCGTGGGTTGCAAAACTATTGAAGGTACATAAAATATAGTATAATATTACATTTTTTTATTACTCATTATTACCCACAAAAAAAATTGTGAGGCTATATGTCTAACTATGAAAGTTAAGTCACAATAACCATTTTTTATTAAAATTAGTCAATTATAATACGGGTAGAATAGAAAGATGATGATATTCGTATCATGATATTGATCCTTGTCCAACTCAATAGTTTCATAACCAAAGTTGATTACATACATGTAAATTTCTCTTTAAATTATTCAAACCGGATCTTTCGTTTAAAAATCACGACGGATATAAAAATGGTAAAAATAAGAAAAATGTCGCGGTGTGAGCCAATAGGCCTACGTTAGTCTATTACTTATGAGTAACTACACATTAAATTTTTTTGTAAATAAGAAACAATTGAATAGTACTTTGTAATTTTAATTATATTTTCTACTAGCTTTCCGTTCGCGGCTCCGCTCGCGTGGACTACACCAGTGTACCGGAACGCTATAATTTTTTGCATAATGTAGTTTATAAGTTGAAGAGATAGGCTACTTTTTATCTCGGAAAAACAGGTCCCGGTACAATTGTGTAGTGAGTAGACCACGTGAGCAGAGCCACGGGCGGAAAGCTATTAATATATAAAAAAGGAGATGGAAACGGAATTAGGGAAGTACGTGGTAAAGTTTGTAAACTAAAAATGACCGGGAAGACCGAGACTACTGGAAGTGATAACGAATTTTGTTTTTGTAACATACGAGCTTGAGCATCAACTAAGAAATATTTTTTCATAATTCACCCTCTGAAAGGCTTAGGACACCAAAACTATAATCGTTGTATAAACTACATTGGTATCTGATAGTTAAACAAAAAATTATATTTCTCATACCATGCGGACAGAATCGCAGGCGGATGCTATTTATGCATAAAAAGACAAAATTTAATTTTTCTACTTTGAATAAATGTTTAGTTACAGCCTATAGTTATCTGTAAAATAGCGTAATGAAAATAACATCACTAGAAATCTAGAATTACTTAATAATGAAATCAATTGTTCGATTGATGTACTTAATCGATGCAGATGATGACAATGACTAAGCTACGGTCTCTCAGACCTAACTATTGCGCGTAAAGGTTAAGGACGTAATTACTTGATTAAATAACCGCGTTGAACTTGAATGCAAATTATTGACATTCACGTGTGTAGGTAATGATATTTAAGAGGCGTTATCTATAGCCATCGCAAATGTTACGAGATGACAAACTAACGATAACGATAACCTTTGTCAAACTCTTAATTTAGACAATTGAAAACATACTGTTGAAGTATCAACTATAACGGGGATACCTCAAAATATTATTATTACTTTTTAAAAGAAATATTAAACACGCTTTATGATTATGAGAGGTAAATTGTGTTATTTTCTTTTTTTTTAAATTATGTTGTTTACGATGTATATCAGTCATGATCTAATCGGACTGTTGTTACGAATCGAATAAGCGAATAACGATGATGCTGCTATTTTTAATACGTAAAATAAAAGGCAACCGGTTTCATGCCACAGTACGAATCGGATACTTGACAGTTATACACCATGAATTACTACACGGTTAGTGTTCTCCTAATATTTAGTTATACAATTTATCGCTGGCTTAACAAAAAATATAGTTATTGGACCAAGAAGAATGTTGTCGGCCCATCGCCGGTGCCGGTTGTGGGAAATTTCGGTAAAGTATTTTTAAAGAAACAATCTCCCGATCAGTTAGTAACCGATATATATCGACTATATCCAAATAATGAAGTAGTTGGTATCTATCAAGGAACTATCCCCGCTCTATTAATCAGGGACCCTGAATTGATTAAGCAAGTTATGATAAAAGATTTTAACCAGTTTCAAGACCGAGGTGTAAAAATTAGTGATGGAGAAACAGAACAAAATTTATTTTCCGTCGAAGGAGACACTTGGAAAGTCCTCAGACATAGATTGACACCGATTTTCACTACCGGGAAACTGAAGACTATGTTGCCTCTTATACTGAAAAGTTTGGATAAACTATTAGAATACACAGACCAAATTGTTGAAAATAAGACAGATCACGAAATTCGTTCTCTGGCCTCCAAGTACACTCTGGATGTTATCGGTTCCTGCGCTTTTGGAGTTGACATGGACGCGTTCAGCGAAAAAGAGAATGTGTACAGAGAAGTTGCATTAAGGATTTTTGAGTTCAATTTTAAGGCCACAGTATATCAGGTCGCACATGCATTATTCCCAGGTATCATACAAAAATTGGGACTGTCACTTACGAGTCCTAAATTGTTTGGTTTTTTCATGAATTTGGTGAATAAAGTTGTAAAAGAACGGGAGGGTAAACCAAAAATTCGTAAAGATTTTATGGATTTCATGATTGAACTAAAGGAAGAGGGTAAGGTGGTTAGGAAAGGTGATGACAGTATGGCTGAATTAGAAATAAACGATGTTATAATTGCAGCTCAGGCATTTGTATTTTATGCTGCAGGCTTTGAAACGTCTTCTGCTACAATGTCGTTCTTTTTACATGAAATTTCTCAACATCCAGATATACAAGACCGTTTATATGCAGAAATAAGCACTACAATACAAAAACATGGCGGTTTGACTTATGAGTCTCTAAGCGACATGAAATATTTAGAAATGGCCTTAGACGAGACCTTGAGGAAGTATCCAGTGGTCGGGATGTTGATGAGGAAAAGCGGTGTTAGTTATACGTTCCCACACTTAAAACTCAAGTTAGATAAAGGCGTCTTGACTCTCATACCAGTATATGCACTACACCATGATCCTAAGTATTATCCTGATCCAGAAACCTTTGATCCTGAAAGATTTTCTCCGGAGAACAAGGCCAAGTTGCCTCCATGCACATACATGCCATTTGGAGAAGGACCACGCAACTGCATTGGTATGTTACATAAATTTAATATTCAGTAAAATAAACCTATTGTAAGAAACTAATAAAGTCAGTAATATTTGTATTTCTTTCATACATGAAAAGTTAACAAAACAATTTAAAAAATTTATGTCGAAGCACTTATTTTTATTATAATTATTGATTTTGAAAGTCGTAATAAACAAAAATTTCGAAATGAAACTCATATAATATTTAACAGTTTGCATAAGTATATTGGTAGAGCTGCTATCGATATATGGTTTATAGTTTATTTTAAAAGTAAAACCTGTTTAAGACACAGTTTCGGCACACGCAAGTTTCCAGAAATAAATATTAGTAATCCTTATGCACTTTCTTTCATGAAGTCGTAAATCACTTTCTAAATTATTTATTGTTGACAGTACGTATATTTGACGACCGCTTAGCCTAGTGGGTAGCGACCTTGCCTACGAAGCTGGAGGTCCCGGGTTCGAATCCCAGGTCAGGTCAGTATTTATATGATGAATATTGATACTTGTACCGGGTCTTGGTTGTTATACGTATGTGGTGTCTTCGCAAAAATATTTATGTATGTGTATATTATAAAGAATATTTAAGTATGTATATCAGTTGTCTAATAACCCATAGAACTAGCATTATACTTTCTTACTTTGGGACTAGATGGTGCTGGGTGGAAAGTCCCATGTATTATTATTATATGCTGTCTATTTTACTCACCTGAAAAACAATATAAAATCATAATTGTCAGCATCACTGGATCGTCTCTATAATAAACATTAAAGTATTACAATATGCTACGTCGCAGATAGTATAGTAGATAGATATTTGTACAAAACTTACAAGATAATATATGTGATAACATCGTAATGGTTTTATTACCATTTTCAGGGATGCGGTTTGCAAAGGTCCAGTCCATGATAGGTCTCGCAGGTTTGCTGAACAAATTCAAAGTTGAAGCTTCAGCAAAGACGAAGAAGTGCCTCGATATTGACCCAAAGGCTGTGACGTTGGCCTCCAAAGACGGCATATGGGTCAATATTTCGAAAAGAAACTGATACTGTTCGATAGTCAGTAATACTAGATATTATTATAATATTTGATAAAAATATTTTAATATTTGATAAGTGACTAACCGATTGGCTGAGTGGTTTGCGATCCTAACTTCAGAACCAGGTCGCGGGCTTGATTCCCGCCTGGGACAAATATGCATGTGCATGAACATGTCTGTTTGTTCCGTGCGTGAGTGTAAAATATGTATATATTATGAAGAATATTTAAGTATATTTATCAGTTGTCTAGTAAGTTATAACACAAGCATAATACTTGATTACTTTGGGACTAGAGGACGCTTAGTGGGTTGTCCAATTATTATTGTTATCATAAATAGATAAATACACAAAATATTAAAAGAAAATGTTGTAACCGATTACCCAGACTGTCATTAAAATGGAAATTATCAATATAACCGCAGAGTTATTAAGGTGTTAAAATGTTAAAATATTAAAAATGTTAAAATGTCTATTACATAAAAAATATTTATTATTTTTATACGTACTCAAGATAGGATGTTAAGTTATGTTTATAATGTTAAATTTAAAAAAATAAGTAAAATAAATATTGTTGTCAGTAACGGAATTAACAATGAGTGTGCTGGTTACATTTATCGTTACGTATAAGTGGGTATAATTAAGACATGTAAATATTTGATCTTATAATTATAATCGTTTTCTTTCCTAAATAATGGAAATGTATAAAATATACTTCAGCATTCAATACCGATATCTTTATTTCTCCTTTTATGTTTAAAATATTTAGCGAAAACCAAACAATAAGAACTTCTACATGGAATTTAGCTTCCCGGCCGGTATGTCGATCACGCAACTAAAATTTCTTAAGATAACGTCGTTAAGCATAAGTTCCTTAACAAAGAGAAGTTGCAAAACTCGTTTTGAACAAAAGGTTGCCATGTGAAAGAAAGATTGATGGCCGCTCGCGGAACTTTGGGCGTTTGCACCAAAACTGGGGGCACTTTCGAACAATTTCGAGTTTGCGCCTTGAAAATATTTGCTAAATGACGTCACGGCTTAATCATTGTTAAACAAGGGCTGTGAATAATTTCGTACGAAGTAATAAACAAAGTGCTTTATAACTGAAACTATATTATTGGTATCGGCATTGGGTGCAGTAAATCATAAATAATTTGGATAGTTTTAAGCAAATAAAAGAACAAAGAACTATTTATTAATCAGGTAAAAGTAAATAATCCATTCCTGAATAAGTTTATAAAAATATATTAAACTAATTTTTATTAGTTTAATAGAACTGTTCATTGCCTAGTGAATGTGAAATAAATTTACCTATTTCAAGTTTCAAAATAAGAAATGTAAACCTGTAAATATATGGGGTGTTGACTCAACCCTATCTTGCCAAAAAAAAAGAACAACGCACATCTCAAAGTAAACGGCACTTTGTGCTCTATTAGGTAACATACTTCATAGCTCAGTGATTTGAAATTTTGAAAACAAACATTTGATTGTAGTTATTAAAAATCCATTTTCAAATGTAATAGCCACGATTAAAATTAAAAAGCGGACATAAAATTAAAATTACGCCCAATAAAGTTATAATTCACAAAGTTCCACGGTGAAACATTTTTCAAGTGCAGCCCTCCTAAAGTGTGAACTCCACGACTGTGGCAGAGGTCCTTTGATTAATGACCTTCGCGCGTTTGGAAAAACTTGGAGGAAATTTAATACGAATTTTAAAGCTAACTAATGTTCGAGGCTTGGTCGTGTAATTGAGCGGTAAAATATTGTAGATGCCATCAACATTTAGGTGATCCTTTGGGAAATCAAGTCGGATGGGGTACCCGTGTAATGCTTACGACGAAACTATATTATTAGCTTATCGTTTTGCCTATTTTTGCTATTGTAATATTTTAGAGATAATATACAATATAATAAATAAGCACTTATAAGCGTAAAGATTTTGGAAATAAATGTATTAACAGGAAAATAAAATATATTTTTATTTAAATAAATATTGACAATGGTAATTGTTCGAAATTCTGTAACATGGTGTTAATTTTTTTTTGTATTTGTAATAAGGAGAGTAATTCAATAGAAATAAACCAATAACTTCCCTTGGATAGTGGGAAAATATGATTTTTTCCCCCACGCACTAATTTATTATTTTAATTTTCATTATTATTAATTCTATAGAAAATTATGGATTTTTTTGTAGACGTAATAACAGAGATATAAAAAGAAAACGTGAAAAATTAATGTGACACTACTGCATACAGAGCGGTCAACGGCCATTCAAACTAATGCAATACATAGAACATAGTATCTCTGTATTTAGTAAAGTAATAGTTTAGTTTTTGGCTATCAATTTTATTAAAAATTACCTACTAAAGTACTTACTCCAGATTGTTTGTATTTGTTTATACAACTCTTTGATTTAAGTGAAGTTTTTAAAAATAAAATTAAACCATTTTTTAAATTAAATTTTAATCCAAGATTTTAAAAATAAATCAAGTTTCAATTCTACACTGTTAAAATTTAACAACACATTACTGTCATAAAGATCTATCTAATATATTTTGTAAAATGTCAATAAATACGAAAAAATCATTATTAAAATTATTTAAAAATTAAATATTTCTTTATTGCATTTAATTATAAAGACATTAAAGAACAATGTATATTTAATTCAAAGTTTTTGTATGGAGTTTAATTGTTGTAAAATTGATTTAATTACATAAATTTTGGAGTGAAATTAGAAACTTTTTGAATGTAAAATAGCTTAAGACGTCACAGTCAATCAAAAAACACCCGCAGCGTTTCTCATGGCTTACCCTTAACAAGTATTGACAAGGGCATCCAAAAGTATTAGAGAAAAGTCTCTTGCCTTATAAACGAGAGAGAAAGACATATTAAAGTGGTATGAAAAAGAGAGAGATGGTAAAAAGCCTTCAACGCACTGCCTGTCTCGTCATTGATCACACTAAAGCGAAAAGCCCCTAAGAATCTCCCAATTTATTTACCGCATAACGAGTTGCTTAGTCCCTTGTTTCCGGCGGCGTCTTGAAATTTCAAATAAATGCTATTATGTAATTTTAATATTTTTATTTTTATTACAATTGAAAATAATACGTAATGTTATTTATATTCGTTATAATTTAAGATAATACTTATAAAGTTTTTATTTTGGGCGTAGATTAGGTACATTAATGAAGCCAACTGTGCCCCGTGGTTTCTCCGCTCCGTCGTGCGACTTCCACTTGGCCGGTTTTTTATGTTTCATCTCAAGAAGGGCATTATGAAAATTTTGTAGTAGATAAAGTTTGCACTATATAACTAACTAAGGAGGTTGTATATAAATTCTATTGTTCAACGAAATGTAATTTTGTTTCTCGCTCATCGGTTTCCACCGCCACTAGGCAGTTAATATATAATTTCGAACCCTAATGAGATCGGAATCAGCAATCATAGTGAGCTGTTCTTTCTAGTCTTGCAGACATAAATCACTTTTGGTATTTTGTACCACGTACACAAAGAAGAAAACATCATTTGTTCGTCCATTCCACATCATTCACAGGTGATAACCCTGTTTATTGTTCCATGCGTCTCATGGAACAACAAAGTTAGTAGCAACGTGTGAGTGGATAGTGTGGTGTCCGTTTTAGGTATGAAGCGAGACTGATCCGAAAAGTTAAGGGTGTAAGGGGGCACACGGATATCGCGTGGAATCGTTTTCGTCTCAGAATCTTCTTGACAGCTGCTATTATCTCACCCGCACCCTGCTAATTAAACACGCAAAAGTCATGTATGAGGCATTCGACTGATGTAATTAATGCCTTTGTCAAAGAATTACGAACTCCATGTGCGGTTTCCATTTTTTTAATATATACTTTCATAAAATGGAGGTTGTGAAACGAGGTCAAACACCACTTAGAGACTGACTTACTACAACGAATCAACAACTAGTCTATAATTATAATAATAAATTAACGTTACACATTAGTAGCCCATTAATAACCCATTAGTAGAGTACGTTACTAAAGCTACCTCCTGGTATGTTGTGTTAGTGTAAACACTAAACAACCATCAAATTTGTGTACAAACTTAATGAAATTTAATACCATTTGCCATACGCCAGCACCAAAGGGCTTAGTATTTGCTCAGTTTGCTCCATCCGGAAGTCAACCATTAAACCTTTCTACCAAATTAAATCACCCGAGATATCGGCTTTTGAGGCGCTACAAGCGAATCCTTAGTGGACTCGATGATTATAGAAACGAGACTTATTATATGATATTTAAGTATTTAAAATAGGTAATTTGATATTTTAAGTAAAATAATATTGAGAAATAGTTCCACAACGATGTAAACCATAAATGTTAAATAAAATTGTAAAATATATGTAGTTTCAGTAAAAAATAATTTTGTCTCTTTAAAGTCGCTTACATACGTAGCTGAATAATAATAATAATAACGTACACATGACAACAACGTCTAGGCCCCAAACTAAGCATTAGCTTGTGTTTTGGGTACCAAGCGAAGACACCACATACATTTAACAACCAAGACCCGGTACCAGTATCGATATTCATCATATAAATACTGACCCGACCTGGGATTCGAACCCGGGACCTCCAGCTTAGTAGGCAGGGTCGCTACCCACTAAGGCTAAGCGGTCGTCGTTAATACTCAGTTTGTTCCTACAAAACTTTAGGCAACGAATACTATTTTTTTTTTCTATCAGCAATATTGCATTGTTCAAATTTTGCCAGAATTACCAAAAAAAATTATATATATATACATGATTTTTTTTGGAAGCGTAATAAGAGAAACATATAAAAAGAAAATGTGAAACATTAATGTGACGCCACTGCTACATGTAGCGGTCTACGTATTGCATTGGCCGCGGCCATTCAAACAAGTGCAATACGTCGTTCATCAAAGAAATTATAGTACATCGTAGCTAAAACTCGTAGTAGTGATGTCATCAGCTATCAATTTTAATAATCGATTATTCCTTGAAAATCATATTTAAAATATTATAAAAAATATTAAAATGTGTAAGCCCGAGCGCCGCGAACCTGTTTCGAGTTTAGAAGGCCGTGCGACCGTGGTTCGAATCCAGGCATGTTTTAATGAGGTTTTTCTAACTTAAGTACACTATCACTGACTCCGTGCCTCAGAAAGCACATTAAGCCCCGGTCCCGGGTGCCATCAAAAGATAAAAATCCATCAACACGCACTGAAGCAGCAGCGTGGTGGAGTAAGCTCCAAGCCACCTCACCTTGGGGAAGGCCTAAGCCCCTGCAGTAGGACATAATGGGCTGGTGGAATGGAATGGAATTAAAATCCGATGGTCTATATTATCATAAAAAAATATTTAAATTTATTGCCATAATTTTCGGTCAATGCTCATTGGTGCTATTTTACTTCATAAATTCGCACTCAAGAGAAATGTTGTCTTCTCTCTTTTTAAGTGAAGTAAGTGGGTTAATCTTAATCAGTTGCTGCACTCTATCTCATTGGTTATTTTCCGTATATCAGTTGCGTATTCAGTAGTTATATGATAGAAGTTCTTCCTTACTTCTTTCCATTTCCAACCACTAGCCATTTATTGCTGGACATTGGCTGCCCTTCTAGATCTCAAAAAAACTGGTCAAGTGCAAGTCAGATTCGCTCACTGGAGGTTAAATGTAAGTTTTCAATAAGTAAAGCATTTTGTTTTTTTTTGTGATATTGCTACAAATTAACGATTTTGGAATGTTCTTCCTTTACTTGCGTTTTGAAAATGATTCTAGGTTTCTAGGTTTGATTAAGTTTCTGAAATTTCAAGATTCTAGGCTAACGGATTTGTGAGTGTTGAAATATGGGGCATAATTTGCCGTATTTTTTGATTGCTTTGACATAAAAGCTTGTTTTTTATCCGTTCCAAAGGACCGCTAAAATAAATAAATTTATAGTAATTTAAACTCATTTATAAGGCTGTGAGGCCGTGGTTCGAATACTTGCGTGTACCAATGAGTTTTTTTTGACTGCAAATGTATAACTGTCACTAACTCCGTGCCTCGGAGAGCACGTAAGCAGTTTGTCCCGTTTGCTGTTAACAGATGTCAGTCGTTATAATCCATCAACCCGCATTGGAGCAGGGTGGTGGGTTTAAGCTCCAAGCCCCCTCACCATGGGGGGATGCTTAAGCCCTGCAGTGGGGTATAATGGGCTGATGGAATAACGAAGTGATCCTTTAAGGGTTTCTTTTTCCCTTTTGAGGTTCGAAACCCTAAAAACTACTCCAACACGAAGTCGCTTTATAAATTACTCGCCGTCGCCGATTGGAGTGAAATGAAAAACGGTGGAGAGCAAAGCGTGTTCAGTCAATATATCGTCAGATAAGCCCACTAGCTCTTTGTGTTACATGATGGATATTCAACCGACTGCCAATCGTAAAAATACCTACAAAAATACGGAATTTCTTTAATAAAGCTTTATGTGGTTTTTGTAGGGCAAATATATATAATATGCCATATTTAGGCAAATGTTTTTACAAGCATTTGTTTGGTCTGTATGTTTTATGATAGGATCAACATTGTTAGTCAATTATTCACCTAATGTCTATTTAAATACCATAACCACTCATACGTACCTATCTCTCTTGGCTTCGTGTAATTGTATTTATCCTTCCGTCACGCGCGCTCTTGTAAATTTTAAAACAGCAACAGATTTTTCCTAGAACATATTTATACCTATTCTCCTACTGAAGTCTAGGACAACATCATATACTGTCATCACTGCGTCGTTTAGTTTATGAATTGTAACTTGTTGTAGTTTTTACGATACGCGCGTTCTCATGTAAATGCAATCGACGTCATAATTTTGTCTTTTTTTTAGTGTTTCAACACTAGATAATTATTTTTAGTACAAAATGTCACGTAAATTAAATAGTGGTGAACTGATAGATTATCTTCTACAAGGTCTAAACGAAGAGGATCATACAAATGAAATATGAAATAAAGGATTTAAATAAAACTGAAAATGAATTGAGTGAAGAAAATAATGAATTTGATGATCAATCTGATGACATCATCATTATCAGCCCGTGTCTCTCCACTGCAGGATATAGGCCTCTCCCAAGGCTCGCCACCACACACGGTCCTCCGCCTTTCGCATCCAACTACCCCCGGTATGGTGCTTCATTCATCTCATCTTCAGGTCATCTGTCCACCTGGCCGGGGGGCGTCCAACGCTTCGTTTTCCGGTACGTGGCCTCCATTCGAGAACTCGTCTACCCCATCGGTTATCAGTTCTACGGCAAATGTGACCGGCCCATTGCCACTTCAGCTTGCTGATCGCTTCGGCTATGTCGACAACTTAAGTTCTTTGACGGATTTCAGTGTTCCTGATTTTATCCATCAAAGAAACACCGAGCATAGCCCGCTCCATAGCATGCTGAGCGACTTTGAATTTATGGATCAGTCCTGATGACAGTGAGATTGAAAATAAAAGTGTGAGCACAAAAAGTTTTTACTCGGAAATAATAATAATAATAATAATACATGGGACTTCCCACACAGAGCCATCTAGTCCCAAAGTAAGCAAGTATTATGCTTGTGTTATGGGTTACTAGACAACTGATATACATACTTAAATATTCTTTATTATATATACATATATAAATATATTTTTTTTTTATATATATAACAACCAAGACCCGGTACCAGTATCAATATTCATCATATTAATACTGACCCGACCTGGGATTCGAACCCGGGACCTCTAGCTTCGTAGGCAGGGTCGCTACCCACTAGGCTAAGCGGTCGTCGTAAATGATGTGTAAGACTAGAAAAAAAAAAAAAACATTTCGAAGTAATTTCTAGGACCAACACCATGCGCTAGAGAAGCACACGTAGAACTTGAAATATTTCTAAAAATCATGGATTTGATTGTATGAAAGGTACAGAGAAAGATATAAGCATAAAGAATTAAAATTAAAAATTAAAGAAGCATAACATCATAGTCGCCACCCTTATCTTTTATCAGTTTTCTCAAGACAATCGCCAAGTGACAATTATCTTTCCTTCACTGTGCCCTATATATTTAATAGAATTTTTATGAACTAATAAAACAAAATTTATAAGGATTTGAATTTTTATTGATTTTTAACAAGTTGAAGAAAATATCATAAAAAATATATATATTACGCAACATATTACACACATTACAAGTTAACAAGTAAATTCTAAATTAAAATCTAATTAAAAAGAAAACTAAAAATACCTAAAAATTAAAAATACTATCTAAATAATGATAAATGACAACATTTTAAAGAGACGACAGGTTCAGGGTGCCAAGGATACCCGCCGCAAGGATGCCGCGTTGCCACGCTGTATTGCGACACTGATCCTCTGGACGAGATATCTTATCTTAAAAATATCTTGTATTTCAGAACATCAAAGTTTCTTACAAAATAGTACATATTTATAGCCTCTTGCAAAACTAACCTAAAAAGGTAACAAATTAAAATTACATTTAAAACATACTTGAAATATGTTGTTGAAAGTGCGACGACGTGTCGTGAACGTGCGTGCTGGAAGGTTATTCATCGTTTTTGCGTATTGTGTAGTTTCTCGACGTATCTCGGAACTGGCTAGTACATTTTACTGAATTTTACAACCAAAACATTATTCATTCACCGTGATCACCATCAGCAGGTTTTCGAGATTTAGGTTTGGACTTTTAACCTTCGGCATCGCATGCGTGAAGATGTCGGCGAACTTATGACATTTCACTTAAATTATTATAAATTAAAAACCCATCGGTAAATAAGTCTAGGCGGGTATCGAACCCACGACCTTTGTATAAAAGGCGGGTTGCTTATCCATTTCTTTCATCACATCATTTCATTTTTGTATTTCTTAATTGTATTTTATGAAGGCAGAGTAATGAATAATTTTGTTTATATAACTGCACACACCGCAATGAAAAAAAAAAAACAACCGGCCAAGTACGAGTCGCACTCCCATACGAAGGGTTCCGTACCACAGTACGATATATAAAAAAAAACACGTTTCTTGTATGGGGACCCCCTTTAATTTTTAATTTTATTTAATTTTTCTATTTGTTGTTATAGCGGTCATAGTATGTGAACATTTCAAGTGTCCACCTATAACGGTTCAGACGATACAGCCCTGTGACAGACGGACGGACGGACGGAGGAATTGAGAGCTGAACCGTACTAATTAGAGGTCTCGTTGGTATCCTTTGGGTACGGAGCCCTAAACATGGAAATACTAATTAAGGCAATTTGAAAACTAAAATTTATATTCCGTGAAATATTTCACAAAGATAGAAGACTACAGAATTTTTTTTGAAACATAGTGGCCGAGTGGTTAGAGACCATAACTGCGGAAGCGAGGGTCGCGGGTTCGATTCCCGTGTGTTGGATTCCGATTTGTTCCGTGTCTAGGCGTAAAAGTATATATATGTATATATTATAAAAAAATGAATATTTAAATTTATATATCAGTTGTCTAGTACCCCATAATATAAGCATAACACTTGCTTACTTTGGGACTAGATGGCGCTGTGTGGGATGTCCTAGATATTATTATTATAGTATGGAACAACCAACGCGCGTGTCCCTATTTGTACTTGACCAATTTTTTCCACTTCATCGATTAGCTAGTCCATTTCCTGACGTACTTTTACAGGCAGTTAACAGAAAGGCGGTGTTTGTTACCGCGGACCGAAGCGCGATTTCAATTATTCCAGCCTTCGGGCCGGCTGTGGGTTGGCTTGCTCGTATTTTTGTTTTTGCTTGGCACAATTTAAATAAACATAACCAGTAGAAATACCAACACATGCCTATATGCTAATAATTATAATGTCTGGGACATCACACAATTCAACTAGTACCAAACTAGGCACGGTCTACACTTGGGGTATCAGACAACTGATGATACTTTGTAATTAGTTTCGGAAAAAAACACATTTTCAAGCACATAAATGTGTGATCAGGTGAGGATCGAATCCGCTGTCAGATCGGCTTTGTAGTGAGGATTTTCGACCAGTCGACCAATCTCATGGATACAAATTGACGAAATCCCACTCATATTAGACGCGTGGCGAGTTTCATATCACTCACGTATGATTCGAGTGTATGAATGCGAAATATTTATAAGTCTGATTTTATTTATAGAAACTCTGATTAGTGGCCTAAAAGTAATTCGAGGGACGAGGAGGAATAAAAGTAAAAAACTAAACTCTCTTACTATATTTAAAATTAAATTCTGAAGCAAAATTTCAATAAGTTAATAAATTTAAATTTGAACTTGGTTTAAAATTGTTATGTGAAAAATATGAAGTAAATTAATTTGATAGCAGCTTTTGGTTTTAATGGAGTCAAAAATGTCACTTCACTGTATCGACGTGACGTACGCAATTTTGCGAGGTTGGAGACCGGCGCTTGGGAACCTTGCACACTGAAACTTGGACTAAAACTCGTCATCTTAATAGAGTATGAGTGGTTAGACGGTGAACGTAGAAGAGCGGGCTTCTAGTCAATTCGAACTTTTACGGTGAAAAACAAAATTTGAAACAAGTGTGTGCTGTCGGAAAGGGTATAAAAAATGTGATGGAAAACTTGAGTTTACAAATAAAAATAAGTACCATAAAATAAATAATATAAGTTGTAAAGTTAGGGTTTGTTATCAAGTTATTTCGATACATATAATAAAATATTGTAACAGCATAGGGTTCTTTATAACGGTAAGTAAAACGCACGACTAATTCTTTTTAGTTTGTTTTGCTGCCAAAAAACGAACCAAATAAAAATACAAATCTTACGACGTTCACGTTTATTAAGTCTTCATATCGCTTTGATACTAATTCGTTTATTTCTTTTTTATCATTTACCCTGGCATTTGTCCGTTTTTGTAAGCGAATTAATTTTTCACACGTGTAAAATTACTGGTTCCATTTATTTATGTTGTACCTGACCCATCGTATTAATACCATGTCAGTCCGAATTGTACTCTATTTGTATTTCCAGTTGAATTAAAAGTGAAAAGTGTTATCCAATACTGGGAACTATTTCACAGTGCTATTGATTTCAATTGACCATTGAATTTGTTGAATTATCATTTATACTATCAATAGAAATAAATAAAATATTGTAGTGTTATATAATAATAATAATAATAATAATAATAATAATAATAATAATAATAATAATAATAATAATAATAATAATAATAATAATAATAATAACACAATCACAACAACGCCTAGGTCCCAAACTAAGCATTTGCTTGTATTTTGGTACCAAGCGAAGACACCACATACATATAACAACCAAGGCCCGTGCCAGTATTAATATTCATCATATAAATACTTACCCGACCTGGGATTCGAACCCGGGACCTCCAGCTTCGCAGGCAGGGTCGCTGCCCACTAGGCTAAGCGGTCGTCTATGAATTCCAAATATTTTTCTTAAGCTCATATGTTTCTTTGCACGTAACCAACAACAAAATACGCGTTTTTAAACTTTTTGTCTGTCGGTCTTTCTGTTTGTTTGTTTGGACTAAACTCTGAAACATAGTTTTTTTATCGCAATAAAATTTTATTATTTTTATGTTCTCGTCTTCCTTTTATGTTCTCGTCTTCCTTTTCTCTTCAAGTTTTCTTTTAATCACTTTTTCTTCCCTGAAACTAAATCTAAATCGTTATAATTTTTAGAGTTTAGCATAATTATAATTTTATACTATTAAATTTTTTTTGTATAGCAACTTGATCCCAACTCGAGTCTTATATCTAACGTTACCTATCGTAAAGTTATTTTCATGATTTTAATGACATTCATGTTACACTTACCTAACGAAAATCGGAAAATTTAAGAAAATTAGCACTATAATTGCATGTGATTTTATCTGACAGTGTCACTGCTTAATAGTTTTCAACACGAACCCAATATTTGGCAGTTTAATTAAGCATGTACTAAGTCAGATACGAGGGTCTAACGCAGAATCACAGTCTAATCAATCTAGTCATTAAATCATGTTTACAATTAATAATTAACTCTTTGGTTATGTGATTACAGTTCATATTCGTTTATATGCGATAGCAGTTACAACTTATTAAACAGATGTCACTGCAAGAACGATATATGTTAATTCAAACCTTATATTTTACGTGCCAAAGTCGATATTGGGTTGACGTTCGGGAAGCATATTGCGGTCGGACTGCGCCGAGCGGTCTCCGTCCGTTGTCAGTATTCAGTTATACATGTCAATGGGTATCCGGTTGCTGATGAATTATCCTGTCCCTCCCGAATCCTCAGGGATTACGTCATGGCCCTCCCTTCACTTAACCCCTCTCATCCCCATTTTCGACCTAACGGGTATTTCGACGTTGCGGCTTTTAAAGTGAAAATTCTGAATATGATTGATGTGGTAAACATATGAGTTTCGGGAACTAATCAATAATATATTTTTGACATCCTTTGTATAAAGGTCATTCTATTGTATATCGTTGTTTAGGTACTTTCTTTACAGATTTAATAATATTCCGCTCATACAAACTTTAAAGGCCAATTATCATCCCACTTATTATTATTATTGGGATAATTAAAGAGCTTAAGTACCGTGTAGGTAGAAAATGTAGGATTCTTGTTTTTATCATCTCAACTTTGAGATAAAGAAAAACCTGATTCTGCACATTTTGTAGCTAATTTTAATCGCAATATAAGTATAGTTACTATGTTTCACGTGGAACCAAATTGATTCAGACGATAAAGTATCAAATATTAAATATAACAAAAAATATAAACAAAGAAAATGCAACGTCGTTTTTAATTCGTAGTTTTATTTAAGTATATATTTATTTTAATTTTTAATATATTTTCATTTAGTTCCATATGAAAGATACAGGGTGGTATATGTCTCCTTGAACACTTGAAATGCTGCGTATTTTAAGATATACTAGAGGATGGTGACATTTCCAAGCTTGCTCGTGAAAGTCCGTTTCTGTTTATATTTATAATCATTTCGGTTTTACACTAGCGAATATAATATTAAATTAATTAGACCACATAGCTTGATTAAATAAAAAAAAATTATTGTAAGGATAGGTTTGCTTTGTTTATATCGAAGCAAGGAACGAAGTGGTGAGAATTGATGATCCACTCAAAATCGTTTTGATCAATTTGAAGTTCGTATTTGTTTACGTCCGTACACACCTTTTCACACGTCCCGGGTGCCGGGTAGCCGGCGCCTGGTACCCGGTGGCGAAGCGTATGGGTATGTAGGTAAGCTTTCACACGTACTGGCGTAATTTACCGGACAGGTGGTCGTCAGCTACTCACCGGATCCACCACTATGCGCCCTCTCGCCGCATAACGGTAAGCCGGTGGCCAGACTCACACGCCACGGAGCGAGCACGCGCGATCCTACTGGTTACAAAAATCCTGTGGTGGAAGCTGAGAGTGTTACCGGACAATCGGCACCGGCTATCCGGCACCAGGCACTTGTGAAAAGGCACTAAAAAGCGAAGCGCAGCCGATCAATGAGTCATCCACAACTTATTTTCATTAATTTTACATTAAACAATTAATGTTAATTAATAAATAACCATACGCTTTCTGAATAAATGCAGGAGAAGACGTTTCACCAACGAAATTGGTGATTCTCTTACATCATGGTGATACATCTTAACGTTTTCTAGCATCGGACATTCACAGCAACATAAAAAAATGGTGACGAAAATACGACAGTAAATTAAATCTCTTATGTGTAATAACGCTCTTCGTCTGCATGTAAAAAATCTATCAAAAATAGTTTAGTCACACACATAGGTAATAAACAAACAAACGTAAATGATTCCATTTGACGACCGCTTGGCCTAGAGGGTAGCGACCCTGCCTACGAAGCTGGGGGTCCCGGGTTCGAATCCCAGGTCGGGTCCGTATTTGTATGATGAATATTGATACTGGTACCGGGTCTCGGTTGTTATATGTATGTGGTGTCTTCGCTTGGTACCCAAAACACAAGCTAATGCTTAGTTTGGGGCCTAGGCGTTGTTGTGATGTAAGTATATGTTATTATTATTATTCCACCGATACAGGCTTGGCATATACGGTAATGGAGTTATTGTTTTAGCGTGTATTAAAATTTAAAATCAAAGTGATTATCATGAATGCTTTCCAACATATTATATCACTAGTGACAGTATTGGGTCACCACACAAACGACCGAAAGCGTTTGCGCCACGAATCTCAAGATATTTCAGACGCTAGTCGAAAATGTGAATGCCGCGTGTGCCCATCCGAGTCTCGAAGTCACTCGAATTCTTTATTAAAAATTTACAGTCACGTTCACTTGAGAGAAACTTCTGCTCTTACAACTATACTGTATAATATTTTATAGCTTTCGGGAGTTCGCTGACACTATTTTCATTTATTTTATAGTGAATTCGGTATCTAAAGTAAAAAATGGACGAGTGGAATACTTTAAAAAGTTCGTATGACTAAATATTGTACGCATTAATTATTAAATCTAGTGTATAATAATAATAAAAGATAATATGGTATATAATACCTACCATTGATTATTATACTATATAATATAAATACGACTAATTTTAAATAAATATGTAACAAATTTACTTACAATACTATAACTAATTCTTAAATGGTGATCAAATAAAACTAATCTATTTGATCACCATTTAAGAAGTAAAAAATAGATTAACCCGTTTTCAAAACCGTTTCGATATAAATTGTTTCTTAGCTATATTTAGCTAACAGTGAGATGGTAATTATTATAAGAAAAATAAATTAAACTGTTCGACCTCTGTTTCACATTTATATTATGACCGTTTGTACACAAGATATTAGTATCCAAGTACAGGATACAGAGAGAGTACAAAAAAAATATGTCAATGTCAAAGACATCTATGGTCAAAGGATAGCCATTCGTCGGCATAGAGATAATAGAATAGAGTACCTAACGCTCTGAACAATTACCTAAAGTCGTAGAAGGCATTCTTGTATTTACTTATATTTGTTTCATTTTTCACATGTTTTCCACATGTTGAATTTCAGTGTGAGTGAAAAACATGTAAGTATATATATGCGGTTTGCTTCAACCTGCTTGTAGCCCTTTCTCAATGACATTAGTCTGACTAGTCAGACGGACGTTTGCATCAAATTATATGAATTTACCTCCATCGTTTAAATAAGTTGAAATGAATTTGGGGACTACGTTCTGATCATAAGCAGCAATGATTTTATATCAGCAAATTTTTTCTTTCTAATGCTTTATTCTACATGTTAGAACAAGTTTAACATATGTAAAATTTACATTCCTTTTATGACTTTAGGTAATTATTCTGAAACCTAACGCAAGCCAGTCCGAAATGCGGGTCTCGACAGAAAGAGACAGAGAATAAGTTTACTTCGATTTAAACCTCAAACAGAATTATAGTAAGTCTATCTCTTTTTATTTTGAATATACGCAATTGATAGCTTTTTGGTTGATAGCTGTGACGGCTGTGACTGTCAAATGAGTATTTCAAGCACTGCGGCTTAAAACTATAAAGGTACTGACCGTTTATACTAAAGTCCAAATCAGTGATCCCAATGTCGCAACATTTTCCGATCATTTTTCACCGTCATTTATTTTTATTGAAAAACAATATTTCTGCCAGCTCAGTACACGTGACATCGTACGGCCCAAATATTTTGGACTCTCGAATGACACCAAACGTTTTCTGATTGGACAAAGCACACAATTGTCAAAACATGTCAGGCCAATCAAAGAACGAAACGCAAGTTAATAAAACGTATAAAATACCTAGCAACAACCTGAATCCTTACCAGTAGAAACACCACCGCACTCAGGTACGCAAGTCCTTGTCCGGACTTGTGTTCTGTAATATTGTAAATATTTTTTGTATGAAGTATTATTAATTTTATTTTGTATGTAAATTCCTTTTCGTTTTACTACAACATCTACTGGTCGACGAGGCGCAGTTGAGGACACGACAACCTTCCTTTCTTTCTACAAGTATTAGAGTCAGACAGATGTCAACTTTCTTAGGAAGTACAACCACATTTAAAAATACCCCTAATAAAAGTAAAATAAGGATACGATTAGGTACAGTTAGAAGCGTTACATATAGAGCTTTATGATGCTTGCCCAGTGTACTTTTATTATCTCTATGTTCGTCAGCGTCAGATCATCCATCAAAATTTATTTTTTAATATGAAAATTTTGAAAAATTATTAAAAAACAATTACTTGCCTTATTGTATGATTATGTTTTTTTATAGTATTTTATAGGAGTCTCATGCTAAACCAAGTATATGAAACTTTAGTAATTTTATATAATTCTATTTAATTTTAGATCATTGTTAGAATGTCGGCATGCTATTAGCTTTTTCATATTCATTACATAGTTCTGAAAGATATATATTATAAAGGTTTTGGAAATAACAAAATTCCAATGTGTTAAACTAGAGCTTTAGGGTACTTTGATCTAAAGTACATGGTGCGGTAAGTTGATCAAAGTATCTCATACGTGTGATCAAAGACCCCTCATTAAACTATGACCGGTCGGCCACACTTGAATTTATATTTACACTAATTGCAAGAGAAGAAATACTGAATAACTTTATGTAAAGAATTCTAAATAGTAAACTAAGATTGTCTATATATACTAATATTATAAAGACGATTGATTTGGTTGGAAATTTTATCTGTTTCATTTTCAAAAACTGTCAAAAACTATTTATCTGATTTTTTTTTCGCTAATAGAAAGCTACATTATGAGCGAGTAGCCGAGTAACATGGGTTATGTTTATTTTCCAACTAGCTTTCCGCCCGCGGCTCCACTTGCGTGGACTATACAGTTGTACCGGCACAGCTGTAATCATTTGCATAGATGTAGTTTATAAGCTGAAGAGTGACATATTTATTCTAAACTTAAATAATGAACTTAACAACTACAATATCCTTAATAATTTTATTATTGATCAAATAAACAAAAGTAAAGTAACTAAATATAAAATGCAGAATCCGCCACGACAAGACTGGATCAAAAAATATATCATTGAAGGTATCAATAAACGAAACGAACTATGGCGGAGATATAAATTAGAACCACAAAATAAGAAATTTGAAATAGAATTTAAAGAAAAAAGAAAACTAATTGAAAAGGCTATATATACTGAAAAGAAGAACTATTACTTTGATGCCTTTGAAAAGTGTAACAATAATCCCAAGAAATTGTGGAAACTGATTAATTCACTTGCAAAAAATAAAAATTGTAGTAGTTGTGTACCTTCGAAACTTATATCTAATGAAAAGACTATTAGTGATAGTACCGAAATTTGTGAATATTTTAATAAGTTTTTTGCTTCAATTGGATCTATGCTAGCCAAAAATATAATACAAACAAGAGATCCTAGTGACACACATACTCTGATCCACGACCATATCATATACAACAAAACACTCGAAGAATTGAAACCATGCACACAAGGTGAAATAATGAAAATTATAGATAACTTAGATTGTAATACTAGTACGGGAGTTGATGGAGTATCAGCTAAATCTATAAAATGTATAAAAAGTCTAATAATAGAAAATTTAACACATAGTGTGAATGGCTGCTTAGAGAAAGGAGTATTCCCGGATAGCCTTAAAATAGCTAAGATCACACCCATTCATAAAAATGGATCTAGATCGGACCCCAACAACTATCGCCCTATTTCAGTTTTATCTGTATTATCTAAAATTTTCGAAAAAGTACTTTATTGCCGCCTATTTGACTACCTCACAGATATAAATTTTCTATTTGAACGTCAGTATGGCTTTAGACCCAAATCTAATACGCTCTCAGCAACTATTGATCTTGTCACTAAAATAAGAGATAGTATCGATAATAAACAAATAGTAGTAGGAATATTTCTGGATTTCAAAAAAGCTTTTGATACTGTTTCTCATAAGTTACTTTTAGAAAAACTAAAACACATTGGAATAACTAAAATTGCATATAAAATGTTTGAATCATACCTTTTAAATAGATACCAAATCGTTAGAATAGAGAATTATGAAAGTCAACCTACTAGTATTGAATGTGGAGTACCACAAGGGTCGGTTTTGGGGCCTTTGCTATTTTTAATCTATATTAATAGTATAAGTAATATTAAAATTAAAGGTCATATATCGCTCTATGCAGACGATACATGCCTCTTTTACTTTGGACATACAATTAGTAGCATAATAGACGAAGCACAAGAAGATCTAAACATACTCAGTAAGTGGCTTGAACAGAATCTTCTTACTATTAATGCTTCAAAATCATCTTATATTATCTTCTCTGCTAAAAATAAAGTCATTTCTCAACACCCCCCACTTACTATAAATAGAGAAATTATACAAAATTCAAAAAGTGAAAAATACCTGGGTCTGATTTTGGATGAAAGGCTATCATGGAAGCCACATATTGAATATGTGCAATCAAAAATTATTCCATTAACTGGAGCATTACGGAATACAGTTAAATGTGTTCCACTCAAAATTAGACACACAATCTATAACACCCTAGTGAAGCCACATTTAGAATATTTGATACAAATATGGGGCTGTGCTGCTAAATCTAATATATCTTCCTTACAAAGAACCCAAAACAAAATTGTAAAAAATTTGTACCAATTTGACTATCTAACACCAACACTTAAATTATATGATAAAACCAAACAATTCAATTTAGGCCAACTGTATATCTATCACACCTGCGTATTAGTTAGAAAGATCCTGAATAAAAATGTTCACACTGAAATTAAATTCACAAAAAAGAAACATAAGTACACAACAAGAAGCAAAAATAATTTGGAACAAATCACACCTAGGACATTATTTGGCAAAAAAAATATAAGATTTGAGGGTGTACAGCTGTACAATGACTTACCTGATGATGTAAAGGACTCAAAGACTTTCAATGTATTTAAAAATAAGTTAAAAGCCTACATTTTGGGCAAATAGTGTTAATGGTGTGTTGTTGATGTCACTCTTTAACAGTTAGAGTTATATAATTAAATGACTACTTGTATTTCTCTTTAAGTGAATTGTAAAATGAATTCTTTGAGAAATAAATTTCTTTAAACCTAAACCAGGTTTGATTTTTCAACGCCTCTTCAATTTTTTTTTATAAATTTTTGAGTCCGATTGTTTTTTTATTATCTTTTATATTTGTACGGTAAAACAGCCTGGACCGAATTCAGGATGCCAGCCCTTCTTAGTAATGTTTATTATGTATTGTTTAGTACATGAACAATATTTTGCTTGGGAAGAGAACGAGAAGTTCACAGGATAGATCAGAATCTTAGACTAGGCCGAAAATACCACGTTTTTCAAACATATCGTTTAGGTCATGTCAGCCAATCATGAAATGAATACATTACTACGATTTTATGAAAATTCAGACTATCTGGCAATGCTAAATAAATTTATACCGATTTTTCTAATTTTTTTGTGAAACATAATAAAGGGTTACTTCAAACGTAAGTAAAAATGTTTTCTCCTTTTGACGTAACTTGAGGTTGTATATTTCCTAAAATACTCTACCGTGACTCCAAACCCATGAATTACAAAATCGTGAAACACTGCATACATAAGACAAGTCAATCCGTTTCTTTGGGTCATCGTAAAATACGATGTATCTTTGTTTATCGCGTTTTTACTGTTCAAAATACGGCGAAACAGCGGTCCTGCGGTATAAGGTGGAATTAAATTTTCACCTCATGACTAGGGGCACGGGCTATACCGCATTCATGAGATTGCGACGTGCCTCTAGACCGACCGTCCCGTTTCTTAGCTGAGCCGTATTGTATTGAAAACTCTGGAAACATGCGGCCTGCGAGCTTTCCTCGTTCAAAAGACGAAACTTTTCAAAGCTCTGGTTTCCCCTCTTTTAGATATCATCTAAGTTGTGGCTTCAATGTTTGCAATGTCAAAATATTTTCGTACAAATTCGAGGAAACAAAAGGGAATAATTTTTGTTTTCATAAATAAAGAACGCTAGCTTTAGCCGACGAGTTCACTCGTGCGGACATACATAATCCCCAAAACAATGTATTTTATACGCCTATAACCGTACCACTTCTGTCACAACTCGGAGCTTTGCGCTAATTTAGAACTTTATTAGTTTAGAATCTATTGGAATTGTCTACCGGAATAAACTGCGGGTTATGTTACTATCCGTCCCTTCAAGTTTTACTGGACAAGTAATGACGTCGTTTACGTGGCTACGTTATGACATGAAGAAAGAACAAACAAACAAAAACATTTTTGCTTCTATAATATAAGATGGAATAGGAGGATTGCTGACTGCATTTTTAGAGCACTTTCTGGGATTAAATTTGTGACTGTAAACTCCGGAGAAGTCTTTGTACTTGACATGGAGGATGTGCATACATTTTATTACTTCTTCTACCTTGGTCTCGTTTCAATTTCTGACACCGTAAACGAATGATATGTCTTTTTTAGGCAGGTTTTATTAACTTTATTATTATATTAATTAAATGCCACTAAAATAATAAGATCGAAGTTTTGTTTGGAATTTAGCTTTCTCCTTCTCAAATTCGGTGGAAATTTAGACTTCGACTTCGTTTAATTCTATATATCATTTGTATTTCATGTTCTTTAGTAGATTTTTAAGAGTTAAAACCAATTACGAATGAAAACTTGAAACTCTAAATGAGCGATACACTCTTTACCAATTTCTCATTGCTTTCTAAGGGCAAATTTTTTAATCTATAGTTAAAATCAAAGCTGAGATTACGATATTCTTCATGCCCGTCTTCATTCAACTTACCATTCATTAAATTTGTTTCATTCGAGCTTTTCATTCGCTAACCTGACGGAAACGAAGGTTGAATATATTCTTAACCCTAAATATAGGTAGAACAATCGGCCCAATAATACCTAATATTATTTGTGATCACAGTGATGATGTGATTCTTGATATCATAACTATGTGATTTTCTATTATCCTGATCTACGGGACGTAAAACTCTACGGAATTAATACATTATTATGCAAGTACGGTATGTTGCATATTATAGTCGAGGTCACTTATAATAAACCGATGACTATAATAGCCAGCTTAGTGAATACGAGCATCATATGACATTTTTTGAATACATTTGCGATTAAAATTAGATATATACCTCAAATTTAATAATGACAGGAGCTGAGGACGGGAGCGGGCTCCTTTTCGCAGTTTACGCATTGTCCCGCACATAAATGTTCAATATTGATAGGTATATACAAAGTTTGCTTGCAATCACTTGGTTTATTGCCCGCATTGTACCTATAGCTACTTCTGTTACAGAATGATCCTGTTTGTTTATACTAATTGAACTCACAATAAAGCGCTTTTAACTGTTCGAATTGTCCTTTAAGACACCTGCACCACTGTAGCCAAATAAGCCTTCGAATTTTCAAAGTCGAATAGGTGGACGTGACGTTGCCAGCTTAGCTTAGTCCCGCGCCATTCTCTTATTTCCGAATTCCCACTTACGCGGTCGGGTGTTGGCCACCAAGTAGTGTGTTGACGCCAGTGTGGCTAGCCGAGAAACAGCGGCCTGGTGCTTCTTCGCTTCCTTGCTGCGTTGGCGGCGGCGATGAACGACCGATTGTCTGACCCAGTCTTTGATCCAATCTTCAACCCCAGTGTACATTTCGTTTATAGTTTGAGAAATGTAATTTAAAAATGGCGAAAACACACACATTTAAAAAGGTAACTAAACTGAAAATTTAATTTTTTTTTATTAAATAACAGGTGGATTAAATACAATCAATGCTATCCGAGGTGTCGGTAAAAAACTCGCGTAAACTTTTATGTTGATGTACATACGTCATTTTCATATATTTATTAAATTTTTATCCATAGTACGAACCAGGTAAATATTTAAACAGAAAAAAAAAACAAAGCGAAAAGTCGAATAACCACGGTAAAACGTATGTTGAACACTTTAAAAGTTTCCAATGCGATCCTTCTTTAAACTTTTGCAACGACGAAGTTTACCGTCGTCGTATACGTACTTGGACTTCGGCTGTGAACTATTATTGGTATTATGTTGTATGAGACATTTTTCTGTGTATTTTATGGTTTTAGTAAAATTAAAAAATTATACAGACATTATTACAATTATATGGTACACATAATAATAATAATATTCCTTTATTTCTCTCTCACATAATATGATACATTAATGTTAAACATAGAAACAAATGTCAAATTAGCAGACTGGTGTCAGTACTAGGTTAAGAACCTGTATTACTGAGTCACCTGGCTCCCGCCCTCAGAAAACTGAACAATAAATGTCTCAAATGTTATATATATAGGTGTGAGATACTTACAGAAATATTTACAGCTTACAATATCCGAGCATACATACATAGGTACATAATTAACAACAGTTATCTAATAACAAATGTTCACTATAAGATCGAATTATTGTACTTAGTGCCTAGAACGCTAGCGTTATTTGATGGCGTTATTCTGAAAGATGCTGAAAAGTTTGAACCCTCGAATATATCAGAACTTGCCGGTGAGGATGTCGTAGAGATACCTAACTGTAACTGGAAATATTCGAAATTAAAAGAAAAATCTTTGACCGAATCAAAATTGTTTCGAATAATTCCGAATTGAATTGATGTCGGGACATCGACAGTTAACGACAGTTTTTTGACAACTTCACGCCAGTTCATGTACCTGGCTTTTGCGTTCATTTAATGATATAATAGCTACAACCGAAACTGTATCCATAAATTCTCATAACCCGCTTTTACAGCCGTCTGTAGCGAGTCACCCGAGTCAAGTGTAAAGAAAGAATAAACTATTTTTCAGAACTGTCATGGTCAAAGTAAAGAGCATTTTTTATAAAGGTTTGATATCTATTAGTGGTATTACTTTGCTTGGAGTGTTGGGGAAAGCGTAAAGGTGAAAATGAATCGCAGTGTGTATCGCTAAGCAAGCAGACAGAACCTGATTCCATAACTATGTCACGAAATGGCAGGAACAGATAAAAAACAAACATAAAAATTTCCTCATTTTCAACAATGTAGTTAGTAAAATTTTCTTAAGGGTCAGACTTAGCTCAGAAAAATATCAAAAACGACAATGCGGCGGCGAGTAAAGAGGGAGCGTTCGGATCGCTAAACGCTTTCTTTGCTTCTGTTTCGCGCGCCACGTTGTCTTAGCATGTCATAGACCTAATAATAACTAGGAGGCGGCACATAATATTTAATATTTGATTCTATAATTGTTGTCATTGTTTAATGCCAACAAAAGAATAATTGTTCATATGAATTTCGAATAATTAAAATTTGCTGACAAATACTTGTCTTTTTTGTTCTGACACATACCTCTAAACCAGCGATAATTCAGTATTTTTTTTTTCAAAAATTTTGTGGAACATAAAATTTTTGTGTGTACTTACAATTCGATTAACGCTAAAATATGTATATATTGTGATAGTGCAGCGAACCCGCTTCTAGTTTATCGTCTAGGAGGTTACGACAGTTTTGGTAACGACATCCAAAATGACCTAGTCTGGGTGAACATGGTAGAGGAAAACTCACTGATGCTAAATATGTTGATCTGCCTGCGCAGAATGTTTGCGTTAACTGTATTCGGCGCTTGAAAAACCAGTTATCATGACCTAAAAAAAACACGATAAGCAAAATGGCTGAGTTTGATACAGAATTAAGCACTAGTTGCATGTTATTGAAGAACATAAAAACTGACCTAATATTCGGTTGCCTTATTTAACATTCTTCGTTCAAAGTTGCTTTATTGTTACCAATAAAAAAAAAACTATAAAGTAAATGGCTGAATTTGATACAGAAAGCACTAGTTGAACGTTAATGAAAACCATAAAAACTGACCAAATATTGACAATACAGCATCTTTGAACGAGTAATGCTGAATAACGTAATCGAATATTTGGTCTGTTTTTATGTTTTTTTTTTCTAACGTATAACTAGTACTTAATGCTGTATCAAATTCAGCCACTTATCTTATGGTTTTTTTTTGGTCAGTATAACTAGTTTTTCAAGCGCCATATAGAGTTTACGCAACCAATCTGCGCAGGCAGACCAATGATTTTTTCTGACTTAAGTACATAACTATCACTGACTTCGTACCTCGTAGAGCACGTTAAGTCATCGGTCGCAATTGCCCTCAACAGATGCCAGTCGTTAAAATTCACTAACCCGCACTGTAGCAGCGTGGTAGATTAAGCTTTTATCTCCCTCACCTGAGAGGAGGACTAACCTATGAAATGAGGCTTAAAGGACTGGTGGAATTGGAGATATTGTATAATGGGTGTGTACACACAAAAATAATAATTTGATTTTTTCAAATACGAACCAGTTGTAGGATCCCGGATGACATTGTTGTTCATCTGTGTCTTTCGGTTCAAAAGCACGTTATTATGTTATCGTGGTGTATTCATTACAGGGAGAGCATTATTTACCAATAGTTTATAGTGTAAATGATTTTTGTATATCAAAAAAGGACCGGTTTTTGGGACGTTTGATATATCCTCTCCCTTTCCTGTCTTCGTTATTTCGTTTTCCTGTTCGCTTTTTTGTTCTTCTTTTTCTTGACTGTTATTTTAAACTTTTTCTTTCGTTTTTTTTCTTTGTAATTTTTTCCAATTTAGTTACGTGATCACATATATTTTGTTAAAACATTAAGTTTATGTACCTACACGATAGGTCTGCGCTTGATGGTTTCGAAAATATAAGCTTTTAATAGTTTGGTGACGTGGTCCCATAGATCTCCTTAAAACCTTAAGTTTTTCATGTCGCAACCTTTTTCTTTTTCGGTTGTATAAATATACCTTCGTATTTCCTTTTATTTCTCATCTTTAATACTAAAACACAGAAAAAAATATATTACATTTTATTGTATAATGAAGGTACTCTATAATTTGTAAAGTATAGAAAACCGTTTCGAAAAACAAAACTTTTAAATATTTTGATAAGTTATTATATATAAATGAACGCAGTTGTTATTCAAAATGTTGTGTGCCATGTTTTCCAAAGCGCCTCCATAAACTTACCTCAGAATAAGGTCAGTAAATTCTCGATGAAATTTATTTACTGCTGTAAATATGTCGCATCTAAACTATCATAGCATCTACCCTCGTAACGTATTTGTTGTCTTTCCACTTTATACTTTAGACATCATCAAGAAAACAATAATTCGGCGTGAATCCCACGTTCGAACTGCCCGAGAGCTGGGGGATGGCTGCGGGTGCACTGAGCGAAATTGAGCTGCGAGCGTCGAGCGTATTTCGGTCGCGGAGGCACTATTTCAATTATATATTTATTAATTTTGAAGATAACCACTTGATACTACTAAATTCTATAGAAAATTACAACATTTTCTTAAGGAAAAAAATAAAAATATTCATAAGTGTTATGGCAAGGTATCAGCTTTGAAAGACTAGAAAATGGGTTTTGAAAAACATTTTTTTTTTTCAATATAACATTTATTTTTCTTAACAATACCACTAATTTCACTGCAGGAAAAATGAAAGAATAACATATGTTTTTTCTTCAGATTTTTTCATTCAAATACTTTTGAGTTAGTAGCTTTTAAAGTCGAGGGCCTGACAACGGTCTCAGCCTTAAAACACATTTATTTATTTTCATGCGAAAGAAAGGCTTTCGCGAATTCCTTATTTTTCCCTGAAAAGGGATAATCACATTTATTTTTCTTTCTTATCTGCTTTAAAAGGAACCCAATGTTAATCGTACAAAAAAAATAAAAGTGTTTTATCAACTGACTGTATCTACTGTGAAAATACTGTTTTGTTTATTCGTTTAACTATAAATATATTTACTAGAAACCTTGTCTTTTTATTACAACCAACATATACTTAATTATTTTTTTATTTAAATATTTTATAGTCCAAAATACGTATTTATAGCGTACATTTATTTCGCTTTAACAACCTATTATCCAATTATTATATCTACATATATAATAAAATGTTCAGTACAATGTCAAATACAATAAAATACGTTCCATTCCATCAGCCCTTTTTATACCCAACTGCAGAGGCTTAGGACTCCCCTCAAGATGAGAGGGCTTAGAGCTTAAATCCACCACTCTGCTCAAATGCGTGTTGGCGGATTGTAACCACGGCCATCTATTGACAATCACTGGGACCGACTGCTTAACGTACTCTCTGAGGCACGAAGTTGATAATATTCAATGTACTTAAACCAGAAAAAAGTCATTGCTACACGCCCAGATTCGAACCACTGCATGGCCTTATAGATTTGAAACACACGACACACAATAAAATACATACTAATATGTGAAGATAAAACTTTGTACCCCTTTTAAAGCATAATAAAGGGTGCATGGAGGAATGTGAGATTTGGCATATTTATTATTACATGATTTGGTTGACATGGAGAAGGAGTGCACAAAACTAAAATCTTTTTATTAATCTGTTGGAAATGCTGTCTGTGCCATAAATTTTTGTTGCAGCGGCAAAACCACAATTTTGAACATAATCTATCGTATACTGCACTTTGAATGCACTTATAACTCTCTTCAAATTATTTGAATTTCGACCGCTGGGCGACCACTAGTTAATGTAAAATGCTCTATTGTCTAGTCATTGTGAAAATGTATTCTATTACAATTTCAGTTCGTCGAAGTCAAGTCGAAAGAAAATTGTGTGTTATTGTTCAGTGATGGTTCTGTGCTTGACGCTTGTAGTTTGTGCTGTCTGCATATTTTATATGAGTACAATGTTTTGTTAGAAGCATCAAACTTGAATATCAACAGAACATATTCAATAATATCTATAGGTACTTAATAACTGATCAAATTTTTTATTTATTTTCTAAAATTTTGTAGATAATCCCTGTTGGTTATAGAAACGAATTATTATAGAAACGGTATTTTCTATGATTTTATAAATTTTTTCAACTATTACTACTAAATCTACTAAATCATGAAAACAAAACTAAAGTTAATGGTTAATTAACATCATGAATTGAGGTGTGTTAGTACTTAAGTTAATGTTCATTTAAGTCGCATTGACGGACAATTAAGTGAATGAAAGCATCGAATTTCTTATATGTATACTAAAGAAACTGCTGATGGATCATTAAGCGTTTCTGGTTGCGGCAGTAAGTTTTCAATATTGACGCCGTGCTTTCTAATGTGAGCTACAACTTTTTTGCTACTAGGGCGGCGCAATTTTTAACCGAGATAACAATTATTTCATGGCTAAGAAGTCGATAGGTTAAAATAAGTAGAAAAGCACAAAGATTAAAATTTATGCCTCTGGTATTTTAAATACTTTAATGTTTTACCGATTAAAGACGTAAACCCAAACTATGAAATTCTTATTACACATAAAAAGGAAATTAAGAAATAGAGGTTGAAGAACATCGCAATACAAAACACTATTCAATTGTTCTTTGTTCATAAATGTACAAAGGAACCTAAAATATTTAAAAATCAAACCTACGACGACGTCAATAATATAAATTTCAGTGTGGACAAGTATGGGACAAATAATCTCACCTCTGTCTCAAGCAGCGACATCTGGTGAGAGGAAGATTATTATTCCACATTCCACAAAGGGAGTAAGAACAAACTTTTGGACACTTATTTTAGATATCAAAAAGAAAATTCTTGTCTTCCTTTACATGATTTTTTAATTTTTAATTTAAAACCGCTAAACGTTCATGTTCGTCGTTGTCAAAATGGCGTCACACGCTGTCAGTGGTATTTGCGGCTACGCGACAGCAGGTCTCAGACAGCAAGCATAAATTATGATTTATTAAAAAATATATGCTACTGAAACAATTATAATAAAAAAAAACAATTGAACTAAGTAAAACTAAAAGTATTTACAAATTAAAAAATACTATGTAAATTATGATAATTGACAACATTTTAAAGAGACGATGGGTTCAGGGTACCAAGGATGCTTGCCGCGTTGCTATGCTACTTAATTTTATTTTCTATTAGCGTTTATATAACTACAACTCTATTATAGGCAAAATTTGATATAACTTTATAATAATTATAGCTAATTGTTAACGATTTCTCTTACAAACTATGAGAGAATTGTGTATTTTGCCAACAATGGGCTGGGCTATCACAGAATTGCGCTATTCAACATTATAATAGGTTTTTGATCTATCTATAACCTGTCGAAATCACATTGCGATTTCGCTGCTTTTGATTTCAAAGCAAATTGGGGCAATAGATTTTGGGACGAACTGTGCTTTATCATAATATTACCTATTTCAACGTCAAAGTTAAATATATTTATTTCTTAGTTATATTATATGTCACAAGAGTGAATTTATTACTTTCTGAAAGAACGTCGCCAGAAAGGTGCATTCGAAAAATGCTGGTTCCTCTCAGAAGAATACGCAAGAAACTGAGGGACCATTTGAGGGACGCTCTTTTAAACAAAATCATAAACATTTTTTTACAATAAGTGCGTAAAGATTAATATTATTGAAACAAACTGATAGACAAGGGGCTTACACCCATGGATGGATTTTATTATCAAAGTAGTCCGATAATACTTTAAAATAAGCTTTGGCGTAAGGCTTTCGTGTAAAAGCATACACGTTGCCCATTAAAAAATTTTGTGATTTTATTGAGACGGTTGCCATGGTTAGCAAGTTTATCTTTGTTTCTTGTATTAATATTATGCCAAACACAATTTTTTTTACGTACACCATGTTTTCAAATATATGTTGAGACAGCAATTTCATTATATTAATTCCCTTAAATTAGTGTATAACTAATACTTTAGGTTTTAAGTTTATTTTATTGATTTTTAACATATATATTTTTATTATAACGTAAAATATTTGTTTATAAAACTATAGTGATAAGTCTAGGTTGTCATCAGAAGAACTTCAATCAATAGGTGTGCAAAAAAATCGTAAATGAAACTCTTATTAAAATAGATGCTAATTGCTAAAATTTGAATAATTTATATCGGCTTTTCCGTTTAACTTTTGAACAGATAACAAAGAAAGAAGCGGAGAAGAAAGTTTTTAAAAGAGCACGATAAGATCTCTTTTTGGATGTACTTTGTACTTTGGATCAAACGTGTAGTCCATGTGAGTAAAGCCGCAGTAGATCGCAATTTTTTTTTTGTTATGGTTATAAATATCAACATATTTGTGTCTTTAATTTTATTATTTATTGAATTATTAAATAGTATGCTGGCACACCACCCACGATTGCACAATAGTAATTGTACTTTCATTTTTTCATTTATATAACACTAGCTTACCGCCTGTGGCTTCGCCTGCGTAGACTACACAGTTCCAATGGGGCTGCTAAAGAGATGCTCCGAGAAATTGTAAGACTTTCTAGAAAATTCTAGGCTGTAACTCATCCTTTTCATATGTCATCATCATCATCATCAGCCCAAGTCTGCAGATAGGCCTCTCCCAAGGCTTGCCACCACACACGGTCCTCCGCCTTTCGCATCCAACTACCCCCAGGTTACTGCTTCAGGTCATCTGTCCGGGAGGCTTCCAACGCTTCGCTTTCCGGTACGTGGCCTCCATTCGAGAACTCGTCTACCCCATCGGTTATCAGTTCTACAGCAAATGTGACCGGCCCATTGCCACTTCAGCTTGCTGATCGCTTCGACTATGTCAACAACTTTAGTTCTTTGACAGATTTGAGTGTTTCTGATTATATCCTTCAAAGAAACATCAAGCAAAGCCTGCTCCATAGCACGCTGAGCGACTTTAAATTTGTGGATCAGTCCTGCCGTGAGAGTCCATGTTTCGGCACCGTACGTCATTGTAGGTAGGACGCATTGGTTGAAGACTTTAGTCTTCAGACATTATGGTAGTGGCGACAAGATGTTCAAAATATGTACAAAATTTCATTAAAATTGGTTCAGCCGTTTCGGAGATTAGCTGTAACAAACAGACAGACAGATAAATACATAGACAAAAAGCAATCTATATAACTTCTGACTACCTCCTTTTCATGTGTGCAAAGTTTCAATGGAATCGGTTCAGCCGTTTTGGAGAGTAGTCTGAACAGACAGACACTACGATTTTATGTATAGATAAAACATGTAGCGTATTATACGGAACAATGTCTCTAAACATTATTTTGTTAAATATGAAACAGATTCGGCAGTGTAATAAAGCTCCCAGTCGGCTTGATTTTTTCCGACACTTTGAACAATCATCATCATACTTCAAGTAATTTACGCAAAACCATTGGTGACAACCGTATGAAAAACGGTTTAGTAGTTTTTGAGTTTATCGCGTTCAGACAGACTCAGCGGGAAGACTTTGTTTTGTAATATGTCGTAACTGCGTGTGCGAGTTACTTTATATTTCAGAAGTGATTGACTTACACGAAATTAAATTATCTTCGTGCGATTTAATTCAAACTACTGTAAACACAGATTAGAATATCACATAGTGCGATTGGATATACTTATAACAAATACATTAATATTTTGAATGTTTATTTCCAGACAACATTATAAGAAAAACCACAAAATTGACGTCATACAAAGGATCAAAGCTTCGGAATTTTAAAATAAGAAAATAGCGTTAATCAAATATCGGTGATTTCATTATTTTATTTAAATTTAAAATAAGAAATAATAATATAAATAATAAATAATATATCATTTACTCAAAATACGGAATAAATTATATTAATGACAATATCGACGTTTGTTAATTAAATATTTTAAAAGTACCTATTGTTAAAATGAGATTAAAACACGGATGTAAAATTATATTCTATTGTATATTTTTGATATATTGTGAAAATTATAATAGAGTACCTACATTTGCAAAGTTTTCTGAGTATGCTAATAGAACGTGCGAACAATGTGATTTTTGTATTGCTAAATTAAATACTTATCATGAATTGTTTATTACAAAAAGACGGCTTGGAATATTTGTTTACAATGCGGCTTTATAGAATATTCAAAGAAACTAACATATACCTACATTTATTTAAATCTACAAACTTCATTTTATAAGACGTTTTATCGATAAAATGCAGTTCAGTAAATAATATCCTATGAAATGTATACAATTTGAGTGATTCGTTTTAGGTGATCGCATCAAAGGTAAAATGTAATTCCCATTCCTTTAAAAGTATTGCTGGTCTTGATCGCGACTGTAATTTATTGCCCTTCTTTGTGTACGCGTGACTTACGCCCAAAGTGTATTATATATTATATTTTATTTCGTTCTGAGTTTGATCTTCTCGTGTATCTTGAAAAGGGTAGCTTAAAAAATATAATATGAGGGATGAAGCTTATTTTATGATCTTATCAGAAAGCTTAGGAAACTTTTTATATTATAATTACCTATAGGTACTACTAATTGCTAAACCAATGTATTACTACCTACATTGCGAATATCCAGACATTTATGTTGCACTTATGTAGTTGTACCTAGATTTAGAGATTACAGAAAAGCCAAAGGCGTCATATCTGTGAGATGTTTTAAAAATACTACTGACCATTACACAATGCAGACATTCTATTCGATATATCAATACGATGAAAATGTACTCCTATTATTAACTTCCGATGTCGAAAATGAGGAGTGTTATAAGTTTCAGGCTTCTTTGATATGCCTATGAGGTTTTATTTTGAGTTTCAGGACTGTATGTGTGTGTGTCTGTCTGTGGAATTTTAGCTCCTAAACGGATAGATCGATTTTAATTTTTTTTTTAATTGAAAGCTGGCTTAAGGCGGCGTTAGCTTTGTATCGAATCAACACTACCACCTGACTGACGAGCGAGACGACCGAATGAACGGGTCATAAAGCTAAAATGCCTTAGCAGGTTACGAGTATAGTCTTTTTGCGCGATTTCATCTAAAAAATATAATGTTTTTATTTTATTATATAAATGGATATACAGTTTTAAAAAGTAGTCGATAATAGTTTTAATACATTAAAATATACTTCCAATAAGCCTAAAAAATATATAGTTGTTAATCGAAATGTCGATAACTTGCGCACGGAAACAAAATCCAAAAGAGGTTTTTGTGAATTTTTATTTAATGGATTCTAGACGATTATTTAAAATTTTGTTTAATATTTAATCTATTTTTATTATTATTATTATTCAATGACATTTTTCTTATACGCATAGTGTTATTACTAGACTTATAACTTGCCGTCGAAACATCTTAGATATAGGTATTAGGTATTTTTCAGAGCTATGACCAAGCCTTATATGGGTGGTTCTTAGCTATATTTATATATATCTGTGTGTGTCTGCGGCATCGTCGCTCTGTTTCTTTATTTGTAGGTAAGTTTCATTTGGATATTAATTTATTGGCTTTTTTTTTAATTTATCAAAAAAAATTATTTACGTACATATTTTTAAATGTTTTACGTAACTGTATTCACCAGTGTAAATGTTGGTTAATTTTTATTAAATCCCTTAAATTTATAGTTTTTTTTTGCGTTTTTTTTAGCGCCATAATTGTGGCGTTTCTTAAAATTATGGTGATAAACTTTATGATTATCATGGTAAATAGTTAATACAACTTTAACTTAGTAAATTTGTTTGTTTCCAGTGCTTTATACAAAAGTTTCATAACCTAATTTCGTTTGAACCTCTGCAACTGATATCGGCGATAATTTTCTTAAATAATTACTTTAAATGCGCAAACGAGCAAGACCGACGGCTTAACGTACTCTCCGAGCCACGGATTCAATATTAGTTATATCAGAAAAAACTCATTGGTACACGCCCGGATTCGAACCACGGTCGCACGGCCTTCTAAACTTCGAACAGGTTCGCTGCGCTCGGGTTATCACCACATTAATATGTACATACGTGTATATGTACATGTACATATGACTCCGTGCCTCGAAGTGTACGTTAAGCTGTTGGTCCCGGGTGCCATCAACAGATGGCAGTCGTTGAAAAATCCACAAAACCCGCACTAAAGGAGCGTGGTGGATTAAGCTCCAAACTCCCTCACCCTGGTGGGACGCCTAAGCCGCTACAGTGGGGCATAATGGGCTGGCGGAATGGAATGTTATCACATTGGTAATTTCAAATACATTCCTATGTCGCCACTGTCTGTCTCCGTTATAGTGACGTATCCGTTGGATAAAAATTTGGACCGGGTGTAAGTGAATGTTTTACGGTGGCTACGGCCGCCTCTTTTAATAGTTTTATTAATATTCTGCGTATCTTATTTTCGCATTAATTATACTATATTGATGATGCTACTTTTTTTTAACATATGCCCAAACATTATATGCCATACGAATACCTAAAATATCTGTAAAAAATAATGCACATATAAACAATGTACTTAACCATTTTCTAATGTTTACATTTAAAAAAATCAACTAATAATGATGACCCGGTCTTATCTAAATTACAATCTAGATCACAATCAATGGAGCCTTTATTCATATTTGTTTATATTATGTAAATTTCGGCTCAAAATACAATATTGCTACTTACCGGTCGGAAAATAATGTTGTTAGACCATTGCTTCTTCCTTTGTAGGGAATTTTACTTCAGCGTTTTTTGCAAAAGAAGTCCATCTCCTCACACTTATTGCGTGGGTAGGGGACATGCTGAGTAGACATATGTTTTGTTTTAGGTTTAAGGTATCTACTATACAGCCTTCAAAGGGTCTTTTACAAGGGACCGTGTCACGGAGGTGCGGCACAGATTTTGTGGGGCCCTTTAATGCAAAACCTTCAAATTTACGTTTGTTGGAATGATTACACATAGCTTTTGTCTGCATATTTTTATGTCTAACGACTAAAATTTTTCATTTGAAAATTGCATCCACGCCTTCAGCCAAAGCCTGTAATGTCGCATTTTGACGTTTTTAACAAAGAGAAGCGTCCCCTCTCTTGTTAGTATTTGTAGGATTTTGGCACAATCTTTAACATTATCATTAATTATTTAAATAATGCGATCAAATAACCTTTCAATTTAAAATTATATTCAAATCGGCCAGCGATTCATGTTTTGAGGTGTGCAGTAAAATAAAATGTATTTTGTGCATGGTTTATCTATATATCGTATTTATATGGCGACCAATGTTAAAATGGTTAACGAGCGTTGTTGACCATGATTATTGTTCAAATTGTACCCACCTCATAAACCATAATAGCCGTTCTTTAAAAAAAATATTTTTAAACTAAGAATACTTTTTTCCTTTTTTTAATTTTTATTTGATTTTATTTTTAGTCCCGGTTGTAAGTGCATTTGTAGGTGTCTGTAGCTCGCGTCCAGCACGGATATGATGTCACTGTCACTTAGTTCACTCTACTATCTCGAGATATTTTGAGTTTTGTCTGCCTGAAGTTATAAATAAACTTTCTGAAGAGCTAGTGATATTTGTCATTTAACTGAAATAACAAACCTTTCCCAGAATCTTTTGAAATTCTAGGATAATATGAAATTATTTGCCAAATAGTTATATAATAATGTATTTTAATTTTTAACCATTCTACGAGGAACAAAGTAGAAATGGTAATGAGAAAACAATCCAGGTATCCTTAACCTTGGAAACCTGGTTCTTATATCAGGGGTCACAACAGTGGCCCTATTAAGTTGAGCTAGCGCACGCCACCGGAAATCCTTTTCTCAAAGCAACGCGAGGCGCTTTTAAACTTTCTATATCTCTGTTACAATGTAAGCTAAGCCTTAAAATTACATTAGTAAAAGTAAAAGTGTTGCGATATATTGCTTGTATGGAAAGTAGGATTCGTTTCAATTTCATTTATTGCTTTTATTGTATACGAGTACCATTACCGCGTAAGATAAAACTGGAGTCGCACGTAAACAATGTAATATCAATGCATGAGTATCTAACATCGACATAATCATATCTTTTTAGATTGCATTGAAACACATTGAGATCTAATATCGTATATTTATCGTTCCATAAAGGTTAACTGTCATATCTGTTTTACTGTCGATTTGTCCTTCCGTCTGTCTGTCTGTCAGTCTGTCTATCTGTTAAGACCGTATTTCTCAAGATATCTATCTTGTTGTGACAGTAAGACGAAATACGAAAGACCACAGCTTCATAATTCTGTAAAAAATGTCTTTCTATGTTATGACCATAAAAATAAATGGCCTGTCAAACTCGTATTCTAAACTAAATGGATTGAAAATTACTAATTTCTAATCCATGATAATAAGTCCATCTAATTTTTTTATCCATCTGGCGCTAGGTAATTGTAAAATATACCATTTTATTAATAGTCGAAAAGAAAATAAAAAACTTGACAGAACTCGTAGGTTAACTAGTGACTGGTGAGCTAATCAGAGAAGCGCGTAATTAGTGATAAGCATTGGTCAATCCTATGGATAATCCTATAGGTTTTGATTTATTTAGGAGTGCCTTAAATCGTCGTGTTTTTGGATTGTATTGACTTAGAAGCTTGATTTTTTACAGCTCTAAAAAATCAAAGACATGTATTTAATATTCATTTAGAAGGGACGTTTTGGTAGCTTCAGCTAAACATTTATGTTTCTTTTTTTATGTTTGTTTCTACTTTTTAAAATTTCGTTTAGTTTAAGTGTTTTTCTTTTATTTCTTTGTAATATATTGTATGCTATGTATGTTGGTAGCTCTCAATGAGTTTTTATGTAAACTAATTCGTGGACGGCGTGGTTGACTACAATAATTATAAACCGTATAGTTATCGTTAGATATTTAAGTTTCATTGTACAAGATAAATAAATAAAATAAAATGAAATATTAACTAGCTTTTCTCAGGTGGCTTCGCCTGCATGGACTACACAATTGTACCGGGCGGGACAGCTAAAAGGATGCGACGCTCCAGTGCATTGTGAGACTTTCTAGAATATTCTGAAACTTAACTACAGTTCCAATCAACCTTTATGGCGGATGTGAACATAGGCACATGTCGCGTCGCAGTAACCAGTTTTAGGTGTAGCGGGACGCAGAGGAGCGAGGGCATATAACTGAACCTGCGCAAGCATGCTTATAGCGTTGTATTCCGATCCGCCATAAAGTTTGATTGAAACTATACCTATGAAATATCTATACCAAATTATCAACCTCATTTTCATGTCTGCGAAGTTTCATTAAATTTTTTATTTTTTTTTTATTTTATTTTTTTTATTTTTTTTTAAATTATTTATTGAAATAAACATATTTACAATATTTATTTCACAGCACCGATAATCCCTTTACGGGATTACGGGAAAATCGATTCAGTCATTTCGTAGATTAACCGGAAAAATAGACAGACAAGCGGACACTATGATTTTTATATAATATAGAAAAAAAACATGTCACTCCTGACAACGCCCTCTTCATGTCTGCGAAATTTCCTTAAAATTTATTCAGCCGTTTCGGAGATTAATTCGGCTAAACAGACACATAAATAGACAAACATACCTCCTCCACTCAGTCCTAAGATGGAGGGTCGAAGGATCGTGACAAACAGACATGTACAAGAACGAAGTACGAGTAATCCTTTATCGGTTTCTTGTTCGTTTTGAAATACGCAACCTTGGAAACGGAGTTTAGCCAAAAAAATTGGCTAATATTTGTACTAAAAACAAGTCAGGAATAAGTTCAACCTAAATTCAGATTTTGATAATTTTCTTTTGTCATGCCTACGATTGCCGGCACTTTGTGCAATAATATTCCATTATTTTATGTTTGCATACGCTCTTAATTTCCTTACAGTGTTATTATGATTACTATTTACATTTCTGTTACGCAAAGTCTGTCTTGAAGTGTACACTAATTTAAAATCATTTTCGTATTTATTCAAGACGTCTGCGAAATCGGTGGCAAAACCAAAGTTAAAATAACCCATATTTTATTCATACTTATATTTTATCATAGATTATTATGTGTTTGGATAAAACATTCACATAAATACAGCTCGGGCATATTTCTCGTTCGCCCAGAAGTCGAAGCGGGTATGTTTTGCACAAGCACTGGACCTGCTTTCGACCCTTTGATACCCATCCTGCCTACTGCGACGCTACTCGCTTCGACTTCAGAGCGAACTAAAAGTTTAGCGCGAGCAATTTCACATAATGGTATTTATTTTATTTTTGCAAGTGGTAACTTATAGATAAAAAAATCTGTTGTTTACATATTATTTATTCAAAAAAAAAGGTCAGCATGTCGCAAACCATAGAGTAAATTAATTTGAAGGCAGAGTTTAGTTTTAATAGTCATAAATGTCAATTCACAGTATTGAAGTGACATTACGAAATTTTGCGGGGTTGAAGACCGGTGTGTGACACGGGGTGGAAAGCGGCCTCACACATTGATACTTGGAGAAAAGGGCTTCTAGTCATTCGTACTTTTATCCCGCAAACACGATAATAAAGCCTCAAAAACATCGCTGATTCCCCGGTACAGACATAAAACGCGCGCACATACACAACAAAATCATATTCACCGCCTATGTTACCTGTCATTGTGGGCCGTGAAAGGTTGTATCATAAAAATAATTTTACGTTACAAAAAGTCAGATAGAATTATTTTTCACAAATAAGTAGGTGCTTAACTCTTTTTTAAAAAATGCAAAGCCACGAACACATTTAAGTATGCAGATTTAAAGCTGCATTTCTCGGTACCCTGTCTTTCCTTTCTTTTTTGGTCTGAGTGCAACATTGTAGTTATACTAAAATTGTATATGCGTATCCCGAAGGGAGAATATTAAACTCCGCAGGTGTCAGTTAATATTGTCTCGATGTAGATACGGCACGACTCGACCCATAATAGAATCGAGTCAAACACTGTATAGAAAACGAGGTTTACAACGTTTATATAAAACATGTCTGTGTAATATAATCTTCTTTTACGTCTTTCTATACGTTTTCAATAGATTTAAGATACAAACAATAGATATGAACAACAAGATAAGATACAAGCTACAAAACTACGATATATTCAACAGCATATATATTAATTATATTATACCTGGGACATCCTTCACAACGCCATCTAGTCCCAAGCTGAGCTGAACTTTTATTGTGGGTATTAGCCAACTGATATACATACTTAAATAATTTTAAATAGTATTATACACCTAGACACGGAACAAATAGACATGTCCATGCACACAAATATTTGTTCCTGACGGAAATCGCACCCGCGACCATTTGTTTATGCAGTTACGGTCGGCTAATCGGCAGTCATAGTGTGATAGTGTAATAGAAAGTTTCTATAAGCTTACAATCAAAAACATTCACGTTGTCATACAATGGGTTCTTAAATCACTTTTGAGAGACGCGTTTTATAAGCACGGACTTAACTAACGTAAATAACAATGAATAGTCCAAATGGCGACCTCCGAACATTGAAAAGCATCTCTTATTCTCTTGAGTGTTTTTAAATTTTTTTTTCAATGAAAATTTATATGGAATGTTAGTAAAATGTGACCGAGAAAACGGTTTTATTGTCCTTCGAGCCATTGACCCAATAGGGTTTGAACATAGTCAAGAATCGTGTGCCATAAAATCAAAAAAGTTTACTTCTGCCGCTGGTTAAGGTTACACGCTCTATTTTTTTATAAAATTACTATTACATAAAAATTCTTAATTTTGTTAGATATACATAAGTTTTCTTAAAATATAAATAGCAGCAATAGAGCAATGATATAATCCTTATACAGTTTTATGCTCAATAAAAAAACATTTCAAGCGACAAAATTACGATCGACTGTCTTCGGGCGCGTTCGGCTCGGCAATTCTCGTTTGTATTTCGTGCGACGTACAATTCAAAGGGATCATCGTGTTATGTACCATTAGGTGAACATAATGTTAGTGTGTATTTGTTATAATTAAAATATTATTTTCACAAATACACCAGTATAAGTCATTGTACCTTATTTTTATAGCTAAAACGCAAAAATATTTTATGGATATCTCTATCTGGAATTTTAAGTAAGCACATAAGTATAAAAATGTAGAAATATATCCAGTATATTCAAATTCGATAGAAAGATTTAAAATAAAAACACTTAAACAAATAAAAGTCTCTTCAATAGGCATAATTAGTGATAATTTATCTCTTTCCTTGATCCCGAGCGATTATGATCTATTAATAAAGCTCCGCTGTGAAAAGCGGATATTTTGAGGCTTGAACACAAGTAAAGCGCGAAAGCGGATACGACTGTCACCGTGTCTTTCATGTCATATGTGACGTAGTGACGCGATTTCGGAATCAAAACCCCTTACTGTTTACCGGCGCGGGCGTTGATATACGTGACACGCAGTTCAGTGCACCTGCAAATTGATCTATTGCTGCAGGAACATTACGATGTCCATTTATCGATGATTCTCTATCAATTATTTAAGTTTATGCTTGAAATTCAGTGCAAAACAAATGAGTATTGAAATTAGATGGCAATATTCTGGAAAGCTCTACAACAGCCGGACTTTCAAATATAAAAAACGTGGCACTTAACAACGTCATTTACTCTGTGAATATTTGAGTAGTACATGTTTAAGTTATAACAACGCGAAGGTTAAAGTTAAAAATTAAATAAATAAATTGTCATACTGAAGTGCGGATATTACAAAGAAAATGTGGATTTATTTCGATTTGGACTGTTGTTGATGAAACAGAATTGTTTTATGCCGTGCATTTTGTTCACCACAAATAAAATTCACGGTCCTATGATGTATAATGTAAGATATTGTGCATTTATTAGTTTACTAAATTACATCACTACCTGAAGTATGATTAAACAACAAACATCCAATATGGTTTCATTATTAAACCAAGAAATGTAAATAATGTGTGCTGTTATTTATTATTTGAACAACTCCAAAACATACTAAAGTATATTAAATGAATAATGTCGCTGTCGCTCATTGGCCGCACTGCAGCCATTATGAATACAAAGCTCCTGATGATTCAAATCAAATATCTTTATTAAAGTATTTAGTTTAAAAATTATATTGTTCGTAAGCTGAAGTCATTGACATAGTTTTAAATTGCCCATCGGGTCAAAAACTGAAAAATAGGTTCTAGACAATTTTATTCTTTGTAAAATGATTATAATTAAAAAATATTTTTTATTACTCTCTATGTTTTATTCCAGAAGCTTGGAATATTAATTTTACAAAAACAGTTTAATTATGAATTCAAATTTATTCGTGAAAATGTTAATAGCTATCAATAAAAAGCATCAATAATTTTAAAAAAAGTTTTCCTGGAAAACGCGAGCGCGTTAGATCCATCTGCTACATAGTACAAAATTGGCGGCTCACACGAGGAATGTGGTGTTGACAAGTCAAAAGTCAGTTCATTTTGGAGAAAAAAACAACCAAAATCTCGGAATTATCAGTGTCCAGTGACTAGAGATTTTATAAGGAGTGGGAATCGTTAATAAAATCGTTAGTAAAATAACGAAATAAATGTGGAAAGAACGTGTCATGTGTTTCACAGGGTGCCTACACAAAACAGGTAAAAGCTGAGTTATAAATAGATATGTACGCATACTACATTTGGAGTGGGCACAGATAACCTAGTAGGTACATCGGATTGTCTATTAAATCAGTTCAAGCCGACATAATCCGGGTCAGGCCGCACAATAATTCGAGAACATCACTAGAGCCTCTATTGAAACTGGTTCTCTATATTTCTTTATTATATAGTTCTCTGTGTAAATATACTATACGACGGTAATTTTTAGTCAGTAATCTGTATCCAAATCCGTAAAACGAGATTTACGTCTATTATGGCATTATATTTTCGAAAATGTTTGAGGTAGAAAACTGAAACATGGCGTAGGTACCTAGTGCTATAAACCAAACAGGTCACAAAGCTGAAATCCTGAATCTTAGGTATCACTTTAGATGTGTAATGAATGGTTAACAATAGTTATATTCAATAATATATAGAGTGTAAGGTATTACTTTGTTAATCAATGAAATGTTTTTTACGGTAATTTATGTAGTGATTTTTATATGAGTTGTTTTATGCGATATACCCAATGAGACGCCTTTATTAAATATTTACTTGTATGTTACGACATCACGTGAATACAATTGCTATACAATACAAAATTGCTAAAAATATTATATAAAGGAAAAACACAAATAAAACAAATTGAAAATAACGTCAGACCGAAAATACTTCGCCGGGTCTCGTATTGTTTTCATTTCGACTTTGTTCTAGAGACGTAGTCTAAATATTTGAAGTAATTATTCGCAAATGACGCCAAAGGCGCTGATTTTTATTTCGGGAACTCTCCGGCCGAAGGGTCGTTCAAGGGCCCGTTTGTGATTGCTGTGTGCTGAAATTGTATTCCGACTTTACAGTTAAATAAAAAAAATGATTTAATAATACTGTCAATAATACGGTGTATGTCTCTCTTACTTTCGTTCGTATTACAAGGATCGACAACTTAATAAAGCTACTAGTCTGCATAAAACGTTCGTCATTCTGGTACTGACATTTTTTACATTTGTTTAAATTTAAATTTGTATGCCCGTTAGCAAGTATTTCGTCGAGAAAACGCCTAAGTATGCAGTGAAATGTTGTAAAAACACGTCCAAAAACAAACAAAAAAAAACTAAGTTGAGTGGTGTAACTTTTCATATATAAGTATGAGATTGTATGAAAGCTTCCCCGCGCAAACACGTCTCATACCCCGCTAACTGGAATGCTCCGTTTCGTACTGTAAATGTCTCACCGTGTCTCTATTGGTGAGGCGGCGTGGGGAGCTTCGCTGTCTTTATGGCGTAGCGGTTATAATAGTAGCCTTTTTATGCGAAGGGGTTGGGTTCAAATTCTAGCCTAAAGGATCAGCGGGTCTCTATACTAAATACACGGCGAGAAACGTTTGGCTATGGAAAGGCGATGGTTCGGAAAAGGCGCGGAAGTCGCTGTGCTTCAAATCGATACTATGGACGTCTTTTAGCATCGCCATTTGAAAACTTTTTCCAAACAACTGTCGTTCGAAAACCTTTTCGACCGCCTGTACAGGACTCGATACCTCACTCTCAAGACATCCTTTTTCATCTAAATGAAATGGATTGCATTCGTTGAAGATTCATAGCATTCATAGTGATTGGTTAGTATCGAAAACCCACAGAGTACTATGCATGTAATAATACTTCGTGGACCGTCGTTATTGTTCTGAGCACTGATGCTACGTCTTATCTCTTCTATTGAAAAATGTGTCGGTCGGAAGTCGGTTGCGGGGCGTAATGCTGGTACTCTGGTAGGTACATTATATGAATATCGCTGCGCCGGGGAAGTAACTAGATATTTATAACGTAAAAATGTATCCATCTAAGATTCCTTTACAATATTTAAAACTAAAAAAATACATGTATACTTATAATGTGTAATATATTTTATTATGGAAACTGACAAATAAAATAAAAGGGACCTGCAGTGATTTTAGAATAAAAGTAAATAAATAAATACCTATAACCTATACTAAATTTACATTTTCCTTTCGTAAGTTAAATCCCATCAAAAACAATACTTGTCAAAAAACCAAGTCTCGCAACTCAGTTGTTCTGCGGTAAAAAGTTGTGAGATCCATGTAATACCAAGTCGGTTATTAATTTATTCAGTCTCTACTTAAGCGACTTTCTGTCTTAATACGTCCAGTCTCTAAGACCACGATCGTGGTCCATAACAATTGAAAATCAATTGTGTCTGGAATCTCCGTACTCGAAGCATTAAGTTGTTACGTAATAATTAACAGCATCTTATAGTGACGCATATCAATATTAAAATTCTTTAATGTTTTATATAAATATATTGAGACTTGGCCATCGCACTAAATAATTGAATTTACATGTGTTTTCAGGCGATTGAATTTACACGTGTTTTCAGGCGATGGCCAAGTCTCAATATATTTATATAAAACATTAAAGAATTTTAATATTGATATGCGTCACTATAAGATGCTGTTAATTATTACGTAACAACTTAATGCTTCGAGTACGGAGTTTCCAGACACAATTGATTTTCAATTGTTATGGACCACGATCGTGGTCTTAGAGACTGGACGTATTAAGACAGAAAGTCGCTTAAGTAGAGACTGAATAAATTAATAACCGACTTGGTATTACATGGATCTCACAACTTTTTACCGCAGAACAACTGAGTTGCGAGACTTGGTTTTTTGACAAGTATTGTTTTTGATGGGATCTCATTTCTTGTTGTATTTTGTAGATAATAACTGCCGTAATAAAACATCGTTACGAATAAAGCCAATATTGAAAAATTTAACTAAAGACTTGGCTGTATGGGCTTAATTTTCTTTGCGGTCTTTTCTAGATTTTTTAGTTTTTCCTTGATTCATACACCAAACACTACTTATATTCCAAATTTGAAGCTTCTAGGTCTGCTAGAAGTGCCTTAGAATTTTGATGATCGGTGAGTCAGTGAGTGACAAAATTAAGAAATTTGACCCGTTATAATTTCTTAAAAATACTGGTTCAAATTGAATGAAAACGTGTAATATGCTTATATAATATGCCTGCATGGTTACTGAAAATTTCAGTCTTCTAGTTTTATCCACAACGAAGTTACAGGGGGTCGAAAATGGTCTGAATTGCTTCGAGAAAAGGATGGTACGGCCGTGACGCTTTTTTGCTCGACTTGGTGGGGGCACGGCCGTGCCCCCAGATATCTAATTGTATCAGTTGGTATTAAATCATGTAAGTACGATAAACACTAATTATCATGTATATTTAATTATTATGTTATTGACCTAAAATTCAGTACCGTTTTTTTAAGCATAAAAATTGAAACTTTAATTTTAAATTAGAAACATTTTTTTATGAATTGAGGTGTTCTTATGTTAATACCTATTATTATACTACGTATACTTTTTATTTGAATTTTAATATTTTAATTTTATTTCAATAACGTAAACCCCATTGCCTTCATTAACGAACATCACGGCGATATCCAATAAATTATTAAATATAATTAAACTGGCCATTGCATTGCTATTAAATCACCGTCGATGAAACTAGGCAATCAAAATACTAACTTTTTGAGATCCATTTCCCGATCGCTAGAAGCGTCAACTTTGAAAGTTCGACGATTTTGCTAAATTGGTCAGAGTACGAATTTATCGATCCCCATACAAAACGCTTCGCGCGAAGTGCGTCACGAGATCCAACGCAACGTCGCGGCGAAACCTTTTCATTTCCGTTTGACGATTGCTAGAGCTGTCACCTAGAGTACCGATTTTTGAAACGGAGCGTATTCGGCGCTACTTTGGCACCGCGTTAAGGAGTCATAGTACGCCCGCAGATTCAGATTTTGTGGGTAATATGATAATATTACGGAATCTTCAAGTCTGACTTATATTATACCGATTTTTTCATAAAATATTTCTAACTTCAACGGTCCCTACGTACAAAACTACATGTCAAAAGCTAACATTTACAAAAAAGTGTAATAAAGGTTCAAATCGCTCTAAAAATAATTCTAATTACAATTATAAACACAACTTTTCACATTTTTTGGATAAAACTGCTAGATAACTGGTTCTACGCTGTCATTTAAATAAAACCATGTCAGACAAATCTAAGATATCGTTTATACGCCGGAAAGAACAAAACAATGTTTTAAAATATAATTTAAGTAAATGTATTATGAAAACGTGGAATTGTGTTATTATTTTGAAAAGGATTCCTTAAACATCCTTTTAGCGATGCTCAGTAATAAAAAATACATTAATGGGGATAAATATATCTTTATTCATGGTAATATAATATTAATAAAAAAACATATAATTTTATAATATTAATATCAAAAACTAAAAAACACATCACGAAACTGTATCACAACAATATTCAGCAGCGCGAACGAGCTCAAACACGTCTAATTGGACAATCTCTCGCAAAAGACGTAAGTTTGACAAGACCGCGGCGTTCACATCGAGTGGCGTACTTTTTAAAACGCAGAACAAGCCGATATGTATTAGACATCCGCATTAACGACACCAATTCTTTGTAATTATTATACTTGTTTCCTTATACGATTCGTATACTTATTCAGTAAAACAGTATTTGCAAAAAAACCTAATATGGGTATGGGCGTTTGGACAATCTAAAGCATATTAAGCTATTTTAAAATATGGCAATTTTTGACATGTCTTTATGTATGTAGGGATCGTAGTTATGTGCATTGGTTCCTATAAAGTCAAGAAACACAAATTTACATGTATTTAACGTTTCTAAGTATTTTTAAGATCCTTAAACGATTACAACAAGAAATTATTTTCTTTGTAACTACTTGGAATCCACAAAAATAAATTCTATACCTCCATTTTAAAAATAAATGATTTGCAATCATAAAAGTGCGAATTAACTAGAAGCCTTCTTCTGCGTTTACCATCTAACCACTCATACTCTAGCTAGCTGGTGCAAGATGACGAGTTTTAGTCCGTGTTTCAGTGCACAAGGTCCCCGCGCGCCGGTCTTCAAGCCCGAAAAATTGCGTAATGTCACTTCGACGCTGTGAATTGGCATATGACTATATTAAAACCTAGATTAAAACCAAACGCCAAATGTAATTTTGAAGTCCAATTTCATTTAGTAAGAGGGTTTCAGTTTGAGGTAACCCCCGACTCGGCTCCAACTTGGCTCCTATTAGAGTAAATACGTAGTTGATATACTTATACGAAAGACTGTATTTTTAATTGAACCAGGTACGAACTCAGACACTGACGGATTGTGCATGCAAGTTGATTATACGAATGAACGAACGAAGGCCGTTTCCAAAACGTGGATCGGGTTTAAAACTAGAAATTATTTTTGCAATAGTCGAATTTAGATAAATAAATGAGCAATGGTTTTGTAGTCCGTAAATTGTAGAACTTTCTACAAAAACAATAATGTGTTATTTTTAGTACATATATTAATTTTTTGACTCAGTTTGAAAGAAGGGTAAAAAATATAAATTTTGTGATTAAAATTTTGAATTAATTCATACGGAGTGTTCAAATGAACATAATCCGAACTTATAGAGCGTGCACAGCTTACCAAACTAAACAAAAAGTTTTAAAAAAAGACTGATAAAAAAAAATTAAACTTTAAACATGTTTTACTAGATAACTATTAGTGTGCGCTATCGGCTCACTTGAACATTTTTGTTTAGTTCAGTAAATACGGTGTGTTCGGCTGAACGTAGTCCAACATGTAGAGCACGTAGAGCCTATAGTACTAAACAAAAAGTTAAAAAATAAATATGAGATTAAAAACTCTGTAAACATGTTTTTCTCGGTAACTGTTAGTTTGACCAACTCCTCACTTGAAACTTTTTGTTTAGTTTGGTAATACACGCTCTATAAGTTTAGACTACGTTCAGCCGAACACCCCATCCACCCACTTTACTCGCGCATAAGAAAAGAATTCTCAAACTCATTAATGTTTTTAAAATTTTATATATATTTATTTTGTAATTTAGTAATATATAAATTGCGAAAAGATGGTATACTCTTCTTTGATCATGTGTGTACACAAGTTACACTTTACAGTTTCTTTTCGAAATATTAACCCAAATGCCGTCTTTGGCGGCCAATGTCAAAGCCGTTGGGTCAATCTCCACGCACTTCTTTGTCTTTGCTGAAGCCTCTACTTTAAATTTGCTCAATAGTCCAGCGAGTCCAATCATAGACTGTACTTTCGCAAAACGCATTCCTGGAAATTTACATAAAAGAAATTTTGTTCAAATATGATTATTTCGGGTATTTAAAAGTTACAGAAGGTTTGGTAACCTAACGGGGCATCAAATTCTCTGTAAAAAAGGCAACGAACTGAATTTTGTCAAAAGAGGCTAATTCAAACTAAACAAGTTTTATGAACACCGTCCAAGGTATATTTACTGACTTTCAATCGAGAAAATTATAAAACAAAACCTGATACGAAAACAAATTTCAAATAAAGAGTCTACAACTTGCAACAATCTTTAAATGCGTCGGGAACTAAAGGAAACTTATTACATAAACACCTACAATATTTTCGTACATCGTTACAATTTTTTCCACGACTTACCAATGCAGTTGCGTGGTCCTTTTCCGAATGGCATATAGGTGCATGGAGGTAGCTTGAATTTGTTTTCAGGGGAAAATCTTTCAGGATCAAATTTATCTGGATCAGGATAATACTTGGGGTCATGGTGTATAGCGTATACAGGTATCAAAGTTAAAACTCCTTTGTCTAGCTTGAGTTCTGAGTCTGGAAATGTATAACCGAAACTGCATTTCCTGATCAACATTCCAACAACTGGATACTTTCTTAAGGTTTCATCTAATGTCATTTCCAAATATTTCATGTCGCTTAGAGACTCATAGCTTAAGTCACCATGTTTTTGTATCGCAGCGTTTATTTCTTCGTACAAACGGTCTTGTATGTCTGGATGTTGAGAAATTTCATGTAAAAAAAAACGACATAGTAGCCGAAGACGTTTCGAAGCCAGCACCATAGAATACCAGTGCTTGAGCTGCAATGATTACATCGTTTACTTCTAATTCAGCCACATTACCTGTACCTTTCTTAATAATTTTACCCTTTTCTTTCAATTCAATCATAAAATCCATAAAATCATTGCGACTTTTTTGTTTCCCTTTGCGTTCTTTTACAATTGTGTTCACTAAATTCATAAAAAAACTAAATTGATCTTCATTTGTAAGCGTCAATCCTAATTTTGGCACAATACCTGGAAATAAAGCGTGCATGACTCGCAACATTCTGGTTTTCAAATCAAATTGAAAAATACTATCTGCAACAATTCTGTAAACATTGTCTTGTTCACTGAACGCATTCAAATCAACGCCAAATGCGCAAGAACCGATTACGTCCAAGGTGTATTTGGAAGCCAGGGAACGGATTTCGTGGTCTACTTTTTTCTCAACAATTTGATCGGTGTATTTTAATAGTTTATCTAAACTTTTTAGTATAAGAGGCATCATTGTTTTTAGTTTCAAAGTTGTGAAAATTGGTGTCAACTTATGTCTAAGGACTTTCCAAGTATCGCCTTCAACGATGAATAAATTTTGTTCAATCTTTCCATCACTAACTTTTAAACCTCTGTCTTGGAACTGATGAAAATCCTTTATTAAAATTCGTTTAATTAAATCACAATCTTTGATCAACAAAGCGGGTATAGTTCCTTGATATAAACCAACTAATTTATCGTTCGGATATGATCTGTATAGATCGGTCACTAATTGAGCATCGCTTTGTTTCTTTAAAAATACTTTTGCAAAATTTCCCAAGATCGGCATAGGTGGTGGGCCGACAATGTTCTTCTTAGACCAGTAAGTATATTTTGTTTTCAACCAGCGGTAGACTGTATACACTGATACGAGGAGAAAACTTACAATGTAGTAATTCATGGTGTATAATTGTTGAATATCCGACTCCTACTATCCGAAGAAACCAATTGCTTTTATGTTATGAACTAAATTAGCAGTATCATCCTTATTTGTTTGATCACCATGTTAATAGCCTTTGTTTGTAATGAACCATTTACCTTTCAAACAACTTGATAAGCTAATGTTTTTGTTTTAGATTATTAACCATAGAGTATGATGAAATATAAAAATATGATAACGCTGAAAAAATATGGTTTTATCAGCAGCATCGTTTTCAGCGATGATGTTTGTCAGATTGATAATTATTGTGTTACTTATTAACATAAGATTTTTTTAGCTAAACACTACGCGTTTTCAAAATAAACGATGAGAGTAGATACGAAGTGTTAAACAGTAGAGGAAACGCAAAACAATTCATGAGACGTTGAAATGTCAAGAAAGTGCGTATAAAATGACAACATTGATTTAATAAGCGAAAAATGACCTTTCTTTATAAAATAATGTGGGTAATGAAACTCAAGTGTAAATTTAATTAGAGTACTTTTTCATCGTTTCCCCAAGTAAAACAATAAATGATTTTCAGATCAGATATATTTTTTTTATATATGGTCATAAAAAATAGTACACATAAAAATTACTTGGAGCCCATTTGGACCCTGATACATTTGACACACAGCTATCTAGTACCAAACTATGTAGGACCTTTATGAAAGAAATATATCTTTAGTACCCATAGTACTAAATATATATTTCTTCTACAATAAATACATATATTCGTAAACATGTTCATGCAAACAATCATTTTTCCTGGACGGCAAATCATCAAAAATGAATTGAAAAATACACAAAATAACATTTTATTTACAAGAAACAAAATTTAAGTACATTATTAAAAAAATCGCTAAAACAAATCCACAAAACTCTAATAATATACCTACTCCATCATAGAACTGTAAATGCTTTGTGGAGTGCCTTCGAGTGCATCAAAACTAAATAGTTGTTTATGGATATTTAAAAATATCAGACGGAATTCAAGTTTGACCGCTGAGTTATGCTTGCTCCAATAGAGTGAGCGAGCCGCGAAATTAAACATATTGTTACGAACACACAAAGCGCAAAGAAACTAGCGCCATCTAGCGTCAACTAGTAAAATCACTCAAAGAACAAAGACAACATGAAACCCCCTACTCAATACTAGATGGCGTTAGAGGAACTATGTAGAAGTATAGTCTCGAAAACCGGGTACATGTGCGAAACTTTCCAGAATCATCCAACCCGGTCGATCACGTTCGTGCGTGTCGGGTACGTTCTGGAATGGTCTGGGGCTCGTCTCGGCCCATATACATAGCCGCAGGGAGGCGAGCCAGTTCAGTTCAGTTTGAGCTACTTTCGAGGCGACTTCGAAGTGAAAACTAGTGGTCAAGAGTGATACCAGTGAAACCTACGACTTGGCTACGACCTAGGACATCGTTAGTGCTTAGTGTTTGGACCTAGTGCTTTGTGTTGGACCTAGTGCTAGTGCATAAAGTCTTCAAAAGAGTCAGCAGGCCTTTCTCTTCAAATCCTTCGAATCTTAACACGTAACAATATATATCTTCCTGACGGGACAATAACAGAAAAAGGTGTTAGCCATTTATAAGATATATTTGAGAGGTATATTAATATTTTCATATTTTTTAACTGAATAATAGTATTGCTTCGCAAATAATTTTAGTTTACAAACAGATACAATTATTGTGATATACGATTTATTTTAATTCAAGAAAAATAGATAAAGATGTCGAGGATAAACATCAAGAAGATTGCGCAGTGGAGTAAAATACGCGCTCGGCCCTACTGAATGTATTGGAATGTGAAAGTTTCATAACATCGGTTTAGTGGTTCTTATCAAGGACCGAAAACCTTTATTTATTTCAGTACCCATTGCGTTTAGTGTTGTGGGCTGATATCTAGGATGATAATGGTTCTTTGTATTTTGGTTACTACCTACTATTTTTGTGGTGATATTTTTAATTTAGGGTTAACCTGTAAAATACAGGTAAAAACTAAAATTAAAAAAAAATATCGACTTTAAAAATACTAGTTTTGATTCCTGATTCTTGTGTTATAAGCTTCAAAGAAAATATAGACTATTGCTTAATAAGTTGATTTTAAAAAAAATCCCTACAATATCTTCTATATATGTACGGTCATCATTCCGTTAATGTTTCATATAGGTACGTATTCTGTAATATTAAAATATCTTAGTGAATATATAAATAATGTCTATGTGAAGATATAAATGATAACTGGTCAGGGAAACGTTTTTGACTCATCTGCCTCTACAGTTAAACTTACTTTGGTAAGTAGTAAATTTTTTGATGCTACATGACTAATTCAACCAACAATAATTTGTTTTGGTCTTACCAAGCTTTGCTTGGTGTGAGGCCGCTGTCAACCAAACTGAATATATTTCTTATAAATGAATGATTTTTTGTCGATAGCTTCTCGTTTCCTTAAACGTTATCTATTTAATTTATTACTGGAATCATGAATAGCTCTGTTAGCGTTTGATAAGAGTTGACCCTGACAAGTGAATTTATCGCCACCCGGTGGTTACAAACTACTAAATCCCAGTTGTTATTTAAAGGAATTTCTAAACTTTGAATAGCGAACTACCTCAATTCATGGAATTTCGCTTGTCAACAGCCACACTATTTATTGAGGAAGTTGTTAGATCAGTATTGATCATGGAATCTTTTCCAAAGTTTACAAACAGAAGAATGAGACATTCATTTTTTACTTATCATAATTTTTAACCATGCTATAGTAAAACAGAGATATTATTGTTTAAAATTATAAATATCTTATAGTTATATTTATAGTTTTTTAATTAGATTTTAATTTGGAGTATATTACTTAATAAATTAATGTTTTTAAAGTTTAATAACAATGAAACTGAACAAAATTTAATCAATTCCTATAATACATACGTAATTCTCCTACTTATAAAAAATTTATTAATTATTATTTATCAAATTTTATAATTTTTTCATTTTGTTTTTTGTAATAAACAAAGAGCCGATATAGCTATACGTGAAGTTTCTATGCTTGATAAAACTTGAAATGAAAAAAAATCACAGAACTGGAGTGACCGATATAGGTCGAAGAATTAGCAAGTTGAAATGGCAATGAGTTAGCTACGTCGCTTGCAGAATCGATACCCGTTGGCGAACAAAGATTATCGAGTGGCGATCATCATCTGGAAGTAATAAAGGTAGATGGTCCCGTCTAGATGGACTGATGATCTCGAAAAGATCGGGCCGTCATTGGTTACAGGTGGCCCAAGACCGTTCGTTGTGCAAATCCAGAGGGGAGCAAAAATATACCTTTAGATATCAAACTTGGTTACATCCATCTTACACATTTCGTCCAATTAGCGGAAAAATTATATTCGTCAAATCAAGAGAGTACGGAGGGTGACGTTTTTAATTATGCCAATCTGGTTCAAATAGATCAATATTGTAGTGATGCCAATTCAAACCATAAACTTACTCCTGCAGTATATTGTTACGGATCGCTGTCTATGTTGCTTGCAATCCTTGATTATTGACTTCAGTGGCTGGTCTACCTTTTGATACATTCCGTAAGCCAAAATGTTCATAGCGAAAGCAACTAAACCAAAAACGCACGTTGCGTTCTCTATTCATGTTTCATCAAAACACAGAATATTCCTCGCTACTATACAAATTATCCAACATACGAATGGGAACGCTAAATTCATAGAAGCCAGATATATATATCGATTGCCCAAGCGAATCCGTATGAAAATAGTAGTTTGATTTAGGCACGACAAAAATTGGCGCGGTAAACTGAAGAGGGTACAACTAGAAAAAATAGTATAACATAATTTTGGTCTTGCTCAACTGCTGAATGCGAACACGTTCCAAGAAGTACCCACAAGAGAGAATTATCATCGTTTCCTATAAAGAAACGTGCGCGATTTAACTGCACTCTCTTGGTGCTCAAAATATATGACATACCGTTTAGCCAAAGAGCGGTCCCGGCTACGCGATTTGATTCGAATTCCGAGACCTTAAATCAGTGCGAGTCTGTTCAAGTTTTTCGTATTGTTTGTATCATAAAATCGTTTTAGATTTCACTATGTTAATTAGCAGAAGTAACAGTGTCCGACCAGAAAACTCGCTATCAGGCAGATTGCCGCCGACTAATACCCCAGTCGTGAGCCACGGCTGCAAAAGCCTAGAAATTGATTATTTTACCTGAATAACACAATTCATTCGTAAGCATTCAATGTTTTAACAAAAAGAATTGAAATGGGCCGCCCAAACAAGTTTGAGCCGTACGTGGGCGATTAAGTGCTTTCACTGAACTTTTCCATTGTTTCCAAGTTTTCTTTGGATGCTTTTATACTTTACGATTGGAATACATGACTTTACAGTTTTACGTATATTTAAAAGTGTATTTAAAAACGGAGAGTACTTTTAAAGTTTAAGGAAAAAAGAACTCTTATAGGATCACTTCGTTGTCCGTCCGTCTGTATGTCTGTCTATCTGTCAAGACTTTTCTTTTCAGAAACGCGTGGAGGTATGAAGTTGAAATAAATATCAAATACTTTTAGGTCTACAGTCCCTAGGAGCTGTGAAAAAAATCTAATTTCTAAATTAATTAACGCTATCCAAATATATGGCTAATTATGCCGCATAATTCAACACTCTCAAGTAACATCAAGACCTATAGGGTATTTCCCGTCGACCTAAAATCATGAAATTCGGAAAGAAGCAAGGTCTTACAGCAAACGTATAGAAAAAAATCTGCTCTTACGAACATAAATTATTTTCTTAATAGGTACTGAACTTAAATATAACTATTGTGTGGTGGTATGGAACCCTTGGTGTGCTAATTCGACTCATGCTTGGCCAGTTTTTTTATTTAAAACTTATACTTTACTATTTAAGTATAAGTTATTAAGAAAATAATTTAAGTTCGTAAGAGCAGATTTTTTTCTATACGTTTGCTGTAAGACCTTGCTTCTTTCCGAATTTCATGATTTTAGGTCGACGGGAAATACCTTATAGGTCTTGATGTTACTTTTTTTTTATTATAAAAGACACTGATAACTCGTTCATTACTTCTCTAAACTTGCCCTCGAATTGTCGACTGAGTCAAATTTTGATTCATTTTTTCTGTTTTTCTTTTTTTTTTTAATTTTTTTATATACTGGAGCGAGCGACAAACATTTTACAAAGTTATAAATCTATATCTTCCCTTTGGGACCGCCACTTAATGTCTTTCGTCCTAATTTTAGCGAGAAAGGAACCTTAAATTAAACTCTATATATCGAAGAGTCAGGAGCTTTAGCGCTTTTCAGAAAACTCCATCAAACTAAATAAATCGTCGCTTGTTTTTGACCGTTGTATCTGGAACAAAACTACATAGTAATGAGTATCGATAATAAATGTGGAATAATAGAACAAGAATATTTTTAAATTCTATATAGTATGCAATCTTCACGTGTAAAGTATCGTACGTCGCGTTAAGTAGGATGTAGATCGATCGCCTGTCGATGTGCACGCGGGCACTTTGCAAATAGCACGGGTAACGACCCGTGGCAAAACAACCCCAAAAATCAATCGCGCCGAAACTGATAGTTTGTTTTCCTTTTGTTTTGCTTATATGTATACGAATGTAACGCTGTCTGTTACTCTTTTCACAGAAATCAGGGTATGATAAAAACGTAATGTATAGAGGTACCACAAACGCGTCCTCAAATACGATCAGATTTACCAATTTGAATGTAAACTAGACTCAATAGTTGTATTCATCCAACATATAATAATAATAACACACACAATCACAACAACGTTTACGTCCCAAACTAAGCATTAGCTTGTATTTTGGGTACCAAGCGAAGACACCACATACATATAACAACCAAGACCCGGTGCCAGTATTGATATTTAACATATAAATACTGATCTGACCTGGGATTCGAACCCGGGACCTCCAGCTTCGCAGGCAGGGTCGCTGCCTACTAGGCTAAGCGGTCGTCAATTATTCAGCAATAGTTAGAGACATAGAAGCAGTATGCACAGACAAATCTTGGTGTATATTCAGTTTGCACCGGTGGTGATGGTGTGAAACCGGCGCGGCGAGATTCGTTTCCATGCAAATGCGTGAACATAACGATTCAAGCCTTTTCTGATATAATTATTATTGTACATAATGTTCAGGGTGTTCAGGTGAGGCTCCGAAGTCACTCTATGGGTCTTAAATGAAGTATAGGCTTTCACTGTTTTTGAATTATTAATTTATTTATTTAAGGACAACAAATGCGTTAGGTATACAATGAATCTGTATTAATAAAATTGAAGTGTCTGTCTGTCTGTCTGTCTGTTCCGGCTAATCTCCGAAACGGCTGAACCGATTTCAATAAAACTTTGCAGACGTACAGAGGGCATTACCGCGGGTAACATAGGGTACTTTTTATCTGTCTGTCTGTCCATCTGTCTGTCTGTTTGAGCTGATCTCAGAAACGGGTGAACCAATTTCAATGAAACCTTGGAAACGTGCAGAGAGCATTACCGCGGGTGACATAGGCTACTTTTTGTTTTTCTGTCTGTACATCTGTCTGTCTGTTTGAGCTGATCTCAGAAACGGCTGAACCGATTTCAATGAAACTTTGCAGACGTGCAGAGTGTGTTATCATGGGTGACATAGGCTGCTTTTTGTTTTTCTGTCTGTCCGTCTGTCTGTCTGTTCGAGCTGATCTCCGAAACGACTGTACCGATTTCAATGAAACTTCGCAGACGTGCAGAGGGCATTATCGGGGGTGACAAGGGCTATTCTATGTCAATCTCAGACTTATCGTGTTGGTACTCAAACTTGATGTTTTGACGAAATCTATGTGACCACGTGACCACATATTTAAATGCTTATGTTTTCGAAACCATCAATCCCAGACCCATCATGTTGGTACTCAAACTTGATGTCTTGACAAAATCTATGTGACCACGTGACCACATATTTAAATGCTTATATTTTCGAAACCATCAATCCCAGACCTATCATGTTGGTACTCAAACTTGATGTCTTGACGAGATCTATGTGTCCATGTGACCACATTTTTAAATGACTATTTTTTCAAAACCATCAATCTCAGACCTATCGTGTTGGTACTCAAACTTGATGTTTTGACGAGATCTATGTGACCACGTGACCAAATATTTAAATGCTTATATTTTCAAAACCATCAATCGCAGACCTATCGTGTTGGTACTCAAACTTGATGTCTTGACGAAATCTATGTGACCACGTAAACAAATTTTTGAATGCTTATATTTTCGAAACCATCAATCGCAGACCTATCATGTTGGTACTCAAACTTGATGTTTTGACGGGATCTATGTGTCCATGTGACCACATTTTTAAATGACTATTTTTTCAAAACCATCAATCTCAGACCTATCGTGTTGGTACTCAAACTTGATGTTTTGCCGAGATCTATGTGACCACGTGACCAAATATTTAAATGCTTATATTTTCAAAACCATCAATCGCAGACCTATCGTGTTGGTACTCAAACTTGATGTTTTGACGAGATCTATGTGACCACGTAAACAAATTTTTAAAAGCTTATATTTTCGAGACTATCAATCGCAGGCCTATCGTGTTGGTACTCAAACTTGATGTTTTGACGAGATCTATGTGACCACGTGACCAAATATTTAAATGCTTATATTTTCAAAACCATCAATCGCAGACCTGTCGTGTTGGTACTCAAACTTGATGTTTTGACGAGATCTATGTGTCCATGTGACCACATTTTTAAATAACTATTTTTTCGAAACCATCAATCTCAGACCTATCGTGTTGGTACTCAAACTTGATGTTTTGACGAGATCTATGTGACCACGTGACCAAATATTTAAATGCTTATTTTTTAGAAACCACCAATCTCAGACCTATTGTGTTGGTACTCAAACTTGATGTTTTGCCGAGATCTATGTGACCACGTGACAAAATATTTAAATGCTTATACTTTCAAAACCATCAATCGCAGACCTATCATGTTGGTACTCAAACTTGATGTTTTGACGAGTTCTATGTTTCCATGTGACCACATTTTTAAATGACTGTTTTTTCGAAACCATTAATCTCAGACCTATCGTGTTGGTACTCAAACTTGATGTTTTGACGAGATCTATGTGACCACGTTAACAAATTTTTAAAAGCTTATATTTTCGAGACTATCAATCGCAGGCCTATCGTGTTGGTACTCAAACTTGATGTTTTGACGAGATCTATGTGACCACGTGACCAAATATTTAAATGCTTATATTTTCAAAACCATCAATCGCAGACCTATCGTGTTGGTACTCAAACTTGATGTCTTGACGAAATCTATGTGACCACGTAAACAAATTTTTGAATGCTTATATTTTCGAAACCATCAATCTCAGACCTATCGTGTTGGTACTCAAACTTGATGTTTTGCCGAGATCTATGTGACCACGTGACCAAATTTTCAAATGCTTATATTTTCGAAACTATCAATCGCAGATTTATCGTGTTGGTACTCAAAGTTGATGTTTCGACGAGATCTATGTGACCACGTGACCAAATTTTTAAAAGCTTATATTTTCGAAACTATCAATCGCAGATTTATCGCGTTGGTACTCAAACTTGATGTTTTGACGAGATCTCTGTGACCACGTGACCAAATTTTTAAATGCTTATATTTTCGAAACTATCATTCGCAGATTTATCGTATTGATACTCAAACTTGATGTTTTGACGAAATCTATGTGACCATGTCATATTACCTAATTTCATAAAAATTTCATAAGATTTCTTAGGCAGTTAAATTTCAGAACGTTCTAGAAAGTGTTACAATGTTCTAGAGCGTCGCGTTCCTTTAACTGTCCCAGTACAACTGTGCTCAACGCGAGCGAAGCCCGCGGGCGGAAAGCTAGTAATACATAAAAATAAAACGACACTTATCTGTAATAAATTATATTATAATAATATCTGGGACATCTCACATAGTGTCATCTAGTCCCAAACTAGGCGAGTATTATGCTTGTACTATGGGTACTAAACAACTAATATAAGTAGGTATTTAAATATTCCTTATAATATCATATCGATATTTTTTAACCTCAGACACGCAACAAATAGACATGTTCGTGCACACGCAAATATTTTTTTAACATGCGATCTTTAGTACTAATTTTAGTTTCTAACCACTCGGTCAGTCGTTCAGTCAATACAAATGTTATTTGAGACAATTTTGCAAACAGTTTCTTTCATCTCGGTTGTTCTCAATTGTAATATTGACGTGGTGCATAGAAACACTGTTAAAAGGCAGTATATTATATTAAATAAAGAACTTCCTTCCAAAAATATTTATTGGTAAAAAATAAATTCAGAATATATAACATTTCTATGAATTAACAGTGTGGTTTTTGCTACAAAGTGATAAATACATTTGGGTTGTCGTTGTAAAAATACCTATATAGCTGTGTTTTAAATTCTAAAAAAAATATTTAGGTGCCTCCTATATAAGCAAAGTTAGAGTAAATAAAATAATTTTCAGTGAGCATTTATTTTCTTACATAAACACAAACATCCTGTATCGTGGAACCTTAGCTATTGATATTTAATTTTGTTAGAAAGGGATATCTATATCTACCACAGTTTTGTTTTCAGAGCAATCGGCAGATTTCGTGTTTTCCGTTTTCCCGTTTCTTTACATTTTAACCATTCATTATCGTTGTATAATATTATAGTTTATTCAGTAACTTCCTTACAATACATATACGTATTAAACTGTTCTGAGTTCAGAGGCGGTACGAAGTTCACCGGGTCAGGTATATTATATAAATATGTAATTTATTTAATTAATTTTAATTAACGGGAAAGGGAAGAACGGGAATGAGTTACGACTGACAGAAGTTGAGACGATAAAGCATTTGTGTCGCAGGAACGAAAACGGGAAAGGGAAGAACGGGAATGAGTTAAGATTGAAATAAAAAAAATATTTTTGATGAGAATAGAAACGACAACGAAACAACACTAGGGCCAAGAACGGAAACAATAAAGTATTTTTGCGATGGGAACGAAAACGGGACAGGGAGAACGGGAATGAGTTAAGACTGAGATAAAAAAAAGTGATTCTCATGAGAAACTAATACTAGCCATGCGAAGCCGAGACGGGCCTCTAGTAAAACCTATAATATAATTTATATTGTACATTATTTGTTCATTCCTACCAATAAAAATACTGGATTCATTTCAAAATCAAAAATACGATCAATAACAACTTAAATAAATTTATATCATGCACATATTTTATTAATTTATTGATAAATAAAAAAAAACATGAAATACCATATCAAAAATACTTCAAATGACATAATTATTGTTTCTTAATAATATATCAACAATAGACGTATATGTACGTCGGTCGGTTCAAGTTTCAGGTTAATCGAAATTCGCATCGTATGGCGCAGAATGCTTTGCGCTCAAATAAACACACTAAACAAACATTCAATGAGAAACAGCATTTGCTTAGAACTTGAAGGGAATAATATATACTAATTACATAATTGAACGTATTTATAAACCAAATTGAGAGTATGTCAATTAAAATAGTTATGGCTAGTACAGTAGTAAAAATTGTAATAGGTAAAAAAACTGGCTAAGCGGAAGTCGGACTCGCACACTAAGGTTTTTGTACCATAGTACAATATAAAAAAAAAGAAACACGTTTGGGGACCCCCTTTAATTTTTAGCTTTATTCTATTTTCATTGATTTTTGTTATAGCTGTCATAGTAGTCCATACTTCATGAAAATTTCAAGTGTAACCAAATATCTCGCAACCACCAATCATCAAAAACGCTGAATAAAACACGTTTCTTGCATAGCGACCCCCTTTAATTTTTAACTTTATTTTATTTTCATTATTTACTGTTTTCGCGGTCTTAATAATACACAATCTTTAAAGAAATCAAGCGTCTACCTATTAGCTACGATTCAGATGATATAGCTAGACAGAGGAGCCAGAGGAGACAGAGGAGCACGGAACCCTAAAAATTGCATGTAATCGTGGCATGCATGCCTTAAAATGCGACCAAGTGCACCTGTCGTATCGAGAACAGTTCTCATATATTATGATTGCCATCACGTCATCTCGTGTAGTTTCCACATTGTACCTTTCCGTAATAGTATAATTAATTTAATACTGGAATTCTGATTTCTATGGACGCCAGTTCATAATTTTTTTTATTTATTTATCTATTGTATAAAAATTTACAAAAGAAACAAAAACAGTATAACATAAACTTTATATAGTTTTTCCGTATACCGTTCTTCATACGTTGATTATTTTTGCCATTTCTTCCACCTGTTGTCGCGGCGTGTATACCTATCTACGTCTGTGTGAGTGAGCGGTCTAACTTGTTTACAAGTTAATGAAATGTGATACCCATATGTACAGTATGCTCTTTTATTTATTAATTATTGTTAAGTGTTAATATTATGTTAATGTAAATATTAGTAGATAGATTAAAACAACAATAACATATAGATACATTTGAATATTACCTACCATGAAGGTTCCGAAAATAAATTGTATAATTTTAAATAGATATAATATATATATGTATTGAGTCGATAAATATATTATTTATTTATGGATTTGTCTGCACTTTGCCAAAACAATATGATTTCAATTCGCGTTTTAAGTTTGTTTTATTTATATTGTCCTTGATTTCATTAGGTATTTCATTAATCAAAGAAGGTATTTTAAATTTAAGTGTGTTTTTGCCATACAAATTGTTATATTTGGGGACATGAAATTTTTTATTATGTTGTCGGCGTACTCTGCTATCATTACAGGGAGTCAATATATTTTCGTTGAAGAATTGTTCACTTAAAAGAGAGTAATTAACCTTTTCGTGAATAGGAAGTACCCTACAATATGAAAAGAGACTAGTGAAGTTTTCTTCATACTGCCTTTTAATTTTTTGAGGCACAATCTTTTTTAGAATGCGCAACTGGATTTCATAAATTCTATTAAGATGAGATTTATAGGTTCTTCCGTAGCTGCTGAGTCCATATGTAATTATTGATTCCCCCAGAGATTTATATAGTAATAATAAGATATTAAATGGAACTTTGTGTCTTATTAAAGTTAGTTTAGAGAGAATCGCTCTGAGCTTATCACACACCATATTAATGTGCTCTGTCCATTTGAAACGGTTGTCAATAACTACGCCAAGATAGATATGTTTCTCAACAGACTCTATAGTGGAGCACATACACGATTGTGCACTGCCATGCAGGCATGAGTGATCATGAGCAGTAAGTTTCATATTGAAAGTTTTTCTGTTATGACTTGAACTGACGTACATCAATTTGGTTTTATTTGCATTCAATACGAGTCCAGCATCATGAGACCATTGTATTAATCTAGTAAAATCTTGCTGTAAGTTAATAAAAGCGGTATTGATGTCCTCATGTGCAGACAGTAAACAAGTATCATCAGCAAATTGAAATATTTCACACTTTTTTACTACGTTAGAAATACTATTCACGTAAGTGATGTAATGCAATGGACCCAGCACAGAACCTTGGGCAGTTCCTTGGCTGACCAACACGTTATCGCTATGTGCGTCAGCTACTTTGACTGTATAACAGCGATTACTTAAGTATCCTTTGCACCATTTAAGTAAAGGACCCCTTATTCCACAATCCTCTAGTCTTTTTAAAAGTGTGTCATATTGTAGTATGTCAAAGGCCTTACTATAATCAATGAACACAATTAAGACTTGTTTTTTGTCATAAATGTGGTTGTGGAAAAAAATATCTAGGAAATCACGAAGGAAATGTTTCTTTAAAGCAAATTGAAAAATAAACTTTGTATTTATTAAACAAAGACCTAAAGGCTAGCAATGGATGCTACATGAAAAATTTTGTATTAATATTTAATCAGGATAGCATAATGACATGGCATGGCATTCGAGCATGACGTACAATAGGGGCCTTTGGGAAATCAACATCACGTGTATGCATATATGATAGGTAAGGAAAACAAACACAGTTCATGGATATTCCTCATTATTCCTAAAAAAAATAATAATATCATATTATAATATGTATTTGTTGAGTAAGTTTTTTATTATAATTAAAATAGTAGGTGCTGCCCACGGCCTCGGCCGTGTAGACTACAGGATTTACACTTTTTAGTTATCCATGTCTAAACAATTATGTTAACTAGCGCTGCCACATGATTATGTTATATACTAGCAACCACCCGCGGTTTCGTATGAGGAATTTTCATGATTCCTTCAGTTTCTACAATTCCGAAAGTTCGGGCAGGAATCCTAAATATTTCTGGAATAAAAAAATTTAGCCTGGAGCGGAGAAACAGATAAACAAACAAAAAGTAGCCTATATCACTATTGACATCGTGTCCCTCATGTATGCAAAGTTTCATTAACCTACTGACCGATTTTCCGAGTGATTAGAGACCCTAACTACTAAGCCAAGGGTCACGGGTTTGAATCCCGCCCGGGACAAATATTAGTGTGCATGAACATGTCTATTTGTTTCGTGGCTGGATGTAAAATATTTATATATGTGTATATTATAAAAAAATATTTAAGTATGTATATCAGTTGTCTAGTAAACTACAATACAAGCATAATACTTGCTTACTTTGGGACTAGATGACACTATATGGGATGTCCTAAACAAACAAACAGATAGAAAGACACTACGATTTATATATAAGTATAATCTATAGCCTTCCTTGAGAACTGGGCTATCAAATGCAAAAATAGTTTTTCAAATTTGACTGCTAATTCAAGAGATTAGCGTGTTCAAACAAAAAACAACGATATTTTTTCTGATAGTGAGAGTGCACAGCTATGCTCAGGAAACGTGCGTTGCCGGTCAATGACCCCCGAGCGAACGATAACAATTCCTAATGGCAGTCATTCTGCACGGCTCCCATGAATGTTAGACTAGTTTTAAGTGCCGACACTCGCTAGCAACAGCTTACAAGATTTGTATGGAAAGCGCCTCTAGCGGTACCTACCGAGAAAAACTAAAATTTACATACAAATATTTTACAAGTCGCTATGGCGAGTCAATACGTCAAATGACTTCAGACTCAGAGTAGCCGTACTGAAAGAGTTCGAACAAGCCTAAATGAGCTTCACTGTCAGCGCTTGTAGACTAGTATACAAGTCGTCGAAAAAATCGATCGCTATGTTTGTGTTTGCTGACGTTGTTTAAATTACACAAATTTCAAGTCGCTCAGTATGCTATGAAGTGGGCTAGGTTCGGTATTTTTTTGATGGATGGATGGATAGATGAAATCAGGAACGCTGAAATCCCTCGAAGAACCAAAGATGGCCGAAGCGATTAGCTAGCTGGAGTGGTAATGGGCCAGTCAGTCACATTTGCCGTAGAAGCGCAAATCGATGGGGTAGGCAAGTTGTAGGGTGGAGGACACGTACCGGGAAGCGTAGCGTCGGACGCCCCTCCGACCTGATAGACAGATGATCTGAAGCGCCATACCCATATATAGTTGGAAGCGAAAGGGGGAGGACCGTGTGTATGGTGGCGAGCCTTGGGAGAGGCCTATATCCTGCCGTGGAAAAACACGGGCTGATGATGTTTAAATTATGTATTAATTATTTTTAATTAGTTTTAATTAGTTTCAGTTAATGCAATTAATCACGCCGAGATTAGTACTGAATCGGACTTGGTGAGTAGTAAGTGATCACATTACTAAGTAAATTGAGTAACTAAAACGTTCATGAGGTTAACAAATACGAATCCAAATGGAACATGAATTTAATGTATAACCGAGAAATTCAATTTATCGCGGCCAAGGTGCAATCCTCTTAGCTAATATTTGTTGGCATTTTTCATTTTTACAAACGCTAGCCTAACTGACACCCAGATGGATGTTTCATTCTGTCAAAACAGCGAGTGGAATTTTATTTCAAGACCGTATCTCCAGTTTCGATGTTCCACTTTTGATGATTGAAAGAGAAGTCTAGACATTTTTGTCGTTTTATATTTACTTGTACTAGGTTTTTTACTTCTAGAGAACAAAAAGAAAACGAAGAAAATTACATTGTTTGCTTATTCTAGTATACTTGGAAAATATTGTGTGTGTCTATTAAAATTTTCATGACCGACCACCAACATTAAGTAAAAAAGACTAGGAGTTACGCATGAGTTACGTTGCTAAAAAACGTAATACTGTTATTTCAATTATGATAAATTGTTGAATAAAACCTAAACCAAATAAAATTATTTTTAATGATAACTATTATATACGATTTTGATAAAACTTGGTAGATAGTTAGCATCCATTCATCATCCATCTTGCAATTTGGAATGCAGCAGACTAAAATGGGGCTAAATTCAATGACTCCAAAACCGACAAATTTTGGCAACTTTATTTACTAAAACCGACCGAATATACCGAAAAATATTTTATCGATATCCGCCTTTTATTTAATAGTACGTAACTAGTTGTGACTAGTAATACATCTAGATAACCATTCACGAGGGCCATACGCGCATCCCGACCGCTCTTCATCCTATGGCTCAAAAAATGTCATAACTTTGGTTCTCAAACTAAACGGTCAGCGTTATTCCTCTATTGAACTAATTCAAAGCTTTTCTACATCGGTGATGTGTCTATATATTTGCATCTTTATCACAGCTCATTCACAAAACTGATTTTGATAGAATTTGATATATAGTTAAGCTTGAAACAAGGTTAAAAGACTATTTTCACCATAGAAAACGTGGCTGTATGTGTTACCCTTTCACCTTGTCCCTTTTGCAGTCCCAATAAAAACGTGAGGCCCACGTTAATAGTTATAAATGAACTCATATATATGATTTTGATATCAAAACATTATTTTTAAAGTTTTAAACATTATTCCATGGAATAAACAAAATTGATAGCTACATCCGTTACAGTAGCGCCATTCCAACACTGCGCCAACTAGACCCAAAGTAAGTAAGTATCATGCTTGTATTATGGGTACTAGACAAGTGCTATACATACTTAAATATTTTTGTAATATGTACATATATAGATATTTTGCATCCAGACCCGGAACCAAGAGACATGTTCATGCACTCAAATATTTGTCCGCGCGCGATGCGAACCCGTGACCTTTGGCTTTGCAGTTAGGGTTTCTAACCGCTCGGCCAATCGGTCAGTAAAAGTGTCATTGTGAACACATAAACGACTTATTAAATGGTTTTATTGGATACATACTTTGGTAATTTTTTTTGTACTTTGTTACTATCCACATGTATAAATCTTTAAGCTTTCCTTTAAAAAGTTTGTAACTTTTTAATATCTGCAATAGCTCAAGAGCTATATTATTAACTATTAAATTGTAACATGAAAGTTATAACTGAGCGACCACTAGTTATTAATTATATCAGTAACCAAGATACGGGATTTACGCCAATATTTTTATTTTATTTTACTGTATTACTTACTTATCTCGAACAAATTCTTGGTCCCCAATTACACCATTTATATAATAATTATATATGGTACATCCCATACAACGCCATCTAGTCCCAAAGTAAGCAAGTATTATGCTTATATTTTGGGGTACTAGACAACTGATATACTTACTTAAATATTCTTTTTTTTTAATATATTCATATATAGATACGTTTACACCCAGACATGGAACAAGTAACCATGTTCATGCTCACAAATATTTGTCCCGGGCGGGAATCCAACTCGCGACCCTCGGCTCCGCAGTTAGGGTCTCTAACCACTCGGCCAACCGGTCAGTCAATTATATCAATCGTTCTTTACCTGACATAGCGCAGAATCTGTTTAGTTTTAAACCATATGTAAGTTGTTCGAGATATTATCATTAGGTATGCATATTAATTATATATATATAGGTGTCGTGATAGCCCAAAGCGCAACGAACCTGTCTCAAATTTATAAGGCCCCATAGGGCCATGGTTCGAATCCGGGCGTGTACCAATGAGTTTTTCTGACGTGCTTCGGAGGGCACGTTAAGCAGTCGGTCCCGGACGCTGTCAATAGATGGCGGTCGTTACAGTCCCCAACCCGCAGTCGAGCAGCGTGGTGGATTTAAGCTCCAAGCCCCCTCCTCACCCTGGGGGAGGCCTAAGCCCCTGCAGTGGGGTAGAAATGGGCTGATGATGATGATGATGCATATCAATAGCTGTTACTATCACTTGATTGCGTAAATTAATTATGAGGTTAATTTATAGGGTACATAAAAATAATTTAAGTTACTATGGACAATGATGGGCACGTTTCGAAAACCACAACAAATACGAAAACCTACTTACGGATTACTACACTCATATTTGATGGTTTTAAATGACATTATGTATCATTTAAACAATATTGCGTCGCCAGAAATGACAATCGCAATTGACCAAAGTTATTATTTCAGTGTGTTTCGCTGCTAATATTGGATGGTTGATCTCCATAGCAATTTTACTAATTTTTTTAGATTCCTTCGAACCCCGCTGCATAGAAAATTACAAAATGAAAATTAAAGGTATTTTCGCGCATTTTTATATTTTATCAAAATTTATTTTAGTAAAAAAACTGTCCCGTAAGAAAATCATCTTACGGGACAGTCTTTTTACTTTCAAACAAATAATAATGTAAGTCAATTCGTCGTGATAGCCCAGTGGAGTGGAGTGCCTTGGAGAGCACGTTAAGCCGTAGGTCCCGGTTGCCAATAGCAGATGGCAGTAAAATCCACCAACGCGCATCATGGTAAATCAAGCTCCAAGCATCCTTATCCCGAAGGGAGGCCAAAGCTTCTACAGGACATGATAGGGTGATATGGTGGGTCAACACTGAACATTGTTCTTTTGCTTTAGCAAACTATTCGAATTTCTTCCAACTAGAAAGTTAGATAGCTAACGGTTCAATAACTTTAGCAGTATAGCGATCATGTATATAGAAATATCTGGAAGCTGTCACAGTAATGAGAGGCTCCTAGAAATTTAGATTTAATCTCAAATTGATCTGCGATGAGACTCGGGCCAAGTCGAGCAAGAAATGGGAATTTTCAGATTCGGGACACGTACTGCGCCGGCTGCACTCCGTTCCACGGCTTTCCTATACCAACGCTGTACTGTGAGAGTTCGTGTGTTTATTTATCATTAAGTATACCTTTTGTTAAGAAACTACAGCAATTTTCCTTTGAAAACAAGGATACTTCTCAGAATGGCTCTCTAAGGAATCATCGAAACACCAATGTAACTATTTGTTGATACTTTGGAAGCTAAAAGACTACACCGAATACGATTTCAAGAAAACGAAGCTTCAGGTTTTTTTCTAGTATTATTCTAGTAGTATATATTAAAGGAAAGGTCCCTTAGTGTGATCAGATAAAAGATGAGTGTGATTCCGAACGACGTGTAGATGCCCTATGCTGGAACTCAAAGAATCGTAGTTTTTTTATTACTAGTGGGAATTATTGGTTCTGAATGACTACTTAAATATTACATTTACTCAATTAACTATCCAAATAAATATTTTCCATTACATAACATTATTGGGTTAAGGTTAAGTTTTAAATGATTGAAAAAATCAACTACGACTCTCAATCAAAGTAATAAAGAAGAAAAAAAAATTTAAATTTTTGTGTTCATTAAGGTTTTTCTTTGTGTTTTTTGTTTTTCCAAATTATTCGTCTTTTTGAGTTAATTTTATTAATAAATATAGCCACATGTAAAAATTTTAATGTTATTGAAAATAAAAATATAAGTGTAATCAATGAACTCTTTTTATTTCTATACACTACACACCTAAACGTTCATTTCACTGTTTTTTTCTTCGTTTCGCTATCGCTTACATTGTCGGTCAGCCCCATTTTTCGAATCAGTTTCTTTGGTTTAGAACCGAACACTTCCTTAGAATACATAAATTGTAATTTCTGTATAATCTCGCTTTGTAGAGAAAATATTTTAGTCTGTGTGTTTAGATACTAACTTTTCCGCAGCTTAAACGCGACGTTCCAGGACATTGTGGTTTTTTTTAGAATATTAGATACGTTAAAGTCCACCACCGCGTTTATATTTCATTTGAAAGTTTTTTCATCCTGGTATTCTTTAAATTATTTATTTTTGAGTCGTAGGCTTCTTCGTTACAATCTAGGCTGATTGATGATGATGGAAAGTCCTTTTATTAAAAACTTCTACTGCAGCACCCTTTGCCGATTTACAACTGCAACATCATAGAGTAAGGTACTCTGATGTAATACCAGAATAATGCAAAAACCCGCTGCAAACGAACCCAGATGTTTAAAAAAAAAACTATCTACTGCAGCGCCCCTGGTGGCTCATGTCTACAGAAGTTGTTTATGAAATTACTCAGTGGTGTTTGTAATATGAGTACGAAATTAATAATCGTACAAAAAACGGCATCAAAATCGGTCTAGCTGTTTCGATGTAACACATCTACTGCAATACCCTCTGATGGATCATAACTCTGACATTTATCTAACAATCTGGTTTAAAATGATATTTATGTAAGACAATACACTACATGAAAATTGGAAAAGCCATTTTAATTAAACACTATTACTACAGCGTCCTCTGGCACTCTACAACTGTTAAACCTATCTAAGAATTTGCTCCGATGTTCTGAAGCTATATGAGTAACTTCATCATAATCCATTAAGCTGTTTTAGAGAAACATATCAAATGCAGCGCCCCCTGGTAACCTGCAACCGTAAAACATAACCGATTTCACTTCTAGAATCATAAGAAAAAAATCTCATATTGAAACACACAATACCCAATATTCTGGCGTAATTGTCTGAATGAATGAAAATTTGTACACATAAATAATCCTACAATTAAAACCCATAGTGGTATGACACTACACTAAAGTGTATTCAAAAATGTTTTACCTTTGACAATATTGTATAATTCAAAACTAATTATTCGAAATTGAGTACTCTAAGAGGTCGTCAGAAGCGAACAATCATGTTCAATATCTTCCAACAGTTGTTCCATTGTTAACTCAAAGCAATTTAATTAATTTACGCCTTGTACGCCACACGTTCCGTTGATGTTCCTTTACTGTACATATATTTAGTTTACTGAAAGTTCTTATTCGCAACGCGTTAAGTGTGGTTTAAAGTAATCTTTAGAACTGGAAATGGCTTTCTCGATACATGAAAGAATATCTCTTTGTAAATACATACATAAGCGCATGCCTGTTTTTAGAGGGATAACCAGAGAATATAGATTTATAGTCTAGGTACCGTCAATGTAAACATAAGTTTATATTTTTACGAATATATAATACTAGTCACTAGACTAATATCTACTAAATTTTCGTGCAAATCGCTAGACACAAACCTCATCTTTAGAGCTCAAACGAACGCCTGTGTTTTAGGGTTCCGTAGCCAAATAACCAAAAAGGAACCTTTATAGTTTCGCCATTTCCGTCCGTCTTTCTGACTATCTCTCTGTTTGGGGTTTTTCTCGGAAACTATTGGCTATATATAGATGAAATTTAGAAGGAAGGTTCCATGAACCGCTACACAACGACGTGGTTGAACGACGTAACTGAAGTACGAAAAAAAATTCATCTTATATTAACAAGAGAGGTACCAAACAATAGGTCTTCAAAAATGATATCAAGGTTTCAAATATTTCTTTTATTTAATTTAACAGTTGTTGAGATATGCACTCTTAAAGTCTTACTTTTTGTTTGAGTGATGGGTCCCCCCCCCCCTCCCTACTACCAGCTAAACCGTTGTTTTTGGATATGTGGAAAAAATTTATGACGGGAGTATATATAACGTATTTAAAAGGAAAACTATCACAGCTAACTAGACTGTATTATTTAACGAGTAATAGATTAACTTATAAAATGTACTTATATAAGTAAAAATTTTGTAAAAACTCCGTAGAAAATTACAGATAGCGTGTTATTTCCATTCCTTTGCAAAACAAGAGCTTTTCACAATCGATACTAAAAGTCAAAGGTTCACTGTCAAAAATAAGTAATAAAAATTGTCTCTAGCTATCAGTGCACTCATGTTATTACTTTTTGGATTAGCCAGAGAGGATCGAGCGCTTTCTAAATAACTAACGAAATAAAAATGAATTATATTTATACAATAATTCTTAAATTACACAAAAATAACGATTAATGGTTAAGTTCGATTAACGTCACGCTGGTTTTTTATATTGTATGGTGGTGCGGAACCCTTTGTGGGCGAGTCCGATTCGCACTTGGCTGGTTTTTTAATTTTACCATTAGAACATAATGTATGTTAAAAAAATAGTATTATTTAAATAAAATTATGATCGCCTTAATGTTAATACAACTAATACAAGAAGCAAAGATAAACTTGCTGACCATATTAGCCACCTCAATAAAGTCACAAAATCTTTTAAATGGCAATGTATACACTCTTACAATAAGATCCCAATTGACATTCAAGATTTAACCCTTTGAAAAAAAGGTGCAATAATAATAAAACGAAAGTTTTATACAAAAGCTTATTATGAAGTATCAGACTACTTAGATGATAAACATCCATTGGTGTAGACCGCTCGCCTACCAGCTTGTTTCAATAATATTAGGTAGGTAATCTTTAAGCACTTATTGTCAACAGTTTGTTAAAAACGGTTGTTTATATGTTTTTTTTTTTAAAAGAGGGTCGGTCAGTTTCTTGAGTATTAAGCAGACCCAAAACTTCTTTGAATACGCTTTTGTGGTGACGCTTTTTCCACAAAGTAATAAATTCACTTTTATGACGTATTACAAGATTATGTTACATAAATACGAAATAAAGATATTTGATTGATTGAAACGGTCTTGGGCTGATGTAGCCAACGATGGTCCAAGAACTATATTTGGTCTTCAGTCCACCTGGTGAGTTGCCATCCCTCACAATGACGACGTGAGATAGTTCCCACTCGAGACCATTTCTGCTTCACTTCTTCATCGATTCGTTGAGTTCAGGTGCCTAGAATTCATTTATGTATCCTCCTTTATATTGTTTTGACACGGGGTTCTGTCTAACAATCAGTAAAATACACAGTAAATTCTTTCTTCGTTTATTTCGCTTCTTTACAGTTAACAGTAGTGTAATGAACCTACTAACCAAGACCTTTAGGTATTGTTTTATAACATCCGCATGCAATTTTGGACGTGAAGTTGTTTATTTCTTCTTTACAATTCGTCGTCCTCACTAACTCTGACATTCACTTTGAACATTCAATCACCTTGACTGACATCACCTGACATAAATTTTCTCAAGTTAGTTTTACATATTCGAAGATTGGAACGTTTCAGCGCTCCCAAAAAACATCTATTATCATTCACATTCATAACAAAAACATTAATTTTGATTGTGTATCAAGAAAAAAGAATAATATACAAATAAACTAATATTTAAAAAGAAACATCCTAAACAAAAACAAGAGAACTACGGTTCCTTAAACTATAGTGATAGTTAACGTGATATTCTTAATTGGTGTTCGTTAGATCTGATTGCTTTTATAATGAAAAAGAGGTGGATTTACCAATAATTTTAAAGGTTTTTTTAACGACAAGAAAAGTCAAATGAAGCGTATCCTAACTAGCTTTCATTGGATTAAACTAAATTTAATTAGTAAAAAGAGGGTCGAAATCCGAAGAAAGTGTCTGGAACAAGGTAACGTATCTTAATTATAAGTTCAGTTAATTATTTTCCTTGAGCACCTCCAGTAATTAAAAATAGTTAGGATCCTTAATTAACCGCTAATAATGGAGATGATAACGTTATCAGTTATCAGTCTTTAAAAAGCAAGGAGTGATGGTGTTTGTTTGACTATTTTTACATCTAATGATGCTACGAAGACAAGAGGAAGCAATGACAAGCGATATTATGTTTTATTACCTCATGTCGATTCAACGATCTATCAAGATCTTGTGGTTCTTCAAGTTTTAGATAATTTTTAATTTTCAAGCCTTAGATAATTTTCTAATTTTCTTTGTTATTAGAAAAAGACTGTTATTTATTTATAACTAATTTAGTAAGAAAGCGTTAGTTACTTTTAACTCTCTCTAAACTCTAAAATGGCATAATTTAATGAAACACGACAAGCAGGTTTTCAAGGCTGACATGGACTACTTTTTGTGTGTTTGTATGTCTATTTGTTTGACCGGACTAATCTCCGGAACGGCTGAACCGATTTTGATGGTACTTCCATTTGCAGCTAGACATCTTTTCGGAGCGTTATCTAGGTGACTTTACGTACGTGATCTGTTCATATAATAAAAATAGAAATGTCTGTGATTGTGAAATAAACGATTTTTCTTAATATGAGCCTATTTATCGCGGAATTTTCACTTCAGATTTGAAATGGCAACCGAAGATCGAAGAAGAAAGGGAAAAACAAGGTATTTTCTTTACCCTAATACGAAGTTATCAAGTTTAATTACGTTAAATACAAATATTCTATTGCACGCGGACGACGCCGCAGGCAACCGCTAGTAATAAGTAAATTTATTTGCAAAATATGAAGTTTCTAGACCTAGCAGTTTCGATTATGCAAAGTTTAACACCGTTTTTCACCCCGTCAGAAATGTAATTTCAAAAATCGGCAAAACACGTATATAATCATTGTTTAGCAGGTAATGTGTGCAAAGTCTCAAGTTGGAACGTGCGATATTTCTATTTGTCCCATAAAAAGATTGTCTTTTTTTCACCCCTTCGAGGGTGGAATTATACATTAAACATTGTATGGATAATTAAGATCTATAAAATAAAAACTATTTAAAATCTAAAAGTATTTACAAAAAAAATAAAATACTATGTAAATTATGATAAATTTTAAAGAGACATCTTAATGCACCCCTAGGCACATAATCTCTGCCACTTCTGGTTTAGACTGTAAGCTGACAGCCAATCAGTCGCAGTACTGTTTTAAATATATAATTTGATTTTTGTAAAGAACGTGTAAATTTTTTAGTGACTACTAAAATCGTCGCTCAGTACTTCATCAGTGTTACCGTGTACGCTTTGTTTTATATAATACAGGATTGTTTTATATAGTATAGGATTTCAACGTAAATATTTCTTTTATTTTAACTAAAGTTTATTACTTCATTATCCTGCTTTCACTTTTTCTTTTTATCATTTTATTTTCCCTTCCCGTACATTTTCAAAACTGAAACGTCAAACCCGCGAAAAATCACTATATTTTTTAGTATTTACATTACAATAAGCCTTTCCCAATTTGTGCAAAAAAGACGAGTCCTTTCCAATGATATTTATCATTAATTTATTACCCATTTAGTTTTATTATAATGGTAGTTAGAAATCCACTTATGATAATGGAACAAAACAAAGTCGATTTAGTAATACTATCGCTAAAACAATTTCAACTACATGTCCAGCTCCAACAAAAAAATCAACGGATCTCCTGCTTTCGCACGAACTTCTTACGACATTAGAAATGAACCTAACGGAATAAAGTAAACACACATATTTTGGTTATTATTTATCGAAATAATTTTACTTCGCAAAAAAAAATAGCACAACTGTATCTGAATAAGCTTAAAACTTCGAAATATAACATTCTGTACGACATTTCTATCGAACAAACCGAATTAGTACGAAATGTAACACCGACGCATATCCGACTTCCAACGAAGGGCACCCTTAACCACTACTTCCGGTTGTCCGATTTTAACAATTTTAGTCTCAATCGATCCCCCGTCTAATTACCCCGAGGCGTTTTTTTTATTTGTTTTTCTTATTCGGACATAGTTCTCGAGATATCGGGCTCCCAATATCAAAATCAGGGAAAAAAATCGCGATTTTTTTCGTTTTTTGCCGATAATTTTTTTGTTTTTGAAATTTTTCCAAATTGTCTTTTGCCATCTTATAGAGCTCGCCACGATCATTCCGATATCTCAAAAACTCTTTGTGCAATTTGCCTGTCTCACAAAACTCCCAAATGACCCCCTACTCTCCAACGAAATGAAAGTCATTTCTAATGACAAAATTTACCGTCTGTTGCAATGGTTGTACGGTACCTTAATAATAAATCCCTAGCGACCTAGCATCAGATTTCTTCGGGTTGAGTTTATTGCTAGCTGCGTAGAAACATAACTCATCTGGCATTATTATTGTATCACGTATGTCTCGTAAATGATGTGAGATTCTAGCGTTGAGAGGCGGAGATATAGCAGTACATTTGTCAAGTCGCCATTGGGCGGGCACTGCTGTATACGTTTCACAAATGCGAATTTACGTACGTAAGAAATTAAAATATTAAAAACACGTTTCTTGTGTGGGGACCCCTTCTTATTTTTAATTTTATTTTGTTGTTTCTTGTTCTCTTTGAAGATTTTAACTATCTACCTAGTACGTTTCAGACGATACAGCCCTGTGACAGACGGACGGACAGACTGCGGAATCTTAATAATAGGGTTTCCGTTGATGCCCTCTGGGTACAGAACCCTGAAAAATTTATTATTCATATGCAAACGAAAATAGTGTGTTCATATAGGTCCATTAAATAATAATAAGACAGTATTCGTCGGTAAAATTTTAATTCCAGAATATGATGAGTTCCTGTAACTTTAAATAGCGTTCTTGCAACTGGCCGAAAATGCGTTTACAAATGTAATCTAATAAAATTGTACATTTATATGAACTTATTAATGGTTTCGCGCTGCGTCCTAATGGAGCACACATAAAATATATTTTCTACCAAAACGCCTTTGCCAATTTCTAAGGGCGGCGGCGGCGGGTGAATGTACGTTTGAGTACAATACACATGGTATAATGCACATTTTTTTTTAAACTTTTGCTAAACTGGAACCATAGGGCTCGGTCGGAAACCATTAATATCTCCATGTATACATAACATCTATAGGGTTTTTAAACATTTAAATTTTGAGATCGATAGAAGAAAGAACACCACATGAATATTTTATTTACCTACCATAATAATATTTACAGTATAAATTAGTTAGTTAATCAGCTGGTTGCAAATTATTCTAGTCTGCGCTGTCGGCAATATATGGTTCATATCTTAACAAAATAAACTTAACATAAAAATATGTTGATTAAATTTTCAACTAACGATACAGTTTGAATATTCCTTAGCATACAAACGCCTTTTCCTATAGAGTTCATTTAAGGTAACTGTGTAATATTGTTTGTAGAAATAGACGTATTTGTCTAAAATTGTACATGTTTATGTTGTTGTTAGGTTATATTATTTTTATTTTCAAACGTATTATTAAGAAGTTTTGTTATCATACCTAATTTACATTGTTTTGTAAATAAATAAATATTTAGCAAAGTGTATTTTATTTTTTAATAGATCTTACTGGCGTCTCTACCCGCATAGATTCGTGTGAAATATTCACATATATATACACATCAATTTTCATGTTATACACAAAAGAAAATATTAAAGTAATAAACATACCATACCATCGGCCTATTAATGCCCCACTGCAGGGGCTTATGTCTTTCTTCGGGATGAGGGGACTTAAAGCTTAATCAGCCACACTGCTCCAATGCGAGTTGGTAGATTTTAACGAATGCTTTTTAAAGAGATTTTTAACGAATGGCAACCGGGACCGACGGTTTAGCGTGTTCTCCGAGGGACAGCGTCAGTGATAGTTATGTATGTACGTTAGAAAAAACTCATTGGTACATGCCCTGGGATTGAAACTACGGCCTTCTAAACAAGGGATGTATATAAACATATGTTTGTTCGAATTTAACTTAGAAACGATTTAACTGATTTTGATGAAACTTTTTAAATTAATCCTTATGATTCTAGAAGTGCTATAAACTATGTATATCAGATAACTGTCTGTTACGTTTTCGTGACCCAACCGCTCAATCATTTAGATGAAATTGGTGTAGATATAGCTCGAACTCTAACGAAGGATATAGGATACTTTTTACAACGGAAATGTAGACCACATAAATAATATTGATAAAAATGGGCAAACAAATAGCTTGTATCCTGAAGACGGACAAAGGTTGCTTTTTACCGCGGAGAAAATAAAAAAAAATTCTATTTTTAAACTTCTTAGTTCTTTCTCTACATACTTTGACATCCTTCCACTCATAGTTGTGGTAGTATAGATAGCCCTTGGTCTTATACAAATTATAAGAGCGTTTAGCAGCAGTGGGTATGCTTGGCTGGTGGTGGGTGTGGAAAATGTGGGACTTTACGGAGTGTTCAGGGAGGATTTTTCGTTTTTCATAAATTTTTTGAAATTTATAGAAGGTTCCACAATGCCGTCGACCGTTTCTTTAGCGTCCCGAAAGAAACGTATAGTGCGAGCGAAGCCGCGGCAGAAAGGTAATTTTTATGTATTAAAACATGATTAAAACCTAAAATTATAAAACTAGAGCCACATTATTTCTTAAATCACAATCAGGTTGTACAACAATGTGTTAATAGTCATTCATAAAGGAACAGTGTTTATTAGTCGAACGTTTAGTCCATAAAAGTACGAATTGACAAGAAGTTTTCTTCTGCGCTTACCCATACTCTAGTTAGCTGGTGTGTACCCGAGTTTCAGGCCGAGTTTAGTCCGCGAGGTCTCCGCCCCCGGCCTTCACCCCCCAAAATTGTGCTTGATATTTTCGACACTGTGAAGTGACATTTCTGACTCTATTGAAACCAAACGCTGCTGTCAAATTTGTTTACTCTATGGTTTAGCCAAAATTAATTTTCCCGGAAATTAAGTTTTACATTTTTAATTTTCCTCACTTCTTAACGCTTTGTCCGAGAAAAATTAGGTACATTTTTAAATCTGCAAGAGCTAAATCCGATTTATGTGATGAAGCACTCTTAATTAAAAAACTAGCCGAAAAAAATTACATTAACATTTTACCTTTTTTTTTAAATTCATTATTTAAATCCATTAAATTCTCTTGGGTAATATCGTTTTACCTTGGGTTTAATCCACACTAATTATAGGATTTGTTGATGTAATTTTTCTATATCTTTATGCTCCCGTTGTTACCTCTAAACGTCATTGCATTTTGAGTTTCTCTCAGAAAACTGACAATTTATAAAATGTTTCATTGTTTTGTGACATGCACGTAATACTTGAGGATTAACAATACTTCCTCATCACTAAGGTCATGCTAGAAAGCTGTTTGAAAACAAAAGCACACAAAAGTCTATTGTTTAAATTAAGTTAATTACAATAATTGTAGTTCACTGGGAAGCAATGAAACCGTTTTTTCCAACAAACACTTTTTGCGATTATTATGGTTCAATATCATGGAGTATGTATTGCCACACTGCTATTCCCAAGATGCAAGCAGCTAGAAAACAATTGTTAAACTTAACATTTTAATAAATACGTTTTACTATTTGGACGGTATTTTTATCAAGCATTCCCAACTTCCACTCCTGGATTACAGCTTTCCCTTAAGAACTCGAGTTGGGAAGGAGTTTTTGATATTGAATCCTTTATGCTGGTCTATTGTGGATGGGGGGTTAATTACTTAACCCCACAATCAGAGAAGTGGTGATGTCGGCGGAGCTTATGATATTTATATGCCTTAGATTTTTATAAATTGAAAACTCATTAGTGAATGTGCCTATGGCGGGGATCGAAACTACGGTTTTCGTATCATAGGTGGAATGTTCAGCCACTCGGCCACCATACCTAGATGTTTTAGAAAAACACATTTACTGAGCGCTCCTTGTCAGTTCATAACCGTAAAACCTATCTAAGAACTATAAGTCTAAGATAGTATCTAAGTAATGCAAAGAAACGCATCAAAAGCGGCCCAGTTGTTTTAGAGAAACACATTTATTGCAGTGCTTTCTGGTGACCTAAGCCGTAAAAGCTGTTTAAGAACATGCTCTGAGGTGATACTCGTACCTATGTGAAACGATAAACCGTATCGAAATCCACCAAGTCGTTATAGAATAGCACACCTATCGCAACGCCCATGGCGACCTATAACCATACACTATAACTTATCACTTCTGGAGTCATTAGGAATATTTTAGATAATGGTTTTATTAAAATCCGTCAAATAGTTTTGAACTTGTATCGCCACAAACATACATACAAACAAATAATTTAATATAATAGTGTGACGTCTATGTGCATACAAGCACATCGATGTGTTATAGAAAGTGCTCTAAAGACCACACGGCTATTCAAACACATCGAGCGAATACAGAAGTATCGAGAAATTGTGAGATAAAAATAAGTCCAAAATTCATTTCAATTTTAGAGACCATGTTTGTCAAAGCGATGATGGTGTGCTCAAAAATATGATTTTTGAGGAGCATTTTTGCGACCACATAAAGCTGGCGCCGTGGCGGCTAGGGAATTCCCACAGTAAATTGTGATCAAAATTTTTAATTACATTGATCGACAGCGGGAAGCTTCGAGATGCTGCTTGGTGGGGATTTTGAGGAGCCTATATAAGGCTGGCGCTATGTCGCGTGTCAATTAGTTTTCTTGACAACTCAAATGTGATCAACTGCGAACTTCAAGTGCGATGAAAATGGAATTTATGGATCAAATCAAATCAAATATTTTTATTTCGTAGTTATGTGACGTAATCTTGAAATATGCCACAAGAGTGAAGTTTATTACTTTGTGGAAGAACGTCACCACAAACTGTGACCACAAAGGCACATTCAAAAAGTGCTGGTTCCTCTCAGAAGAATACGCAAGAAACTGAGGGACTCTCTTTTTAACAAATTATAAACAATTTTTTAACAATAAGTTAAAATATGATATCAATAATGTATTTGTGAGAATTGTGATTGAAACAGTTTGTGATTTTGTTTAGTAATAAAGTAAAGTACAACTAAATCGGTGTTTTCGTGTATCTTACATATCTGTGTATCCATAGTCTGTAACAATAGATATTATGCTCGTTATTGAAAAGCTTTATTATGTATAATAATATATAATTCACTTAAATAAGGTAACCGATGCTAAATTGTATCACGGTGTACTTACCTACACTTCAAAATTGTAGCCAAAACGTTAAAAGATTGAGCCCGTCCAAAGCTCGCGTGCAGGTCGCGTCGCATGCCTACATTTTTATGATTACACAGCAGTTCCACAATTTACCTTTCAACTAAAGGTCAAATGGCCTTTACTAACGACTACAACTAGTACCAAAGGCTATTCCTGAGTTGGACATACGTTTAATTAAATTATGTGATGAAAACATAGTTAATATGAGTTTATACGGACATGGACACTACTCACCAAGTTTAAATATACACTGAGTTAAGAAATATTCCCCAATAAAATGCGTATATAAGTATTGCAGTAGGTTAATTAAATATAGTACATGATGTTAAGTCATCTAATTTAGCTCTATTAAATAATATCTTGAGAAGTGTATTGGGAATTAAGATCTAGCTATTCTCAGCTGGACAGATCAATATAACAATAATTAAATTTATTTCTCCCATAAGCTTAAGCTATTACATTGCTATTCACATAGTTATTTTTATAGATAGCAATAATGTAACGTTTAAGGTAGGAAGACGCCTGTCTATTACGGCTATTTAATAATAGATGGAGCCACCATATATGATACCACCAAAGATAAGATTTTTATATTTTCATAATCACATTTCTAGGTTTCAGTTAATAAAACATAACATTCGACTATAAAAAATATCTCTCTTTAATGTTTTTAACTGACTCCATTAACAGTTTCGAAGCGTTTGTACAGAAATTTAAAACTGGAAAATAAGGTTTGCATATAAACATTTTATAGTCTATCATATTTGATTTATCTATCTAAAAACGGCGACGCTGGTTTTTGTGTAAATAAAGCAAGTAAGCGCATCTAAAAATAAATCTTTTAATATAATTTTACGCATTGAATTTAAATGACTAAACTATTAATCATTTGAAGGCCTTGGGGCTTTAATTATGAATAATATTACAATAATAAACATCGTTACCGCAAGGGAAGCATATTCTAACTTTTTTATATACTAGAGATATTATTTTGTGCGCAAATAAGTTAATAAAAACTGAACATATTTGTTTGCGTCTAAAGTATTTTGTGAAAATGCGCTCTAATTTCCTTTTCTTATTAATGCTCTACTCTTGAAAATGCCAACATATTTGCCTTATCAATTGTATTATTTTCGTTCTTTCCGATCCGTTTGATCCTTTTTTGCCTGTGTTTAGCCCATTTTGTAAATATCTCAAAAGACATGTGAAAATTTTACCAAAATCAGTGTGGCAACTCGACATTTCGTAAAAAAATAATTTAGAGTTGGCCACTAACTCAGTTTCTTAGATTCTTCACTTTTCAGGTTCAAACGGACGATTTTGGGTTTAGGGATGACTGATTATTTTCATTAATCCACATAACAATTTCCAAGAATATTTTCTATGCACTTCCCTTACAATCTATATTCACATATACACATATACATCGTCTGTTTTGAAGGAAACTAGATAAGCTTATGAAGGGCTATGTAGCCCAGAAAATGGGCAACGTTTTATTAGTCAACTGACACGATCTCGACTTTAAATGTTTTTACACATTCATAGTGCAATAATAAGAAAAAAAATGCCATCTTGTGTAATTAAAGTGTGATTAATGTAATTTTACAATTAATTGAATGTGTGCATATAATGTTAAATTTTTTTTCTTTATTGAATTAGTATGGTAATAATATTTATAGATAAACATGATTGCACACAATATTTTACTCGTTGAGTAGATATGTCAGATTGTTACGATATTTTAATTTAGTTTCCCAATATTTTTAAACATAAATCAATTTTCTTTTGAACAATTTTGCTATGAAGATAATTTTAACTATTATGAAACCGTTCACGTTGTATTTTTATGGTTATATTGTTTTACAAGCCTCGAGCGCACGCTAGCTATTTCTTGGTAAAAAAAATATGCACGCAAGCGTTTCATCATAATTCATGTGTGTTGCGCAGCGCCAATACGATATTTGATTGTAGCCTTCAAATAAATTAAAATGAAATTATTTCTGCTGCAACGGGCTTTTCTATAACCAAATGTATGAGATTTATTATATATTTGAGCTTTATGTATCACCTAATCAAATAATCCTGCTAAGCAAAATGCTTATACTTATATTATGAGGAACTTTAGCTAACAATCAGTCCGCTACAATGCAGACATTAATGGATTGAGTATGGCTATATTAAATGAGTCTCCATGTAGATATCTCAAGATTCTTAGGTTCTTGGAGAGCATAGCCTAAGCAGTCGTTTGCCAAATGATTACAAACCAAAAGTATTTGGATTCTCTGAGTAAACTCACATAGCTTTATACTCCCGACACCATCTGAGTTTCTCTCGGGAAAATGATAATTTGTAGAAGTAGATAGTTGCTGTGCATGCATGTACGTCATGCATATCGAGTGACGATACTTCCCTATCACTAAGATCATGTCAAAATAGTTTAAATTAGGATAATTTCAATGATGATAGTTCTTTGGGAAACAATAAAACCCTTGAACCTGAAGTGTGAAAAGTGCCACATATGACAGTTTCATCAATCAAAAGGCATTTTGCTTGTTTTTCCTATCCCTTGATTGGAAATCTAGAGATTGGACTTACTGTTAACGACTTTAGGCGCTGTCTAACATACTCCCTCCTTTTAACGACACCCAGTGGATCAGGTAAATTTTTTTCCCAAGTAGGTAATACGTGTTTTCTTCTATGTAAATGACTTAATTATAAGTGTTCAGCTTTTGCCATTTAGACATGGAACTGTAAAAAGTTTTCTGAATTCAATCACATAAAACCCCTGATGAACTTTGACTTACTTCAAGCGACTAAAATGTGCTCTGAACGATCATCAGTAAGTATTTCACATACTAAATATAGCCTGAATAATCGCTAATTATCTATAGATACAAAAACACAACGCCAAACAAACAATCGAATATCTTAAAAGCGAAAGCTTATTTATTTGTCCTTTCTTTACGGTCGTAATGGAATCACCGAAGTACGTGATTTTTCACGAGGTCGATATGATCGTTGAATATACGGATCGTCTTATGCTACTGTTTATCCTGTCCGAAAGTTTTGATGATATAAATTAAGAGAAAAGAAACTGATCAAGAGTTACGGAAACGGGAAAATATGGTTCCATTCCATTCCATCAGCTCATTACGCCCCATTGCAGGGGCTTAGGCCTCCCTTCAAGGTGAGAGAGATTTAGAGCTTAATCCATCACGCTGCTCCAGTGCGGGTCGGTGAGAAAATATGGTTATAGGAACATGATATAGACCCTTGACATACAGATGGACGGATAGACAAACAGCAGAGCGACAGCAATTGGACTCCACGCGGAGAGAGCCGGGTCAAGTACTTTGTCATATGAAAGTTTTCATTTATTTATATTTTCTAAGAACAGCTTCGCGTAGTAGACATGAGTTTTAACGGAAAAATTAATCCTGTATACACTAATTTTAACCGATTTAAATATAGTTATTTACAGGCACAACTTGTTAGAGTCAAATAGAAACAAACTTAATCTGCTAAAGCAACTCTAAAGCGAACTCAATGTAAATAACGGTTAAATTAACCGACATCTTTTACTCCGGACGAGGGGTTAAGTAAACGCCTTATTTTGAACGTGACTCGAAAACGAAATCGGTCGAATGTTACTCGCTGTGCCAGCAACGTCCGGAATACTGAACGTCTTGTGAAAAATAAGACAACACTTTATAGGTGAATAACTCGAGTGCTTTGACAGTTTTAACGTTAAATATCGGTTATCATCCTCAGATTCTGTCGTGATATAAGCTAAAAAAATGACAGGATCCTGTTAATGTTTTCAAAACACTGACAAGTGTTGTTTGAATATTACGATTTACATATTATTAGTAAAGCAACCAACATAAAATAAATAAAATACGAAGAGGGAAAAATGCGTATTGGCATAGTTACTTTCTATTTAAGAGAATACAACAGGAATCGAGATATTATAGACACTTTGCAAAATTTTACAGGAATGTTTTTGGTGAAGGTAGTATATACCTCAGCATTCTATTTAAATCAAAATCAAACTAAGAATTAGCTTGTGTTTTGGGTAGCAATCGAAGACACCACATACATATAACAACCAACACCCGGTACCAGTATCAACATTCCTCATATAAATATTGACCCGACCTGGGATTCGAACCCGGGACCTCCAGCTTCGTAGGCAGATTCGCTACCCACTTGTATTTGACTATTCCACAACAAAAAATCTTCTTGACGTCCTCTTTGGATAGGATCCCATCTGCGTTACCCTGTTAAAACACTCTTAAAATACCCAATTTATAGAACAACTTTAGCAACGAAGTTAGGAGTTTTGTTTCCTTGCGATAAAACGGTTTGTGCTATTTCCATTTCGCCATTTATAACATTTTTGAAAATAACTATTTTTCATTCTGAACATATTGTTCTTAGGTATTCCTGTTAAAAACGAATATTTTCTAGGTATTCTGATAACAAATACTTAGCGTACTTAGCGTAGCGTTAGCGTACAAAGCGACACTGGTGCACAAAAGCTTCAACCACGCCGATTTTGGTGTGGTCTAACTGACTTCAGTTTTGTCATTTAGATATGGCATCTATGACGAGCGCGTCGCGCGCCGTCTAATAATTAATCTATGAATACAACTCATAGGAGTGCACATTATGACCCATCGGTCTACGCGCTAAATAAGATCGCCTCCGAAAAGGCGCTACTAAAACCTAAACTATAAAAGATAATTTAATTCTGTTTTTTGCAAATTGTACCCTAATTAATCCCCTTGGAAGGTATTTTGAATTTAGACTCTAGCTCTATTAGTTTCCGAGAAATCGACAAAACAAGACGGCAAGTCGACCGAAAATCGCAACTTTTTTATCATTTTTGCGGTTTTTTAAAAATATTTCAAAAAATTTCAAATTTTTTGACCTCCTATTGTAAATCTCGTCAATACGCATCTTTTGATGCTCTATTCGTTTACGTAGCTTTAGAATTGACGACACTAGAGTAGGATTCCACTATCGCTGAAAATGCCCCCCTACTACACGATCGAAAGAACATTTCTAATGTTAAAAGACAATTTTCTTCATGTGTACCTATACGAAGTATACCTACGTCGCGTGATATCACACGCTGAGCCGTCGCGTCGCATTGAACGAAATTATTTTTGCAAACGCGACTTTACCTATAACTTGTTTATTTGAAGAGATATTTTCCTAATTCTTTCACACTTGTTTTATTTGGCTTAAATTTTAATAATAGCGAAGTAAAAAATATAGTAAACTTCTCCATTATGATGACGCGTAGTTTTTCTTTCTCGATTTCCTCGTATTTATGATGATCTCAATCATCAATTACTCTACTGATAGTGAAACCATCATAATGAAATTTGAATTCACTATAGTAATTTTCTCAGTGCACTCCTACTCCACGCTTCTGTGAAAATGCCTCCGTGAATGACAGAATTGTAAAACTCCTGGAAGACTTTGAGTTCCGTTTTTCAACTAAATCCGACAACCAACTTCGCATATAGGTATAGCTTCTTGTGGCTAACTTACGGGTCCTTTCTACGTTTCAAAATGTTGTCTAAGTAGGAACCTCTCATATACGAGTCGGTAGTCTGGGTTGTAATTACGTTCCTTATACACTTCTAAAGGAGATAACATCAGAAATACTAGTAATGTGAGGTAAAAGTTTATTATACACATATATATAGATATGAAGGCAGGTCAATACCTACTAAAAATATACAAACAAGATATAAAATCGACTGAGGTTACTTCAAGAGTCATATTGGACACCGCGCCAGTGAGCGATCTTCGTTATTCTAAAAACATTAAAATACACCGTATTAAGCTGAAATTAGTCAACATCGAGTTAGACGAGACGTTTCAAATAAGCAAGTAGCTCAAACTAACGGTTACCAAGAAAAAATTTCACAACGCGGACTGCCTACATGCTCCGTTACCATAATGTTAAGATATTACGAGTAATACTTTTCTGAAACAGGTAGTCAGCTGTATGTCTCGTTAGTATGACGTTTTCGATTATCTCTGTATATAGTACTAATTTAATATTTTTTAATTCATGTAATTGTTAGTCATTGATTTTATCAGTTGTGTCACACGTAATTTTCAAAGTTTAAAATTTGCGAGACAGTCTAGTGGTGTATCATTGAGCTTGCAAGTGAACCTGCTTTAATAAAAATATGTTATTTTCATTTTCTAACTCTGTACATGTGTCGTAGTCAAAACAAAAAATGTAATTATATGAAAATGTAACTTTAAAATTTGTGTTATCAGTAACCGTCAGTTTGCATCACCTACATACTTGAAACTTTTTGTTTAGTTCCCTTGCTCTATTTTTTTTTTTTATTTTCAGCCGAACACGGTGCATAGTTCTCGTCACCTCCAAGATTTAAAGAAATCGTACAATATTTAATACAACTTTCAAAATATTTGCGTAAAGCAATAAAAAATATTTTTTACATAATTCAAAGTTTTTGACTATCCATTTTTTTCCTATAAAAACTTGTAGTCCTTGTACAAATACACTTTTTGACCCCACAACTACCCACAAAACTCCGACACTTTAGGGGAATAAAACATATGTCGAACTTATAATGAAAACAGCTCCCTAACACTTCAAATTGATATAAAACATATAAAAGCAGTGTTTAGTTTACTATTCATGTACGAAAAAAAAAAAATATCCAAAATCATATTGCGAATATTTTTATATTTAATGTTTTAATCTACAATTTCACCGTGGCTATACTTGATCATGTCAGCAGCTTTCTCTCCTATCATTATAGTCGGGGCGTTTGTATTACCACTAGTTATACTAGGCATCACACTGGCGTCTGCGACTCGTAGAGATTTTATTCCATATACCCTAAGTTCTGGGTCCACAACGGATCCCATGTGACATGTACCTACGGGGTGGTAAAAACCATTAGCCGTGCTTAAAACATAGCAACGCCAATATTCGTCACTACCAAATACAAAATCATTGCATTGTTTTATATCCAGTTTTACTACTGAAGGATTCGCATACTTTAAACTTTTAGCCTCTGTGAGTTTCGTCATTCTTTTGAGACCTTCCATCAAAGTAAACAAATCGATGTCTTTATGCAAAAACATAGGATCTGCCGTAACTCCCAAACCTTCATTCAATGAAACTTTACCCCTAGACTTAGGATGTAAAAGTATCAGCAGCATAATAAGAACTTCTTTATCCTTATTAACTTCTATTATGGAATTACATAATTCAGGTCGATATGAAAACACACCGGCGCAAATACGGAAAATTATAGCTGAACTTCCTGTAGCAAAGTGAGCAGCAATTATTTGAATATCTGGGTAGGTCTGTCCTGGATAGAGTGTAAAGAACGCGTTTATTAAAGGTACGCCTGCACTAGAAAAAAGCCCGGTTCGATCATTAAGATATTTAATTAGAGAGAAATTGAAATTCAAATAATCTGGAACATTAAGACCAGACAAAACCAAAGGTATCATTACATGATCGTGATAATTTTCACCTACTGGTAGATCTTCTACTACTTCTATACCGAGCTGTTTTAAATCTCTTTTTGGACCGATTCCAGATTTCATCAACAATTCTGGTGATTTAATGGTACCTCCTGAGACAATGACTTCTTTTTTTGCGTAAACTTTAATTGTTTTTAGTGTATCTAAACGGATTTCAACACCCGTAGCTGTATTATTTTTATCAATGAGTACTTTACTCACAGAGGCTTTTGTTAAAATTTTCAAGTTTGAATTAAATCTTATTGGATACAAATATGATTGTGCAGTGCTTTGTCGTATACCATAAGCTGCTGTAAAGTGATAAATAACTGATACGCCTAGTTGATTTGGACCGTTACATTCTGGTAGTATTTCGAAACCTATATCATTGAAAGCTGGTATAAATCTCGAATACACGTCATCAAAATCGATACCCCGACTCACTCCTAAGGGTCCATTTGCGTTGTGATAGTATTTAGAGTATGGTAGGCTTAACACTTTTTTGTCTAGCATGCGTTCAGATTTTTTGAAGTAATAAAGAACGGTTTCCCAATCCCAGCCATAGTTTCCAGCTTGGGCCCAATGCGTATAATCAGCCTCGTTGCCCCTAATGTACAACATAAAATTAACAGAACTTCCACCACCCAAAACACTGCCTCTAGTAGTACTCTGTCTTGTATAGGCTTGCCCTGTATATCCTCTGTTAACCAAAGGCACCTCCGTAGCAAAATTTCCTCTTGTAAACGAAGCAATGAAGAATCCTGGTATCTGAAAATTACATTACATAAAAAAACTTAATACTTCATCAAATTCGAGTTATTTGTGTTTAATAATGTATCTAACATGTTATACAATACATTAAAATGATGGTAAAGAATAATACTCACTATGCTCTCGACTGGGGGAGGGCCACCTTCTTCCACTAAGAGAATTTTCCATTTACTAACTTCAGACAACCGATTCGCCACAACAGCGCCTGCTGAACCGCCACCGACAATAATGAAGTCAAACTCTTCTCCATCTATAGAAATATTAAAATATAAGGTAATTTAAGAGGAAATTTTTTTGCCGATTAAACAAAAAAATTCTAGGTTGACTCTATTTGTCCGGCCACTGGACAAATAGCATAACTATTTATATTCGTCCATTACCGGACGAAAAATATATTTTTATTTATCCTAGAACTGAAATGATTCGTTTTAATAGACTTCTTGGTAGGTTGTTGCTACGCTCCGTTTCACTCTTCGTAGTGAAAAGCAAATTCTAACGTAACTCATTATTTCTCAAATGGTAGAATCTTAGCCGAATTTATAATTTATTGGTGCAGTTGCCGGGCGAATGCAACGTTCCGAGTATTAAATAATAATAGAAGTAGATGTCGCACTAACGCGTAGAAAATGAGAAACATATATTATTTCTCCGCTAAACAAATGAATGAAAATATATTGTTCTTCCGTTTGTCCAGTAGACAAATTATTCGTCCAATCACAGTCGTTCAGTAGTCGAGGAAATAAAAATAATACTGTTCATGCGGTTACCAAATCAATAGTTAATATAAGTTACTGAAGTGAAATGGTAATTATAATCAGTAGTATAAGTCCTGCATTGGAATTTCTTGTGGGTGTCACGTATTCGTACACGTACTCGGGATTCAAACTAGTATTTTTTTTTAATCAGTTGCTTATTTTTATTATAGTTACCTATGTAGATTACTATTACCAAGTTACCATGGGTCACTGTTCTACACATCATCATTCATCAGTCTTTGATAAAATAAACTGTTTTCTCACCTGCAACTACAGCCTTGGGCCAGTCTTGTGTAATCATACATTGAGCAGCAGCAAAAACATTCAATGCAGCGGCAAAAGCCAACGGCGCTTCTCCAGTAGTTGGTGTCAAACAAGTGCTTATAGTACAAACACTCATTGTACCGTCTTATTCAAAGGTCTATATTTTATAGTAATCTTCTATCAATTAATCGTTTTCTTCATTGTAAAGAGTAAAACTGAAATGTAATATTCTTAAAAACTAAGAACCACCGATAGGAACTAAATCCACAATATAACAATAATTAATCACTGGATTATGCACGACTGAGCTCATATATGTTCGCGTGGAAGGAAGAAACAATTTTTATATAGAACGATATTTCCGTTGCAATACCTGTTATTAACTATAATGATTTATTAAATAATTATATGTAATTCGTTAGTTTCTTATTTTTAACATGCAATTTATCTAGAAATATTTGGGGCAGGATTACTTAAATGAATAAACGATTCAAGGACAATCGAAAATTGCAACTACTATTTTATAAAATATATCTACCGTTAAAAATGTTAAAACAAAAAGGGCTATTCGACAATAAACGAGTAAGTACGTATTACTTTATTACGGTATAATTATGTGTATATATGCGTGGTACCGACGTTTATTTGTAGTTTCTTGCCACTACTCTTAGTGAAATTGACTCTCCGAACAGGTGACTGCTTATCTAACATTTCAAAAGTGTTATTAAAGGTATACTTGTCAAAAAAATGTGTTTTGATTGATTTCTAAGGTTGCGAGAACACTGGCGGTGTTGATTCATTTTTTTATAAATTTGACACTATAAAAGATCGAAAGTAGACGAAAATGGTTGGTGAAAAGCTTAGACGTGTGCAAAAACGGTAGCGCGAGCACATGAGTAATTCAATGTATATACAAAGTTTCGTGTTCGTGCTATTAACCGTTAAGGAATATCCTCATGAGAAGACAATTTTGGCTACAGCATCAATTCGTGGTGAAAATCATGGTTATCTATCAAAATTCAGCGGATATACCTTGTTTCGTGTTCATGCTATTAACCGTTGAAGAGTGTCCTCATGAGGAGACGATCTTGGCTTCAGCATCAGTTCGTGGCGGAAATCTTGGTTAACTATCAAAATTCAACGTATATACATAGTGTCTTGTTCGTGCTATTAACCGTTGAGGAGTGTCCTCATGAGGAGACGTTTCTGGCTACAGCATCAGATTATGTTTATCATTTTAGTGTATCGTCTTCGAAATTACATATGTCTTCCGAATTTCAGCCCGATATCTTTAGTGGAAGTGGGTGAAAATCGCGTTCTAAGATTCCATTACATATAAGTATACAGGTGGAATTTATAAAAGCGTATTAAAAATTTATGGCAATTAAAAGAATTATTAAATTATTAAAATCAACAATTATATAAAACAAAAAAATTACTAGAGTAAATAATTTATAATTGAATATTCTTTCATCCCTAATAATAAAGCTTATAAACAAATGTTTAGTCTAATTTAACTTAACTTTTTGTGACTACCCCACCAACATAGGGATGCATTTTGCTCGCTCTTAGGAAGCTTTGCCACTGTACGGTTTATTTACCTATTCATGTGGCGCGAGAATCCGCGGACAGTCATTGTCAGCTTTCGCCCTCAAACCACCAACTCATATGTACATTCGAAAACCAGAATTTGGGTGGCTGAACGGAATCACCGAGGGTAGTTTAAATACCTCATTTTGATTCTAAGTTTGTTGATAATTTAGATACAGTTGTCGAGACGTTCTTGTAAGCAAATAATATACTTGTGTCAGGAAGCGCCGCTTCTCCAATTCTTACGCATTATGTACAAAAATATTCGCTTATGTCGTAATAGCCCAGAGCGCAACGAACCTGTCTCAAATTTATAAGGCCATGGTTCGAATCCGGGCGTGTACCAATGAGATTTTCTGACTTAAGTACACAATATCACTGACACCGTGCTTCGGAGGGCACGTTAAGCAGTCGGTCCCGGACGCTGTCAATAGATGGCGATCGTTACATTTCCCAACCCGCAGTGGAGCAGCATGGTGAACTTAAGCTCCAAGCCCCCCTCCTCACCCTGGGGGAAGCCTAAGCCCCTGCGGTGGAGTAAAAATGGGCTGATGATGATGATGATGATTATACTCGCTTTCCACCCACGGTTTCACCCCCGTGGACTACATAGTTGTGCCAGGACCACTAACGGGACGCGACGCTCTAGGATATTGTGACTTTATAGAACATTCTGAAACTGAACGACCTAAGAAATGTTGTTTAGTAATTTTGTTATTCATTTATATACCTCTGCTGTAATGAACGCTGTTTTTAATTTTTTTACTCTTTGTTATGGCCACAAATCTTAACTTCTAATTTTGTCCCAAAAGTTCCAATCTTGAGTTAGTTTTTCGTATCATTGTTTTATCGAAGAATGTAATTTTCAGGCGGTAACAGAAGTAACACGACCGCTCTGTGAAAGTCTCTAGACAATATTTTTTAGTATCTGACACCGCCGCGCGTCCCCCGTCAATTGGGCTAAAAGCTTAGACGCATTCAGATGTAGACATACTTTATGAATTTCATTTTTGTTTATAAATGTGTATTACTTTACAATTTTTAAAGGTAATAACTCAAAAAAATATAGTCAAACAGTTTATTATACGTTTCGTCTAAAGGTGACTGCATGCATATATTCGATTCTCCATTTTTAATTTGTCACTTTGTGTTTCGTACACTATTTGCCGGGCGATGAAGGCTTGCAGCACCGCACCGGCGCGGCATCATCGTTGAGAAATTCGGAGCTATACCGTCGCGGCACTCGTGGCGTTTCTCTTCTCATAGTTCGGCTTTGATGTTTCATGAACTTCCTAGTAGGCCGAGCTGAGTAGGGTAACTACACATAGGCTCGGTTCGGTGCAATCAGAATGGCCAGGTGGCTTGAATCCAACAAGTATGGATTGAAAAAATTTCATCCGGCTCACCGAGCGGTAGATTCTTGCAGCTTGGGACAGCGACAGACCAGAATATGGCTGACTACACATATCTACGATTCGATATAGCAGAGTGGCAAGACCAAAGGGCTAAAATCGAACTTCGCGGGTGCCACCCAGCGCGGCGTATAAATTGGTAAAAGTTTAATAAGTAGATATACCTACTTTAAAATGCAGTATTTGGAGTTCGGTGATTCGCGTAGTATTTTTTTATCGTGAAATACACCATAACACGAATTTCTATAAGTTCAAATAAACAGTACCTACCTATACAAAGTAAAAAAAGGTCAAGTGTGAACCCAGTACATATACCTAAAGTTCCACCACCACTGCTTTGCAGTGCATTTAAAGTAGGTTAAGATTCTATACGTAGAACATCTTCGCGATAAATAGGCGACACAAGTGAGAAGAAGCGGTGCGGTGGGGCAAAGGTCGCTTCCCGACGATTACTACTGCGAGTGTCGGGAGAGTGGACAAAAAACGTTTAGTTAATGTAAAAAAAAAATTAAAACGTCACAGAAGTTTGTGTGCCTAGTAGATTTGATATATATTCGAAGCTACTAATAACAAATATAATTGTTCGTAGCTACGCTATGTCGACATTCCCTACATGTGTGTCTAGCACTAAATATACGTATAAGCCGGCGTTAGTACCGAAGATGACGCGCGCTCTAAGTAGGTACTTTGCTGCATGAGCATAATCATTATCACGTAGAAAATTTATTAAAATACCTGAGAGCATAACAGCATTGACGGAATTTTCGGTACGTGAACTAGATTCACACCGATCGGTTTTTTTTTCAAGCGACATCTATATTTTATAATGTTTGATTATCCTTTTTTAATCGCTGTTGCCTGCTCCATATAAAGTGATTTGTTTGCATGAGAAGGAGAACATGTCCATGAAACTTAAAAAAAAGTACGCAGTAAAATGGATAAATGTTACTTGGTAAAGGCAATTTTTATTTCTACGTAGAGAGGGAGACTAGTGCTGTTTCTCTGCAAAATAATGAATTTGCACTTCGGCATCACTAACTCAATTACGTCGAAATTGTGTGTGTATGACATTGTTAATGTTTATAATTTAATTTCTATTTATTATTTTTAATTTATATTTAATTTTAAGTTAATATTGTTTCATTAACGATTAGGCTGTAGTATACCTATATTACTAATAAATTATGTGTTATTATTACTTCATTTTAATTTATTTTGCCTGTTTCCGTCGTAACAATTATTTTGTACGAAAATTTTTCATATTTCATACGAAACTGAAAAAAGCCTTCAGAATTCTAGTATTTTCTTAAATCCTATGACTTTTTCAGGAAAATAATCTGCATCTCATTATAAATGAATATATGCTGTGAATTTTGTTTATAAATTTTAAAACAGGTAATGGGTAAGTAATTATTTTTTTTGTAATTATTAAACGAAGTATTTGTTATAGCAAATTTAATGAATATATAGACCTGGTAGTACATATTTTTGAAATTGCCTTATTTATATCTATAAGACGACACGATACAACATTAAATAAAAATGGTTCTTGTTTTACATTTTCGGGTACTGTGTACTTTTCACGAAACCTTTTTACACATTTATTTAACTAACTTGCTAGTGGCAGTTATTCTGTGTAGGGATTTCGCTTTCGGTACCAGATTCATTGATATCGGTTAAGTACGTCACGAGGTATCTGCCTATGACAAATAGACAACAAACAGAGTGATACCAAGAGGGTTTTAAATAAAATAATTATAAATAAAATATACTTCATATTTGCTACCTAACCTAGTAATATAATAAGTCAATGTTCATATCAGATACATACCTATTTCTTTGGCAGAGCTAATAAAAATGGAATTTAAAATCGGTCTCATCTCATTGTCTCTAATAGAAACGCAAGCGAAACCAATCTTCAGTCTATGCTAGTATAGTTTGATAGATAGGTAAACATGCAGTAAGTAGGATGGCAAAAAAAATATTTATAATTTTGATAATCGGTAATCAGTACCTAAGTAAAATAGCGAAATTTTGATAATAGATATTTTCTAAATTACATTTATTAGAAACTAATAAATTAATAAATAATAATAAATTGCTAACTAAGATAAGTATTTCGAATACAATTATTACAAAGGTAACTTTCAGACTTTTCTTGCATATGTACCAGAAATATAAAAGATTGAAAAGTGCCTCGGGGTGCTTCTAGAAAAGGGTTTAACTTCGTAGGGCCACTATCTAATCTATGCCAGCATCGTGATCCCTGATAAACGTTACCTACCTAAATAACTTTTACACGATGAGAATTTTCTGAACAAATATTAATTAAAAAAGATTTAAGTGTTGAATTGTACGAAACACGAATTTCCGTCAGGTTTGTGCCTGAAATTATGCTTTAATTTTGTTCACATTTGCTAGTTCTTGTTAAGTGCATCAAGTCATTAAAAAGACCCTTAATCGTCCTGGGTTTTACCAACATTACAATGGCATGAGCCAAATTACGCACTATAAATTAAAAAAAAGGGGTAGGGAAAAATATTCAAGGAGTTTAAAATCTACACTACCCATATTTACCCACAAAAGGGGGACAACGAAAATAAGTCAATACACATTATAACTCTTGAGTTTTATCAACGTTTTAAAGTTCTTTAAGCAGCTATTCGTACAATTTTGCGAATGATCTATAGCCAGGTTCGGTCTTTACCCAACTCACTTATGTACGTTTGTATGTACCAATGTTTTTCATGGTGAGTGTGTCGCATGTACTTAGAGGTCTAATATCTGTACTGAAATTATAGAATCTTTAAGTTTAAAACGAATTGGCTTTAAACGTATTTTTCTTCGACATTCGAAAGAGTCAATTCAAATCAAATATTTTCTTTATTTCGTGGTTTTGTAACATGATCTTGAAATTACGTTAAAAGAGTGAGTTTATTATAATAAGTATACTTTGTAAAAAAATGTTACCACATAGGCGCGTTCAAAAAAGTACTGGTTCTTCTCCGAAAAAGATGCAATAAATTGAAGAATTTGAGTAACACTAAATGGAGTACCTAATGATTCGGCAAGAGCGGGAGAGGAGTTTAAGGACTTGGTGACTTAGTAATCGAAACTGTAACATCTGAAAAAAAAAAAAACATCTAGAAAGCCTCTACAACTTCTAAATTTGACGTTAAAATCCGATCATTATTTTTTAGTTTAAAATCAAGTTTGCGAGTTGTCGTTCTTCCAGTTTTGCTGTTCACGATTCGTCAAATCATTTTTTATAAGTTAGAGCTATTTTTTATTTTACCACAATTATGATTTGCTTCAGCTACTGCCTGCGCGATTAAACATGTCCCGAACATTACGATTTTTCTTCATAAAGTTCATACAACTTAGTATGACTAATTGTCACAACAATAACAATTACTAAATAAATTGTCATAATTTATTTAGTAGATGTCTACCTTGGGACGCTACGTGTGTCAGCACATTTGCCGCCTCTCACCTTGGTCGCACTATGGGTTCAGTTAAAGCCACTGCGGGGTCTGCGGCCTCTAGAAAACGAGTCAAATACTACTCTATATAGAGACTAAATATTTGTTCATCCCTCTCGCGGTGGAAGTTATGGCTGTTGGGGGAGTGACGCCAAATATTTCGTCGCAGGCATCGGCCGTCGTCTGAGGGAAAGGGGATTTTCGTCCCCCGCTCCGGTTCCTTCAAGATCCTGTTGCTGTAGAAATTTTGGAGTCTCTGGATCTCTTATACTACCTAAGGAAATGTGAAAAGACTGAAACAAGTAGAAATCTGAGGAGACAAAGTCAGTTTTACTTGCAGATAACAAAAAGTACTATGTAGTAACATAATCGGTAACCTCAACTACGTCAATTTTTCGACTTATCGAACCAAACAAATGATTGACGCAATCGATATCGAACGTCACTAGCAGCAACGTCAGCCAGCTGTCTCAATCAACATAGTACAAATTTGTCCAGTGCTTCCAGGTTCAACGTAATTACAGTAGGTCTACTACAATTTTGACTAATCTACCGTTTAAGATAATGGTAAAAATACCTTGTGTGTACCGTATTTGATTACTTGAAGGTAATTCCCCATTCCCCAAATGATCTCGGCACGCATATTATGCATAAGTAACAAAACGAGTAGTCTCTCTGACAAAGAGACGATACGATACATTTTTCTTTTCGTCACTTAGATCCATCATTCATTCAAGCCAGGCAAATCACATTCAGAACAAATTTTTTGTCGAAATAGGGCTGCCTATGTTTTGTAAAAGTAAATAGGTATACCTAATTCATATGTCATACCTATGTGTGAAAGAATTGAAAGATACAATGAAAACTAAGTATCTTTCATTTCTTTTAGACATTCGACACATGAAAATTACCTGTGACTTTCTTTCATAAAACGTAGGCAGGTTTGTCTCGACAATTTGTGTGGTGTGTGCCTTCTGACAACAAATTCTAGTCTAACAACAAACATGTTTTTCCAGCAAGCCATTGGTAGAAATTCGGAAAATTGTATAAATTTTAAGCCTACAAAAAAGATGATTGCTAGAATGAGTGCAAAAAATTAAAAACATGAGCAATAAAAATTGACAAACAATTTAATGGAACAGGACTGAAGTTTTTACTCAAAATTTTTTTTAAATCTACTGTATTTTCTTAGAAAGTACCGTATTTTTTAGATGGAAACGCAGTAATTTTACCTTCGCGATCTGGAAGCACTGAATCGGTCTCAAATTCTCAATCAGTCTCAATCAGTCTCAATTTACAAATCATTACAAATGTCTACGTCGTTTCAGACGTTTGATCAGAAATTATTTGTATTTCGTAACAGCAGAGTTATGAAAAGTTTGTTTATTGTGAATAAATACCACACTGCTATGGACTCTACTAAACAGTTATCTCTGTACTTCAACTTGATTAAATAGACGAACGTATCACCCAACAATATGGCTGAATATGTGGATCCCGATGTTATGGAGAACGATGATTCCCGGGTTATAGATATTATACTAAATATGTTTGACGACAAAATCTCTAGGGACTTAATATCTGCAGTTGTTGAAAATTGCGGTGGAAATTGTGAGTATAACTATTTACCTATATACTGTATTTTACTTAGGTATGTATTGTACGTAGAATATTTAAGTTGTCTAGTAGGTGCCCCATAATATAAGCCTAATACTTGCTTACTTTAGGACTAGATGGTGCTGTGTGGGATGTCCCAGATATTATTTTTATCATTATGTGTAATTAAGTTATTTCATGTTGATGCTGTTTTTTATAAAAAAATATTCCTAGACAGTGCTTTGTTTTTGAATGTGGGTACCTTTTTGAAAAAGAATCGGATTCATTATTTGTTACACCTTAAAATACCACATTTTAAAACAATTTGTTGAATTTCTGGTATAGGTTTCCAGAACTACCACCCTTATAAAATTAATAATAATTTAGGACGGTGTGGGGCGAGGGCAAAAAACCAACTTTCAAAATTTTCTGAAATGGAAAAATAACGAAAAATAAAAACTATGTACCTGTTACAAGGCATTCTGTCATTAAAACACTTGATACTAACAGTCAATTACTTTTACATTATCCATGTTGTGCAAGGCTTGCCACTCCACTCCGCTTCGCTCCTCACATTAAACTGAACAAACCCAATCGAAGCTATCAATATAGAAATGGTGGACCATCAACTTGGCCGAATTTCGAATGGATCAAAAGCTTTTGGGTGGCTTGTCACATTCTTCTAATTACCAACATTAAACAATAAATATTCAAACAGTTATTAAAAAAATTGATGGTTTTTAAAATCCCCTTCTTATAATTTAATACTCAAAAGTGTATATTTAAGTCATTTAAGATTTATCAAAAAAATAAGTGATAATGTCAACAGATAAAACTATGACTAAGTCCAATTTTCGTGCGTAGTAAAATAAGGACTGATAAGTTATTATAATGTGACAAACATTTGATTTCCTTATTATTATTATTTATTAAAAACAATACAACAGAAAAATTATTAAACATTTAATTACGTATTCTAAAAGATAGGACCTATTATTGCCAAAAAATATCCAAACATACCATTTAAAAAAATACAATAACAAATTATACGCATAATGCACCTGGATAATTGTGTTGTTTTGCAAACATAAAACTTGAACTACAATTATTTTATAAGGTCAATCTAATAACACATGTCTCCTTAGACAATACAAATAAATTAATATAATTTATTAGATTTAATATTATAAAAATACCTATATTAAAAATAGCTAAAATTGATCCAGTTCTAAATAAAACACTTTCAGGTTGTGCGTTACTTATGTTACATTGTTTTTCTTTAATATTTGAAGTGAATTATTTTTGAAATCTTATAAATAAAAATGAAATGAAGCTCATGCACAACTTATTCTATTATCTATTAGCTGGTGATACTCATGTAATGCAAAAAACCTAATCAAAACCAGTCCAGTCGTTTCCTATAAAACCTATTTAAAAACCTGTTTTGGAATATTATCTATCTAAATACAAAATTTCATGTAAATCATTAGAGCAATTTCCGAGATAGCCTATAAAATAGTAAAAAAATTGATTTTTGAATGCACCTTGTTTGACAGGTATGAACAGTTTGTATGGTAAAATGAAGTTGTTGTTTTTATTACTATATTGTTGTTTTTCCTTGCAATTTCTTCATATTTTCTCACCTTTTGAACTTTCCATGGATATCTACAAATATTTTAGAACCAAAATTAGCCAAATTGGTTCAGCTGTCCTCGAGTTTTAGTGAGACAAATGTCATTTCATTTTTATATATATAGATGGGTATTGTATTTACAAGAATGAATGATTAAATTATAAATTAAATGAAATGGTTTTCTTTTAATGGCAAACATTGGAAAGGGACTCGGAGGTAGCTTCCCTCATCTCGTTTTGCCCCCTTACAGTTTGTAGTCTAAAGTGAACCTTATGCATAACATGAAGGTTTTATTATTTGTATTATACTATTTTAGGAGCGCACTGTTCTTAACTTATTACAATGTCCTTGGTTGAAATAGCAATGAAATTTAGAATGACATCTTCTGTTTAATTTTTTATCCTGTGACATTGTCAATCTAAAATTTGGAATTTTTCTTTGCTCAGTACTTATTTATTAAATAAAAGAATTAACCCTTTGTCCTCATAGAGACCGATATCGGTCGCTAATTACTTCCTACGCTTCGCCTTCCCTGCGACCGAATTCGACCGCTAACCGCCCGCTTAATACCGCACCAAGAAAATATTTTTTTCTCTTTCTTATACATAAGTACGTAAAACGAAATAAAAACTAGAGAAAGACAAAATATCATAGAATTTAAAAATCACTGCTAATGGTTTTGTCGCAGACGCTACAATTGAAAAAAATATTCGTTTATTGTTCATGGGTTTAGTGTCATTCCAAGAGTGAATCAGTGAGCGAACAATCATTACAGTTTTTTTACAATAAATCTTCCTTTGTCAGAAAAAATCAAATAACATTATAGTTAGCATTTTTACTAAGCTTTCTATTGGTATTATTTATTTTTAGATATACTTTTAATATACGCATAATAACCTTCGAATGATCTTTTGGTCGCAAATTTTAAGCCCATAAAATTCATACGTGTTTTTTTATTAGATAGGGGAGATTTAAAACAAAAAATAGTTTGCAACTAAAAAGACAATTTACTTAAGATTACATTACATATTTTCAAAAATAAACTTCAATACAAAAAAAAAATTATATCATTTTATTTCTCGAGGTGATCATTCTGTCATAAGAGCTTGGTAGGCGAAGGATTGTTTTGAAAAATATGTAATAAGACGAAGGGTTAAAAACGGAAAGGTTTTTTAATAACCCAAGGTTATAGAAAAAAATACCTTTAAAATATGTAATAGATATTACTATTGAAATGGAAAATAATTTTACTATAAATTTCTAGTTTTATGGAGTTTAATCTTGGGTGTTTGCCTATCTTCTAAAACATTTTAAAAAATTGTTTATAAATTCACCTTAATTTACAACTTCTTACTCTCTAAGCATTTATAAATATAGTATGAGGGATTGTATATTTTCACTATATTGTTTAAAAACCTCTAAACCAATTTCAATTTAATTTCCAATTTCACAATCATTTTTGTATATTGTTTCTGATCTGTGGTTATAAAAAATATTTAAAGATTTTTTTTAGTATTGTGTACTTATATTATTTTAATTTTTAGTGCAAGATTCCGTGAATGGAGTACTGACTATTTTAAGTGATGATTCTATGCAACCTCAACCAAAGACAGTAACATCTCCAAATATGAACCAAGTGCTTCCGAATGTTTTTGCGCCACAGGCTCCTGAACCACCTCCACAAACATCATACGCCAGTGTGTTTAAAACCAAAAGCGCTAAAGCTAAACGAAAAATAGAAATGAATCCATCGAAAATTCAGGCAAAACCAAAGTTACCAATATCCGCTGGTTGTGACGAAGAATTGAAAAAAATTGAATCCTATCATGATTTGGGTTACAGAACCTTGATTATAATGAGAGGTCTTCCTGGTTCTGGGAAAACATTTCTTGCCAAACATATTGTGGACATAACTGTGGGATTTAATACAGATAATCATAAAATACATATATTCAGTGCTGATGATTTTTTTGTAAAGAAAGGCTATTATGATCCCTCTTTTATCGGCGAAGCTCATCAGTGGAATCGTGATAGAGTGAGAAAAGCCATAGAACAAGGCCTGAGTCCAATCATAGTTGATAACACAAACACTGAACTGTGGGAAATGGAATCATATGTTCGCGATGGTGTCAAAGAAGGTTATTACATCATAGTTTTAGAATCTAAAACGCCGTGGTCTAAAAATGTACATCAGCTGGCAAAGAAAAATATACATGGAGTGGCTCTACATAAATTATGTAGAATGGATGAACGATATCAGTCCATTACAAAAGGAACCATTATACAGCAGTTTGGTTTGAGCTATCCAAATGACAAAATTCCGCCCGTTTTGAGAGATATGCCACTGTTTACAGGACCCAAATCTACAGGTTCATCCATTGCACATGATATAGTAAATGTAATTGAAAGTAATAGCCACACTGAAGAAAATATGAATATTTTAGCAAGCGACCCAAATGACTTACAAAACTCTCTACAACACCAGAACGATCCTCAGCTAGTACAATATTCAAATTGCATATCTAGTATATCAATTGCAGATGAAAGTACTCAAATGTCTAACTCCGAAGTTTTAAATGCATTTTCTAAAATTCAGTGTAGTTCAGAAAATGAAAATGATATGCTGAAAGATGAAAAAAAGCTGGCTCTTATAGCAAAAGCTGAGGAAGAAATTAAAGAGATCACAAAAGTTGAAGAACAATGGGAAATGGGAGAAGACTGGGTCGAAGTGGATAAAACAGATAATGTACCTGAAACTGAATTAAAAGCAGGTGGCAGTCCAAAACCACAAAGAAATAGAAAAGACTTGCCAGTCCCTGTGACTTCATATAATTTAATGCCTATGATACAGCAAACTCAAAATTGGCAAGACATAAAAAGTTTTTTACCAGGATGGGATCATGAATCTGTCTATACTAAAGAGGAGAACAATGCAATACCAATAAACACCGTTTCATGTGGTACAAGCATAGAACATGGTGACATGGATGTGGAAAATAATGCCAAAAGTAAAATCGTTGGTACTTCATCAAGAGATATTAATTTATATTATGTACCCGAAAATGAAAACAAAATTCCAAATAAAACAATGGTAAGCACAAGTAGCATGGTTGAACCAGAGTTTATTCTTGATGCATATAACTGCCAAAACAAAGAAAAGCAATTCATTGGTCTACATAAAATTTTCCAAGACATTTCTAAATCTGATTTAAAGGAAATATTTGATAGTTGTTGTGGTAATGTTGATTGGACTGTAGATATACTCCTACAAAATGACAATGGCATTTTATCACAGAAGCTGCCATCAAATAATAAAGATAAAACATCTAATAATGAAGAAAATTGCAACAGCAATATAACTAATAATATTGTATCAAATATAGAAAACGTAGGCAATGCTGTTATATTGCAAACTATTACAGAAGCCCACAGCAGTACATTAAGTTCATCTTCACAGTTAAAGAGTAACGACAAGCCAAATATAGAAACCCTGATTGACATCGAGTCTGAACAAATTAACGAAAAACCTCCGAACCTCTCTTTACAGATCGAGGAAAATTGTACACCAAACACAGAAGCTCAGGAAGATAGTTTAATACAATTCATTGAAGAAGCTCACAGCAGCTCATCCAGCCCATCTACACAGCTAAAGAAAAACCGCAGGGACAAGATATTTCAATCTGAATCAAATTTACTATTGATAAAACAGTTACAAGAAAATATTGTGATAGCTGACGATCATTATTCCGAACATTGTTTGAAAATACGAAAGCTTCGCCGAAGTGAATGGAACAATATTGAAGGGGAAACTTCACAACAGGCACACTGCTCAACCCAACCAAATTTACCACCCAATCAATATGACTCAAGTATTGTAGAAACTGAATCTTCTACTAGCGAAGATGATTGTAATGAAAATGACAAAAAAGAAGTTACAATTAATGTTAACGTTGGAAGAGAATTCATAATACAATTGGATTCTATTTTTAACAGAAGCACAGTTTATTCTGAAAATGTTGTGCCCATGGTAAATATGCCCATGTCACTCTTGCATCAAATAGATGCTTTATGGATGGAATCTTACACTCACCAATTACAAACTCAAGCTGCTTATTCTGAGATACTAGTGAATGAAGACCGTGAATTTGCCAGGTATGTTATTTTGTTGATTTGGTGGTGAAAAGTTTTTAGCCACAAATATTTGAGGATGAAAAAAGAGCATTTAAGTGGTGATTAAAGAATGAGACACAATTTGTTTAAAAATGATATAATGATAAATAATTTATGGTCACCTCTATAAAACATCTGACTCACTTCGTTTCAAAATATGGCTCGTCTCCCTTCACGATTAAGGTGCTGATTTGTAATTATGAAAGACATTGATTATAATTTAAAAAAATAATATTTTACCTAGTACCTACTCTTAGGGCTCCTTAAAAAAAAAGGTAGATTCAATAAGTATATTGTTTTAATAACTGCTGTTACAAATTAAATTAAATAACCTTTAATGAATCTTAGGTTTCAGATATTAGATATTTTTTGCTTGAAAACTAGCTATATAGGTAGGTATATAAAAAAAGAAAGCCACATATTTTTTAAGAGCAAATTCAAATAATTTTAGTGTGTATTATGTGAAAATTGTTAATGTATTTCAGGAAATTAGCCCAAAAAGAAAGTGAGTTAGCTCTAGCAGGGAAAGAGCCGGAAGTGCCAGATTTTAAGGAGATAATGGAAATGGATTTAGCGTTAAGCTTATATCAAAAAGATGTTTCTGGGTGGAAGAATAATACACCCAACAACTTAGCAGCTAAGTTAACAAGGGAAAAATTGTATGACCTGTTCCCAGATTTATCACAAGAAACTTTGTTGGAATTACTCATGGCTCACGATAACAATTTTCAAGCCACTGTTGAGGTATGGATTTTGATTATAAGTATTGTTATTAGTTTATATTAATGATCATAGATTAATTTATTAGATGTGGTCATCATTGCAACTGTAGTATAAACACATACTTTTAATAACAAAAGTGAATCTAAATAGCAGTTTTGTATAGAAAAAGCTGCAATTTCCACTGCCTTTGTAATATAATTTAAAAGTTAACAATAAAATAGTATATAGGTGTTACGATTAAAACCTGTTTTCTCTAGTTAAAACTAGTTTTTACTAAATTCCTTTGTTACAACTAGAATTTATTGCTACTTAAAAATGAGTATCAGTTAAAACTAGTTTTAACCAGAGAAAATGCGTTTTAACTAAAAGCGGGTTTTAACTGTAACATACATACATAGGCCAACATAAAAAATAGTGGATGCAGAGAAGAGAACCACTTAAGAAGAGTTTTTATAGTCATGTTAAGAGTAATGAAGGATTTTTTTTGTATTTATTGTCGTTTTGCTGTAAAAATGGCATTGAAGAGTATTGCCCCTGCTTATGGTTTTTCTATTTCGTTTAAATCGTTTCAAATCATCTAGCCGATCCGAATTTAGAGTCGTGAAGCGTGTCGCAGTAATAAAATTTAATTGTAACCAAGTATGAGCGGGTGGAGTGTGCTGCTATACAACCCCATATTCGCTTTCGTCTCGTGTTCAGAGCTGACGTTAAAGTTTTGCTCGATCTATGGCAGACCTCCGCGTCGCGTAGCACCAGATTTGTTAGTCAACCCTCAACTCCACTCGTCATAATTAGCTTGGTCGCGCATCAGAACGCACGTGTTTGTCATACAGTATGCTCATGCAGTCTCCATGCTGTTATGGACGAGTTAATTAAAATAGCCAAACTAAACATTAAAAAAATTTCATCTAAGTTGTTGTAAATATGTTTTCAATAAAATATCGTTTTGACCTTTATCTGATCTTTATGTTGTCTAGAGATAGACTGATTTAAATCGAAATCAATGCGTTATCTCAAAAGTCTATACTTTCAAATTACAATATTAAAATAAAAAATGTAAATGTTAAAAACTGAGGCATCAAGCGTCATATGTAATAAGTACTAGTTATTGAAATTTATTTGAAATAAAGCCTCAACCTTTAAAATAAGTATATATTTCACATTTAACTAATGTATTTTAAATTGGTTTTTTAATAACACCTTTTTTTAAAAAAAAGTTTTTAATAACACCTTTTTTTAAAAAAAAGTTTTTAATTATTTATTTTACACTTTTTAGTATGAGAATACTTAAATTTATCCATATATATGTGTTTAGTGCCCAGAGGTTGATAGTATGGCATACTATATTTCATCCAGCTCCTCTGCACGTACTCTTGGCTTGGGTAGTTAATTATGTTCAACATGGTTTCTCACTTCCTTTCCATATTCCACCTTCAAACTCCATCATCGAATAACTCCAAACTCAGTGGGTTTACAAACAGCCACTTAGATATTCTGTTATTCACCTTTCAACACCATCATCAGATCCTCGCCACCACATATTGTGAAAAATATTTGTGAAGTCAAATTTAATGAGCTCGTATTTGGTGGGTTTACTAGTAGTTGTTGTTGAAGTTGTTAAAGGGTTCTGTTATCCTCTTTCCAGCTTCATCAACAGATCAGATTTATGGTACCATGATTATCATTTGTCGTCAAAATTATATATATCTGTAAATTTTAACTTGATTGACCATTACAGAGTTCCCTCGTGAGGAGACTATACTGGCTGCATCGCCAGAACTCAGTCACCAGATTATTGCATTGTCATCGAAGCTAAATCTGGTCTAAAATTCAGTCGCAAGATTTTAAACAAACAAAGACATATACAGATTTAAGCTAAATAAAAGCTTGTAAAAAAATGTGTCATATAATTTGATTCGCATGATGGTCGAGTGAATAATCTCATCTGTACTTAATTAGATTAACTTATTGGAGTTAATTAATATCTATCTATCATATTTGTGTAGGTATTAACGTCGCCAATTTTTCCATTGGGTATTTTCATAATATTGAATTAAAAAACAAAATACAATACAAACAGACTTACAGAAAATTTCTAGACACCATATTTGCATTTACTTCCACAAATAAAAAATATATATTAATTTATAATGTCTGCAAGCATGTATGTAGGACAATTAATTGGGATTGAACTTCTTATGAAAGTTGACACCTGTCTGACTGTTTTAGTTGTCATCATGTTTTTTTGCTGTTGAGTTTGCCTTTACGCCTCGCCGACCAGCAAAATGTTTGTAGTAAAACAAAACTTAAATTGTAGGTGAAATAAATTTATTAAGACTTTACACAAAACTATTCATATTATAAAATACGTATCTAAACGATGACTTGTGTACCTGAGAGCTGTGGTTCTACTGGTGATGTTTGATAATGACTATGAGTTGTAACATTGATGTTTGATGTGGCGTTTCGCTAGATGATTGGCTTGATATGTTTAACACTCTAGTATTTTGGCTAGTCAGAAAACCAAATGAATCCAAATGAACTTATACATATAATATGTATGTATAAGCACTCTCGAAAAAGGCCACTTTAGAGCCGCATCATAAAACAATTTGTGTGACAAAGTCCGTTCTTATTTAGGCCGTGTGATGACCGGTCCGCTGAGGTACGGTACTGAGAAAATACTGTTTTCTCCATGAATCTATGACAGCGTGAAATGACCAGAAACTATCGTTAAATTGAGGTCGCCGATTTGGACTTCGGTACAAGTGGTCATTACTCTTATATATGTAACAAACATGTTCACATAATAGGTATCAACAATATATGAATTTTTTTTTTACAAATTAATGAAAATGTTATTATTTTTCGATATCTTTTTACTGAACATAATATGCACAATGTCTTTGTGACATCATTTGTAACAAGTCATATTCAAAAATATAACATGAAATTCTTTTAATCATTGGTTGCCATTTGACGACCGCTTAACCTAGTAGGTAGCGACCCTGCCTACGAAGCTGGGGGTCCCGGGTTCAAATCCCAGGTCGGGTCAGTATTTATATGATGAATATTGATACTGGTACCATGTCTTGGTTGTTATATGTATGTGGTGTCTTCGCTTGGTACCCAAAATACAAGCAAATGCTTAGTTTGGGGCCTAGACGTTGTTGTGATGTATATGTCATTATTGTTAATTTCTGTTTCAATTTACCAAATACATAAAACTTTTGTGAGTCAACATATTTACTGTTTGTCGGTAGTTACTAGTTATCGTTTACTTTCAAATATGTCACAAAATAAAAATTATTGCAATGCATCCTTTATCAATTCAATTCAAAATTGTTTATGGCCAAAAAAAAAAACTTAATATATACAGAGTTCGTTACACTACTTCTTAATTTTTTTAGTTTTAATGACAAACGGGATCGGCTCAGCATGTTGGTGTCCTGCCACAAACAGGCATGCCCATCGCTGATATTATGCCGATCCCGAACACAAATAAGTTTATCTACACTTATTTTTTTTTATTTTTTTTTTAGCTTAGCTTTAGTTACTAGTTATCATTAACTTTCAAATACGTCACAGAATAAAAATTATTGCAAAGCATCCTTTATTTATTTTACAGGTTTTGCTGGTTTCTACAGGCCAAGAGCACATATTGGAACAACCAAACGGTTTGAACAAATTTGTTATGAGCAGAGAGATAGAGCGACGAGAGAGATTGTTAGAGGAAGAGAAACAAAAGGTAAAGAGCTTGTTCTTCTTATTAACCTAGGTACTACACATTAACCCATTTATGTTAGATCCAAAGTCACGAGCAATTTGATCGACAAAGACAATTGATTGATAATGATAATGACATTTACAATGTATAGATATTTACAATTTTCATTGATAGAAAATGTTTATTTTTAAATTCATAAAATATAAAATTAAGCGACCGCTCATTGTTTTTCATAAGCACCGGTTCATCAGATTCCAACATACCACCTAGTATACAATTTTTTTTTGAAAAATTGTGTGTATGACTATATATTGAGGTACATATCATATACTGATTAAATATGATTTTTTCGATCTTACCTACATATAAACTGCTAATTTAAATAAAAAGATTTTACATGTTTTAAAGAAACATATCTAATGCAGCGCCCCATGGCGACCCATAACAACAAAGCTTATCTGACAACTTGCTATTAAGTGATATCTATGTAACGTAAAAAGCCGCGCTAAGAACGGCCTGGTCGTTTTTGAGAATCATATCTATGGCAGCGCCCCCTGTTAGCCCATAACTGCACAACATATTTAATATCTACATTTAGGTGATACCTATGGAACTTAAAAAACCTCATCAAAACCAGTTCAGTCGTTTTGAAGAAACATCTCTACGGCAACGCCCGCTGATGGTTAATAACCGTAAAACTCATTTAGTAACCTGTTTTGTGTAATACCTATCTAATACTTAATAATACCTGAATACAAAATTTCATACAAATCGTTAGGGCCGTTTCCGAGATAGGCAAAATAAATTTGTATAGATAAATATACACAAAAGTTGCTCATAATATACTACATATAATTGGTAGGTGCTTTTTGTAACAGTATTTATTTCTGTTTTTTGAGAAAAGTAGTTATAACGAAGGTTCTGTTTTCTAAATTGCCTGTTTAATAAAGGTTGAATTGAAATTGCACCACTTTTCAAACAAGCCACAATATAGGTTTTTAAAAAAGTGAGTATGTGTGCGTAATACTTTTTAAAATATTGGTTATATATTACAGGCTCTTGATGAACAGTGGCCAGTTTTGACAAACATCACAGGTGAAATTGACATGAACACTGCGGAGAGATACAGAAATGAAGCAATGCAGCATTTACAGAGAAGGAATCTGTAAGTCCGATAATAATATTAAAATTCAAAATTCAAAAAGTTTTTATTCAATATAAGATGTTTACACACACTTATTGAAAGTCAAAATAAATTGATTAGGTACCGGTTCAAAAACTAGAAGGAGAAGAACCGGCAAGAAACTCCTCCCTATTTATTTTATTTAAATATATGTTTGTCTTAATTGTTTTTTTTTTTTTAAATTTAAAGTGCTTACAACTATTACAATAATGTCCATGCGCACTTATCATTTAAATACTCGCTAATACAATAGTAAGCTTTTTTCATTATATATATTGTTACATTATAATTTGTATATTTTTAATCATGAATTTATTGAGCGCAGCCACTGTTGACGATGACAATTATGACACTGGGCCCCTGTCGAGTGGTGGTACGTCAATATACATGATATAAAAATTTTAAAAATTTTTGACAAAAAAAAACTAGCATTTAAAAAGTGAAATAATACAGGTTTGTTCATTTTCAAATGATTTTTGATCCTTAAAGGCGTCAGGAACCGCTAAGTATTAGGTATATTAAGTTTACTCATCGGTCTCTGTTTGTCGAGGGTATTTAATTTTGATTTCAAAATTTGTAAATATTCCATGAATTATTTTTTGGAAACTATTTCATATAAAATTACTTAATGAAACAGTAAAACTGAACCTCTTAAAAGTCCGAGTTTGGTTCGCACTTGGCCAATTCTTTCCTCCAGTATCTTTGATCATTTACCTGACACATACTCATTGAGGTCATTCCAATGAGCCTAAACATGATAAATCTGCTGTAAATTGGTAAGGAGTTGGGCATACTCCAGATTCTAAATAGTGCTGCAGCATCAGGTCAAGGTCACCAAGTTTAATCCGTTTAGTTTAAAGTTATTGTAATGTTTAAAGTAAATGGATACCAAATTTCGAATCAATCACACCTTTGGAAATCGCTCATATCTTTTCGTCAACTGGAAAAGAGCTGTTAATCTTCAAACGGCTGAACCGATTTTCTTGAATCATAGCTAAGAACACTTTCGATTAAGTCACCTTTCAAACATATATACAAAGTCCAAATTGGTTGTTTTTTTGGGAGCTGCGAGGCCACAGACAGACACACAGACATACATGTCAAACTTATAACACCCCTGTTTTGGCGTCGGGGGTTAAAAAGAAGGTAATTAACAATGCAAGGATAATGTTTTAATTTAAAGACAGTAAAATTTGTTTAGTAATCATTGGAAACAATTTATGACTAGAAAAATATGTTTCTTTTGCTGGTGAGAATATCGGTAAAAACTCAATTTTGGAAATAAAGCAATTTTTTACATTTTGGTTGAATAAATAATACTTAATTTGTTTTGTATTTGTAGGCACCACCAAAAAGCTCAAGACTGCATGACTCGCGGAATGACGCAAATTGCTGGCTACTATTCAGAAATGGCGGGATTCCATACACGTCAGTTCGAACAGGCTAACAGTCTTGCAGCCACCTCGTTCATACAGGTAGTTTTTTTTTACGATATACGATATAGATGATACGAGCCTGTTCAGCATTTAATTATAAAAAACAAGTTAACTTCATTAGTTAGCTAAATCTATCCAAAGTAATGTTTCTTATAATTTCTTGATTACCATTATTAAGATATCGCTAATCAAGTAAAGTAGTAGTTCCCCCTCATCCCGAGTGGAGGTTTAAGTCCCAGCAGTGGGGCATTAATGGGCTGAAGGCATGGTATGGTAATAAAGTAAAAATCCAAGTTGGTTGGAAACGATTTTTTCAGTGTGGGCGAAAGTGATTTGTGTTAAAGTTGAAATAGTACAAATAATAATAATAATAATTTATTTTGTCAATAACACCATTTAGGCATACAAAATTGAGATAGGTATAGAACACAATGCAAAACTATTTTTACAATAAAACTATTGATGATAAAATTATTTACAATATTATATGTCAAAAAATTCTCTGATTGAATAATGAGGATTACTTAGTAAATACTCTTTTAGTTTCCTTTTAAATGTATTTATATTATTACTGTCAGTGATTTCCCTACTTAAGTTATTATAAACTTTCAAGCTCATGTATACATAACTATTGTAATAATGGTTGTAACTGGGTGTAGTTGTTTTTAATTTGTAATTATGCCTCAAAGAATAATTTTGCTTTTGTCCAACTGTTATAAAGTTATTTTTAGTCTTATGTATACACGTTGCTACTAAAAGTATGTATAGGGATATCACCGTCTATGTGTAGCCTACGTGGGCGAAGTCATCGGCGATGACTGGTGCACACAATTAGGAAATTATATAATTTATTTCATGATGATACAGAACAAATTCTGTAAAAAAGATACAGTGGCAGTATTATACGAAAGGATGAAAATACAAAAAACTTGGTATGCAACAACAACAATTACCAAACGACGTGGAGAGGAATCTCTTATTTTGTAGGGTTGCGAAAGTTTCTTTTGCAGAACACGGACTCACAGTACAAACTGTTTCGCAAAACAATATTTTGGGGTTTTCTGTACTCGAGGTTTTGAAATAATAAAGTCTTATTGTTTTGCCACTTTGCAAAATGAGGCAACAAATAAAAATAATATAGCAGTTATTTTTATTTCAAGTAATAACTGTCTGCTTAGTGTGAATTTACCTTCTTGCTTTTATTTTATACTTCTCCTTTATTACTTTGTCCAATTTAGACTTGTTTAATGTTTAACCATAATTTTCCAAATAAGGATAAACAAGAAAAAACCATGAACCCTTTTTATTTTAAAGTTCTAAGATATGTATGCTAACTTAATCTAGACCATGTTTACAGTAATAAATTAAAAACAATACAGATATACAGTTATTCATCATCATCAGCCCATGTCTTTCCACTGCAGGATATTGGCCTCGCCACTACACACGGTCCTCCGCCTTTCGCATCCAACTATCTCCGGTATGTTGCTTTATGTCATCTGTCCACCTAGCTGAGGTGCATCTAACGTTTCACTTCCCGGTATGTGGCTTCTACTCGAGAACTTGTCTATCTCATTGGTTGTAGGTTCTACGGCAAGTGTGACCACCCCATTGTCACTTCAGCGTGCTTCAGCTAGCTAATCGTTTCGGCTGTGTGACAACTTTAGTTATTCGACGGATTTCAGTGTTCCTGATTTTATCCATCACAGAAATACCGAACATAGCCCGCTCCAAAGCACAGTTAGCGACTTAAAATTTGTGGACCAGTCCTGCCGTGAGAGTCCATGTTTCGGCACCTCACGTCATTGTAGGAAGGACGCAGTTATTGCTAAATTGCTATTCACAAGTAGAACCACATGGAAACCACATCATTATTTGCAAGTCAATGTAGGAGTAACAAGAGATTTTGGTTCGAGCATTCACAATGTTTTTCTAACTGTATTCTTTAGAAAAATACAACCTGCCCTTTTGTCGATAGACCTGTGCTTAGACAGTTGCATTTGCACCATATGATAATAATAATCTATAGGCTTTTTGTGTGTTATTTTTAAATTGCCTTGCCATATCTTATAGTAATTTTTATTTAGTTTGCAATGGCTATGTAGTATTAAATTAAAGAAGTAATATAAATTATTACTATTGGCTGGGTGTCCAGAGACCGTCACTGCAGAGCTAACGTTTGCGAGTACGATCCCCGTCCAGAACAAATATTTTTATGGCTTTATATTCCGTGTCTGGGTATAAAATAGCTATATATTTATGCATGTATTATAATAAATATTTCATGTTTATCAGTTGTCTGGTACCCATAGTATAAGGTTATGCCCAGTTTTGGATTAGATACATAACCATGCTGTGTGAGATGTCTCAGGTGATACGATATTAATATTATTTTTATTATAGTAATCAGTGCATCAGATACCTGTTTAAAATGGCGCCAAAACACGAGTCGCCATGTTAGTGTACTGCGACGACAGTCTAGTAACAAATAAACTATGCCGAGTAAAGTATGCAAGCAAAAGTCGTATTTATGTCAGAATAAAATAATGATTTCTCATAATTAAACACGGCGTTTGGTTGTGAAAAGCAGGAATTATGTATTATGCACAAAGTAGTTACGTGTATAGTTGGTTTACACTAAAGTTAGATAAACATAGGCTATGCTTACTACAAAACTGCCGTCATATCACAGCGGATAGCATTTTAGGACATGTCGTTCACAGGCTAAAAATTACAATAATGATTGAAAATAATAAATTCCACTCTTTTTACTCATAAATTTATATTTTTTTTTTCAGTATCACGCAGCGAAAGGAACAACCTCGACCCTGGATCTTCATTATTTGTTTGTGGGAGAAGCTATGCAGGCTTTAGACTTGTTCTTGGATCACCACATTCAGCACCTTCGCAATGTGAAAGATCACCCAGGGCGTAATACCGCCGTGTATCTCATTACTGGTCGAGGATTGCACAGCAAGGGAGGACCGAGGATTAAACCGGCGACTAAAAGAAGGCTTAGGGAAAGAGGTTTGACGTAAGTACTGTAAAGTTTAACACTTTGAAAAAAGAAATGATCCTGTCTATGATAAAAAAAATTAGAAACCCGACTGCGCAAAATATAATTAACTGAAAAGAGAAAAACAAGTTCTATTATCTATAGAATGTAAAATATGACTGTTTCATAAAGTATTTCAGACGGGGACAAACCAATAACCAAAGTACTTTTTACTCTATTTTTGTCGCTCCGCTGCTGATAACGCGTGATTCGAATTATTGGGCTGTAATATACGTGATTATACCCGAATTCGCGTGCTATCTCTTCAATATGCAAGTCTAAACGTCGTTTAGACCGATATTTATCATATGGCGAAGCCCCGCCCTTCACTCGATGCGCGCCATCAACGCATGTTCCGCCGTCAACATCGAGATACACTCGGATTCGAGTACTATCAGTCAGCCAGTCAAACATATTGAATACTATGATCAATAAATTTACATTCTAAAGACTATAACTGCTTGATATTATTTTACTCTTTCGGTTGTCAGTCCCAATATGATTTTTTTATTCTCCTACTCTTTCTTGATTCACAGACGCCATATTTAAATAATATAACCCTTTGTCACTCCCACAATGCAAATCTAAAGTCACATTACATGCTAAAATCGATCAAACTGTTTAGGCTACAGAGCATGACAAAGAAATAGAGATAAAACAAAATATATGTATATTCGAAAAACATTACCCTCCAAGTAAAAATACAGCCTATGTAAAATAAAAATTGCTGATCTCAAAACTATTTCGAGATTTCGCATTTGAATGTTATATTTTTATTTCGAACTCTTAGGATGGTGCTTATTTTAACAAAAATACAGGAAATATATTATCAACCAACTAATATCAACTACCAATTATTTAATATCGACAGTTAACTTCATACAAATTAACCTAACATATGTTGAGTGGAGAATTTCGTTTGTTTCATATATTTTATTTTTAAATTATTTAATTGATTTGACGATTACTCTTGCCTTTCCCTTGAACTTAGATATTTACTGTCATTATGTAGACAATTACATTGCTACGAAGAATTGCTTGCTTAATGTTTGACTTTCTTGTAAAGTTTCCTGTATCTGGACCGTGGTTCTGCCAATTTGTACAATGTTATGTGAGTTCAACAGCAGTAAAACAAACAAAATTGCTGAAATCCGAGGAGCTAAGGGAAATCGTCAACGACTAAACGATCATGAACCATAGACAAACCACTTTTTTGAGCATCATGAAAATCTCCACTTGTGGTTCTTATTTTGCAAACCACAGCTACAAATCCCAGTAAAGAACTTAGTTATCAAATCGAGTCAGCAGTTTTTCTAATACAATTACACGTTTCCCACAACAAATTTTTATCTTGCAATATTTAAGTCTTTTAAACTTGTATTAGGTACCTGGTTTCAACACTGTATACTGTAAAAAACAACACAAAAAATGAGAGCCGTGTTCGCGTAAAATTTCCCAGTCAGTCTAGATTTTAAAATGGTTCCACACTTACGACTCATCATTTTTGAGAAAAATAGGTACTGTTTTGTGGCCCAAGAAGTGTTTTTAAAATATTCGAAAAAAAAATGAAATTGGCTTTCCATATTATTTTTAGGGTGCAGTACTTCAAAGGGTAAAAAACACAGAAACTTTAAAGGATAAGTTTGTTATGTAGTTGTCCATCCTGTCCTTTAACACCTTTTGTCAGGAACGTGTAGAGGTATTGAGTTGCGTAGCATCAAACATTGACTAAAGTTTAAGCCAGTGCTGTGAAAATATATAGCCTTTCAAAAATCTCTTTTTATAATACATGCACATTATTTAAATTTTTGCTTATGTTTATATGCCCAGTAAAATAATGCACCTTTTTTAATACTGAACCAGTATTGGGCACATTATTTTAAAATGGGAATAGTTCCAATAAAAACTAGTTAGTGTGTATCGGGTCACACAAAAGATCTTATGCCGTTGCCATACCATTAACAAAAATTATTAATTCTAATTTTTAACATGTCGATTTTTATCGTACATGTATTATCAATGTTTGTAAAATATTAAGAGTTACAAACTTTTTTCATATTACGTAAGAACTATACAGACCCCCTCTCCCCCATATAAGGCGAAATAAGAACTAGTAAGACCCCTTCCCTCCCCAAATCGCCTATACATTATAAGCAGAAAGCGCTTCATTACTAGAAACTGTCAGGAACGCGTTCTCTACTCGTGTCTACTGTAATTATAAATCCTCTATTATGCATTTTTCAGTTGGAGCGAGATGAATCCGGGCCTTCTGACTGTAGTGCTTACAGCTAATAACTACATGACTCACCAAGTTTTCCGATAAGTGTGTACACTTAGTTATAAGCAAAACTACTATGATCGATAGTTACCAATAAGCGTAAGTAATTTTCATGGTCTTTGACAAACGGTCCCAATTTGATTCATCATTTTCATCATAAAATATGTTTTCATAATTATGCATTACATACTTTTTGTCTGAATTTTATTTTATTTGGCGTTAAGTAATTTTGTTAGAAAAGATTTTCATTTACTTACGTGTATCAATTTTCGCGCTAGTGGATCAAACATTATTTGGGAATATATGTATATTTTTTAATCTACTTTTGACTCCCTTGCGCGTATGTAAATAAATCAACGTCACTTAAATGAAATGTGTTATGGAATAAGTATGGCTAAGACACGAATATGCATCTGATCATTCAAAAACTTTTGATGATTCGTTGTCGTCGAAACAAGTTGTATTATTTACATGTACCTAGTTGATAAGAAATTTTCGCTCAATGTTGTACCGTTCATTGAATCATCCATCCCGTTTCATTCAATGCCACAAGAGCAGAATAACTACGTAACGGCGACATTGACGTCACATAACCGAATGCCCGTTTGTATTTGGGTTTTGTCTAAGTAAACAAATTATTCATAGTTATACGATTTTGCTCAGTTGCGTACGCTATCATGACAGCACGCGCCGCCAGGATATTGAATAGAAACAATAACTATGAACATTTTGATGCTTAGCCAAAAACGAAAAACAATCGGGCATTCGCTTCTTATATGATGTCAGTGTCATATCTATCTGGTTATTCTCTGCTTTTGCGTATACACGAATAGAATCTGAATAGTACAACTGTTATTTACTTCTGCAATGAGTTACTTGCCAAAAATCGGACCATTGCAAATAGTTTACAATACTTCTAAACGTATTTCGTATTGTAGATCAGACTGATTTTTGTATTCAGATTCAGATGTATTTTTACATATATCATACAAGTAAAAATAATAAAAATTACTTACCTATTACTTTAAGTAAATGTGATGTTTTAGTACTACAGGGTAATAATGTGTAGTCTTGGCGTTAAGAAAATATTTTTGAACGATTTGTGTCATTTTTCAAATGATGTTGTGATTACAATTATTGTTGAAGAGCTTATTAAGCTGGCTAATTAGACTTATTTACTCTAAGTATTTATTAATAGTTACTACGTAATTTAGAAGAATTCCATACAAAACGAAAATATAAAATGAAATAATCATACTTTCGAGTATTTAAAATTAAATCAACAACATGTCATTGAATAGTTTCAGCGAATAAAATAAAGAAATTGTTTACTCAAATATCTGTACCGAAACGGACGACCTTCATGTCTGTTATCGCTAACTCGGTGACGAAGTGGTCCACTGCTCGTAACGCATGAGTTAAAACGAACAGTTCGCAGCGTGTGGTTCATTGCGCCATTTCACGTTGCTCTTTGGCAGTTTACGACAGAATTTGGAGTCCTGGAACGGGTCCAATTTGTGAACATCGTTCACGACAGAAGCCAGCGGGCTTCTGAAGAACTATAATTGCTTTCAATACATATATTTTTTAAATTTTTAAGTATTTTCATACCATTATTTAAAGCTTAAAATAGGTTTTAAAATTGCTTTTAAAGACTATTATGAATAAAAGTTTTCTAACATGAAATTTCTCATCCTACCACCATAAAATGTACGTATACAAGGGCCTATAATAGTTTTCGGTAATGGCATAAAAAACACAGAAATTAAGATAAGTAATATAAAAATTTTAAACATGATGTATTATAATTCATACTACATTTAATACCATTTTTCAAGTTTTTTATTCCCAAAAAAAAAATCTTGATTATGGGTTTTCAAATAACTCCGCTACTAACCGTGACTCCGCTGTTATGTTTAAATTGATTCTTTTGGATATGTTCTTATGATATTTAAGAACAGATAAAAATCTCTGGGAGCGAGGTCTGAAGCAGCATTCGATAACAGCGAGCGCGATTTTATTTTTATTTGTTTGCATAAATTATCTATTATGAAAGTACAAATTTTACAATTTCTTTTCACATTGTTATCGGTGACTGTTGTGGACGGCTCCCAGAGCGATTTTCATCTTTACAGCTCAATCTTCCATGTTTAAGTTCTAAACACAAAACTCCCTATAAAAGTCTAGTAGACATTTTTAAAGCCCTAAAGTATTTTACTACTGTCTGCACATCTATAATCGGCTCAGTACATCAATTGAATGAAAAAAAACCGGCCACGTGCGAGTCTGCTTCGCACACAAAGGGTTCCGTACCATCGAATAATATTTAAAAAAAAAGACATTTCTTGTATGGGCACCCCTTTTAATTTTTAATTTAATTTAATTTTTATTACTTTTTATAGCAGCCATAGGAATACACATTCTGTGAAAATTTCAAGTGTATCTATTACGGTTCAGACGATACCGTCCTGTGACAGACGGACAAACGGATAGCAGAGTCTTGCTATAGGTAATATGGTTCCCGTTGGTACCCTCTGGGTACGGAACCCTAAAAACTGTAAAACACAAAAAAAGGAGAATGTTCCAATTAACAACATAACTTATGAATGAAACTCATGTCTGATAAACAATTTAATTACTCGTATGTGATAAATTATAATATTGAATACAAAACAGTTATTGATTGGCCCTGGATTGTACATTTAAAGAAGTGTTATATGCAATTATGGACTGAAGTATAGAGTGATGTTTATGTTACGAAAGTAATATTTTTTCTAGTGCCATGTGTACATATTATGTTCCTTTTTTACATTCTTATGTTTTTATTTAATTACATATCGGAATTATAACCATTTTACAAATCTATTATTAATTACTAGTAGGTAATCTTAGTCTATAATGTGTTGATAGATGTTGTAGTTATGTATTTAAAAATCGATGTCTTTTCTGTAATCAAATATGAGTCACAAATTTAATTGAAGAATCAGTCAAAGATTGATATTTAGGTACGCTGTTTAAACAATATTCCCGTCATAATAGGAGTAGACGACAATTTTTTTTAGATCATTTTAATGTTTAGCTTATTGGTGTTAGGATAGAATTAGCTCATGTAGTACTTACTGGCTTAGTCTAAAGAAGTTTTGTAAGTTGTAAGTTTCTAAAATGAAATTTATCTTATATATAAATATATATATATAATCGTAGTGTCTGTCTGTTTGGGGTTATCTCCAAAACGGCTGAACAGATTTTAATGAAACTTCACAGACATGAAAAGGAGGTTATCAGGAGTGACATTGGCCATTTTTTGTCTGTCTGTCTGAAACGCCTGAATCATTCCTTTCATTTCAAAAACTTCAGGGTTCCTGCGTAAACTTTCGAAAATATACGAACATATACCTGAGTCAAAATATAGGATATTTCTTACGGCGGAAAATGTCCCAATTGTGATCGATTTGGTTTTTTATTATCGTACCGATATTTTTATCGGTCAACTACAAATTGTCAAACGATCTATCACAATATATTCGCAGTAAATAGATAACGGTTAATAAAATACTTAGGATTTGTCCGAATAGTATGAATCAGTCAAAGGAAATGTGCGATGAAAAGTCTAGACACGGTATACTAATACGTCACAATTGTCGCACTATTCTGTAGCGTAAGTTATTATGTAGTGAATGGTAGTCGTACATAAGGCGTTATTGAAGATTGTAATAAGGTTTGCCCCTTGATGTATAAGGTGTGATTATAAATGAACAGTTGTAATTTATACTGTTGAAAGACAGTATGTGAAAATCCACAGGCTAGAAGTGGAATTGCTTAAGGGGATAGTCTTTCTCTCCGCGGCTTCGATTTGGCATCGCTATCTATGTTTCGATCCCTCTTCCCCGACTCGTTTCTGAGTGACGAAGATGATAAAAACAAATTTCCAAAAAAAGTATAAAATACTCGTCGAAATAGCTTGCGGGCCGTGTCTGTTGCCACTCCTGAAATTAGTATGTTCTAAGACTAAAATTTGCAGAATTATCAAGAAAAGCCGCCACTAGGGCGGTGTGTTTTTTATTCTGAAAATCGTATTAATATAGGATTTACGAACCACTATTTTCAAAACAAAAAATTCCAAGGAAATCATGATTTTATAAGGTTTATTATGAAACAACTAAACGATATATCGAAAAAACAAAAACACACCGCCCTATAACGGTTTCTCCTATTACATATATTGTTTCTGTAGAAATCAGTTATGAGATTAAGGGAGGAACAGATACGGGCTGGACCCTCTTTTTTGTATGAGAAGTCTACTCTTTTGACGCATCAGAAGTAAAAGTAAAATTTGTATAAAAAATTTACCGATAACTAACGCGTTGTCAAAGTAGAGAATGTGTCTCTGTCTATTTGCGATTGTAAAAAATTTCGTTACACTTTGATTTCATTTATGAGTAGGTAACTATAGGGCGTAGAAAGTTATACTTCATTTATCAAACATAAACACCTCTGCATACTGTGTTAAAAATCTGTAACAATATTTTTACAATAATCACATCCGATAATGGCCATTTTAAAACCCATAGTATTTTGTATGTATATGTTTAATTAACTAAATATGCTTTTTTTAAGACGTTTTTCCCTTGCTGCCGTGAATCCCGTTCCTCTTTCCCCTTGTTTTCCTCTCTTCTTCCTGGCCTCAGGGAACTGTCCCCCTTAACTTTTAACCTTCTAGGCTCGCCGATATTCCCAGAAGCCATCCCTATGGCCATTGCTGCAAGGAAAAGACTTCTTCTTGTCGCACAGGCACGGCAGAAAGACCTTTCTGCCCACATTGGTCTTGTCCTTTTGCGGATGTGCTTTGCTGCTCCCAGAGTTACTTACCTTTTGAGGACGTTTCCTAGCTGGCTTTTCCCTGAGGAGGTTGACTCTTTCGATGAGGTCTTGAAGCATCTCTTGGAGGAAATTTTGAACGTCCGTCTCGAGTCGAAGTGGTTTGTGGCTTCAAGCCACCTTACCAATCTGACATGGAGGGCTGGGGGTTCGGTGCGTGCGGGGTGTTGGCCTGCCGGCCTTCTCGGCGTCGGTGCATGCGGTTGCCGACCTTGTCACCGATATCCTATCTTGTAAAGGTGGCAGGGCGGACATACCATACGCAACCGATGCTTTAGCCTCTTGGGTGGCTCTCAACCCGGGCGCGCCGCTGCCGGCCATTCTACATAGCCAGCGCGCATGGGACGAAACGGGAGCTGAAATAATTTTTAACAGTCTCTTGGACCAGGCGGCAGGGGTGGACTTAGCGAGGCTGCGAGCGGTGTCACGGGCTGAGTCCGGGGCCTGGCTAAACGCTCTTCCCTCCCCGCACATGGTATCCTACTGGTATCCTACTGGACGGTGAGTCTGCGTGTGGCAGTGGGGCTCCGCCTGGGCTGCGATGTTTGTGAACGACACCTATGCATCTGCGGTTCCATGGTGGAGGCCGACGGACACCTCGCGTTGAGTTGTCGTCGCTGCTCGGGGAGATTTCTGCGACACCACGCTCTTAACGACATAGTCCGCAAGGCTTTAATTTCGGCCAATGTTCCATGCGTGTCGGAGCCTCCTGGTCTTAGCCGTTCCGATGGCAAAAGACCCGATGGTATGACTTTGATGCCGTGGGAGAAGGGTAGGTGTCTACTTTGGGACGCCACGTGTGTTAGCACATGCCGCCTCTCACCTTGGTCGCACCGTGGGATCGGCCGGAGCCGCTGCGGAGTCTGCAGCCGCCAGAAAACGAGTCAAATACTCTACTCTGGAGAGTAAATACTTGTTCGTCCCTCTTGCAGTGGAAGATGCTGGCTGTTGGGAGAGTGAAGCCAGACGTTTCGTCGCGGGCATCGGTCGTCGTCTGAGGGAAAGGAGACTCGACCCCCGGTCCGGTTCCTTCCTGGTGCAAAGAATTGCCATTGCAATTCAGCGCGGCAATGCGATGAGCATTATGGGCACATTTGCGTCGGGGACGACGAGGGGTGGATTATTAGATTAGTTTTATTTGATTACCATTAGAAATAGTTTACATTTAGTATTTCGTGTCTTTTTTTAAGACTAGTATTTAATGAAAAGAAAATTTATAATACGTATTCTTTCCATTTTCGGAATAAATGTCTTAATTTTACACATCGATGAAAATTCTTATGGCAAATGAAGTACATAAATTAAGTTCAATTATGTTAAAAAAATAGTCTGTAGTCATTATTAAAACATGATATTTCCATTTGATATCTAATCGAGATCTCATGTACATGATACAAATGAGGAGCCGGAGAACTAAACCGGATAAATCCATTTTTGCAAATTTTACATGAGAGGCGAAAAACTACCTTATTTCAAATATTTTTTTATAAATTTTGTAATCTATAATCAGTTGTAGCAGCAGTTTGTAGTTTGTAATCAGTTAGTTGTAAGAACTTATTAATGATTGCTGGTTACAAATTGCGGTAGTGCACACACAATACAATAATAACACATATATATTTCAAAAAAAGCAATTAGCCAGTTTAGATCCGTGAAGTTGGATTTGTGGGCTGGTACAGCTATCCTTGCCAAGGTGTCCCTACTGGTAGCGATGAGTGTACTCAGAGTTCACTTATACCTACTATAGAAATAAATAAAATAAAAAGTACACTTTATTATCAGTTATGTTTTTTACTTGCGCCAATCATAGTTTCCGCAGTATGTGTTGTAAGCAAATAATTATAACGCATCTATAACAGTTATATAAATCGAAATCGGCGACATCAAATTTAAAGATATCCGGTCATGGTACAATGTCGACGATTTATAAAAAAACATAGAATTTTTGCTACCTCAACAGGTCAGTCATCAGAAAGCCTAAATACGAATTGACTTTGTATCACAAAAAATTAAATGGTTTTCTGATTGACCGCGGTTGGCGGCCGACCTGTCTTCGCATCATCTTCAAAGTTTCCCCGTCCTCTTCCAAACTCTGGAAACCAATTAAAAACTTGTGCTTAACAAACAACAAATAAACTCGCTAAAAATACTAGTTATTGATTCAAAGCATTCTTGGGGCATGAAACCTTTCTTATAATCATATTAATGGTGCGAAAATCTCGTTGAGTGATCTCCATTGCTATGACCATATTCCCGCCCAATTCTATCATAATTTTCTTTAAATAGAATTATTCGAATTCACACCTGTTCCATTGTAAAATTTATCAGTGAAGAACCAGACTTTACGAAAATGTATAACTTGCCAGGGTCAAGCAAATTAATTTATTTCGACATGACCCACGTACATCTGTCATTAATAAAATGAAATTACAGCAAATAAATGCAATTGCCATAAAAAAAATCAAATATGTAGATTATTATCATAACATTTCCAAAAATAGAGATACACTTGTATTTCCTGTCATTAGTAAAAAATATATAACTGATATTAAAGTGTACTTTTTCATAATAATAGTACTTGGTAAATCCCACATAGCGCCATCTAGTCCCAAACTAAGCAAAGCCAGATGGGTACCAGACAACTGATATACATACTTGAATATTGTTTATAATATATACATATATAGACATTTCACACCCAGACACTGAACAAATAGACATGTTCATGCACACAAATATTGTCCTGACCGGGAATCAAACCCGCGACCCTTGGCTCCGCAGTTACGATCTCTAACCACTCGGCTAATCGGTCAGTCAATGAACTACACTTATCGCTACGTATCGATCTAAGCAGAAAGTTTTACCTACCAGTAAGGATACCTTGATAGGGATAGGTATGCCAGCCCGGATTTGTTTTTTTTAAATTTGAAAATCATGTATATGAGTTACTATACTGTAAAGGGTAGTAGTAACTCATATAAATACGAGTAGATAAAATCGATTAATTTAAATATAAAGACCAGTTTCAAAAGATTTGTCCGATTTTGTTCCGGAGTGACTTTTGATGTCATTTTAAAAGTAGTTAAAAGTGGTTTTAATGCATTATATTATAAAAGCAGCTAGATAACGTGTCAATGTTACCGAAAGTAAAAAAAAACACGACCGTAAAAAAGTGGATTTATCTGATTTAATTCACCAGCTCCTCAAATTTAAGTAGTTTCAATAGCGATATTACAACATCGTCTATTAATATATACATTATTTTTAAGACGCATCTGCAGTTAAATATTTGTATATCTGTTAAAATAGAGGTTTCAGATAAAAAGTCAAACAAAAGCTGCTTTTACTACATTGATTTAAATCAGACGAATTGAATGACATTCCATATTATGTAAGAGAATGAGATCATGATGTGTTAATAATATTGTGTAGTACATAAGCATGGATGTTCATAGATGTACCGCTTTGTGACAAAAATGTGAACCAAAAATATACGCTATAGAGTAATTAAGTTGATGTTTTGAAATATTCTCTGTAAAGTAGAATCACGTGTGACCCACATGTGAAATTGTTACAGTTACAATCAAACCTTATGGCGGATGCGAAAGTAGGCACAAGGCGCGTCGAAATAGTTCGCGCACAGTGGAGTGCGTGAACTATTCTTACATTATTTACCATACTATCTCTTGCTGTACATATACACTCGACACCATGTACCTATAAACTTTATAAGAATATACCATACCATCAGCCCATTAATGGCCCACTGTTGGGATTTGGGCCTCCCCTCAGAATGAGGGAGTATGGAGCTTAATCCACCACGCTGCTCTAGTGCGGTTTGGTGGATTTTAACGACTGCTATCGATTGCAACCAAATATGAATGTATTTAGCTCTGTATCTACAAAAAGCCACCTTTAATCCATAGTTCTAACACATTATGTTCAACGTAACATCTACGAAGAAATTCACTTATTTATTTATTCACTATGGCCAAATCTTGATAGGCTATGAATATGTTAAGTATGTGTAATTTGTGTAAGTTAAGTGTTAACACTAGCAAACTTTAGCAAAATCTGTTCACAGAGATTGATTTGCCTGCAATTTATTGCAGATAATTTCAATTTGTGTTTCTCGCATTGGGCATTGACCAATAATTCTGACATTACATTTAAATATTTTTATGAAAATATTGATAATCTGGATAATTAATTATAGTATTTTTTTTTAATTTTATTAGTAGATTATTAAAGAATAATTGTTAAAAATTGATAGCCGATGACTTCACTAATTGACTGTAGTTGCGATTTTCTACGTATTGCACTTGTTTGTATGGCCGTCGACCGCTGCACGTAGTTGTGATGTCACATTAATGTTTCACGTTTTCTTTTTATATCTCTGTTACTACCAATGCCTTCGAAAGATTTCAAATTTTTTCTATTGAATAAGGACACCTATTCCTATAAATAGAATTTTATTTGGGCCATGTAAAATTTTGGACAATACCCATTGTGACATAGTGCCCTCAAACCTACCGACTCCTAAAATTATATTTAAAAATTTTATTTTTAAATGGCATTCTGATATAAGAATCTAGCGGTATTTGATTCGTGGTCGCTCTATACGTAATTTATGTAATATCGATGTTTGTAGTACGGGTAAAGATTAGTGTTAAAGTTTTTATCAAATTAATTTTGTGTGAAGGTATGGTGCTTGAAAAGAAGTGATTCGTGATATATGCCATAGGCATCAGCAAAGTTTAGATAGGATTTTGAACGCGTAGGTATCATACGAAAAATTAAAATGTTTAATATTGAATGGGTTTGAACCAAAATGTTTTTTTTTACTTGACTGTAGACCAATGTATACCTTTTTATCGAAATAAAAAAAGTCTGTAATTTTCCTAGATATTTTTTCTAAAAATTTATTAATATGTATAAAATATCCCTGTGACGTCAATTGGACGACGTTTGCTATTTCTATTATCTTATACTAACTCGTAAAGTCATAATATTTTTATTGATTCACGAGGATTACAATTTCATTTGACATTTATAATGTTGTGACCTTATCTTAATATTTTTTATTTAGTTTTACCTTTAGTTTCAACCGCCCAGATGACGTCACATGTATAATTTTAATGTCAGATGAATTTTCATAAATATCTGGCGATTTCGTAAGTAGAAAAACATGATATTTTGTGATGTTATTCTAGAACCTTTTAATGACCAGCGCAACTTTAAAATTTTGGTCCTAGTCCATTGGCTATAATAGTCCATTATGATGCGAGTACGGTAAGCTGCATATTATAGTTGCCGAGTGTTTATAATAAACCGATGACATAAATAGCCAGCTTACTGAGTACGAGCATCATACGACGTTTTTCAATACATTTGCGATTAAAATTAGGTAGATACTACAAATGTAATAATGGCGGGAAATAAGGGTGCGAGCGGGTTGCTTTTGCGGTTTACGCATTGAAAATTACCTGTAATAATACATGTATGATACCAAGAAAATTGTGTATGAACTGTATTGATGCTAGTCGTTGATATTTATTCGAAATTTAACAGAAAATTGACAATAAATTAATGCGATGGTAAATGAAAAGTGATAATGTAGAGTCTTGGTAAGCTATTTTGGTAAGCAGGATTGCTGTTTGTTGTATTCATGTTTTTTTTTATAAATAAAATTAAAAGTATGCGTTACAATGTTATGTCATTTTTAATAATAAATTGAAGTTTCTTTCTTTCCTAAGAAAATGGCTTATTATCCGTCCGCAATGAAGTTAAGTATACTAAATCCTTACAAGTGAAACATTTTGTGTTGCCAAATTATATGATTACAGATAATTATAGAACTTAAAAAAAAAATATTACGAATTTATTATACACTGGTACTTCACTCTCACATCGCATCGCCTCGCCAGCGCGATTGATAACGAGTGCGAGAAAATAGTCGTAATTATTTCGTTGTAACCTCTTATTGAATGACGGAATCGGTTACGTACGTTTAATTGAGATATCGTCTTGGAGCTATGATAGTTGTTACACTACGCTCTCTGTAGGTAGATAATATTAAATGATAATGGCTTATCTCCACGGAAGTTCAGTATGCAAATAATTTATTTTAAAATATACATAAAATATTTTAAATATTATTAAATACTTAAAATAGGTTGTAGTTATGTACATTAAATATTATCTAAACTTTTTCTATCTGCAACGCCTTAAATTACCAAACGCTATCCATGTTGTTATTTTTTGATAATGAAGACGTCACTAGTTATGTTTCTTACCTAGTCTAGTCTAGTTATGTTAGGAATGTGTCATACCAATCTATTCTCATTGCGCGCGGATAATAGGTACAATATTTCTATTTTATTGTGTTTAAATATTATTAGTTAGATTTCTTAAATAAATTGTTTGGAAAATCATAAGTAGGTAGTTTTAAGTCATGTTTGATGTCAATTAATAAGACCAATAAAACAAAAATCATTTTATGTTTGTTTATTTTTTCTGGCACCTAGATATATTCCTAGATAATTCCTAGATATGGCCTAGATATTTTCATTTTGTTGAACGAAAATAATACGTGCACTCAGTAAGACTTTGTAAATGCACGTGCAACATTTTTTCCTTGAATGAACTATTAAGGTAACGCTTCCGTTAAAAATATTGGGTGCATGGCCTTGTTTTCAGTAGCGAAGCGGTGTACGGGACTGTAGCAGCAGACCAAGCAATGATTTTTATTTGAAACCTCATCGGTATTTTTCACTACGGTTTTTCCAAGATTTATCGACACCTCAGGTGACCGGAGGGCTGGCGCTTACTTCGGCCCCATGCGTCGGCCCCGGCGTCGGGCCCATGAGTCTTCGAGCCACCAGCCTTCGGGCACTGCCGCACGGCCCAAATGTTTGAAGTGAAAACTTCTTTAGCATCGTTGTGATTTAAAAATCGATGAAACGAAAAAGCGACAGTAAAAAGAGACAGACACATAAATTTATAAGATTTAACGTAGGAGAAAATGAGACAGGAAACATTATACAGTGTTTCTTATGTTCGTGGTTCTCTTTGTGCTCTGCTTCGTACCTCCTCCATTCGTGTTTACCAAGGCATAGTGGGAGTTTGCTTGGGTCTCAGCATTGTTGTGTCAATACGAGTTTGTGCGCGCATGTGTAGTATTGCGTAGTACAAAGCTTGAAAAAAGGCATCACAACAACCGTGGTGTTTTGTATACGTGTAAGTATTATTTACAATAAAAATTTTCAAATATGCCGAAAACGAATGCAGAATATTGTACGTATGCAGAGTTTTTCACCGATGTAGTTTTACTATTGTGTACACTTAATTAACAAGTACGATTCCGTACCACCATACAATATAAAAAAACGAGCGCGACGTTAATCAAACTCAACCATTAATCGTTATTTAGAAGGCGCTCAATCCTCTCTGGCTAATCCGGAAAGTAATAACATGAGTGCACTGATAGCTAGAGACAAAATTTTTGTTACTTATATTACAGTGATCCTTAGACTTTTAGTATCGATTGTGAAGGGAATAAGCTCTGCAAACGAAAGCGTAAATTTATAATACCTAGTAATACAATGTAGTTTTCATCATAATTTTTTTTTAAATTATCTTTTACAATAACATCACAAAGATAAAATGTATCTTGTTTTCGCTTATTGGCTAAACGCTATTTAAACTGTTACTCGTTAAATTTAGTCTAGTTAGCTGTGATAGTTTTCCTTTTAACTACGTGATATATACTCCTGTCATAATTTTTTTCCACGTATCAAAAAACAACGGTTTAGCTGGTAGAGACACATGACTCTAACAAAAATTAGGACTTTAGGCGTGTATATCTCAACAACTGTTGACTTAAATAAAAAAAGTTGTTTGAAACCTTGATATCATTTTTTAAGACCTATTGTTTGATACCTCTTACGTTATTTCGCGTATAAGATGAAATTATGTTTTCGTGCTTCAGCTACATTGGATTTTCCGAGAAAAACCCCGGACAGACGGACGGACGGACATGGCTAAACTATAAGGGTTCCTTTTTTGCCATATGGCTATGGAACCTTAAAAAAATCGGGAAGGTGTCGGTGTAGAGCGCGTCTTCTGGCAGCGGTTTGGGATGACGCTGAAATTCAATAGAATAATTTAAATATTTTTGGGTAATATTGAACGATTGTAGATGTGCATAAACAAAATTTTTACTAACGGTAAATTTCTGCATTTTAGACTGAATTTCAACTCAAACTCAAAAAACAAATGGAAGTGAATTCTATTTCTGCAATTTAGACTGAATTTCAACTCAAACTTGAAAAATAAATGGAAAGTAGATTATAACGGTGAGGTGAATCATCTCCTTCTCTTTTCCAATCCTATTTCTGGGGACTGGGTAAATTTTGTTGCGGTGCCGTTAACTGGCTCCACACATGTAGGTACGCCTTGATACACGGCATGCAATATATATAGGGCATTTGAAAATTTGAGGTCAAAAAAACCCCGATGCTAATGTTTGTGCACAGAAGTTCCTTATAATCACAAAAATACATCCTTAAAACCCCTGACTCCTTGGGTGCCCGCGTCCCACCGCCCCAATTCGTCTCCGTTTGCAGAGTGATTTACAGTATTTTTTATTGTAGGTACTCAAAAGCGGTAAGAAGTTAGATGAAAACTGCCAAGAAAATAAATATTCCTCATTAAACTTCCTGCCGGTACTAGTTTCATACTAATTGGAACTTTGTCATTGACATAAAGTTGTGAATATAAAAGAAAATAAAAATACTCCAATTTTTACAAATTACTCAAAAAATCGTAAAATTATTGATAAAGCCTTAGGAGTAAACATTATTCCTCGTACGTTTGTCTACAAAATGCGATTGCATTTTCTTAAATTAACTAATTAGTAATGAAATGACTGTTCATTATATGGGAGCAGTTAAACATTGATAGTGAAAGTTAACATATTTTCCACAGTAAGTCACATGTGAAAATTACACTAAAGCCTAATAGTTCCAAATCTGCTTGTATTTACGTATTCAGTTGTCATTTAGAAACATATACTCATTATATGCCTAAAAATCAGAAACGTAAAATAAATAACTGTTATACAACTTAGTCATCTAAATCATCAGATTCTTTATTATTATTTAAGTTGCCACATGATTAACCACAACAACGTCCACACAAAACATTACCTACATTTCAATCCAGCGCGCACACAATCGCATCTATTCCCACAAACATTTTTGCAATCACAAGACATAACGTTCATTAAGTCTGGTGCAGGAGGCAGCGTGGTCGCCACTGGTATTAAATTAATTCCCACAGTTTTTCACCCCCAATCCTGTGGATTTAATTGGTGCCCAAACTATTCTTGTACCTGTAGGTACATGCGCAATGAGTGTTGGGCGTGTACGTATCAGAGGTAGGTGGCAAGGATGTTTAGATGATTACAGCTGAAAACATGCATTTACTGTGTTGTGATTTTGCGCATATTGTTCTCAACTCGTCGAGCGTTTCACAGCCGCAGTTGTTATCATAGAGAGCCAGGGTAAATTCGCCAGCTGCGACTGTATCTTCTTTGGGACGATGAAAAAATTTCTGTCGTATTCATCAACGATGGAAATTGCTGAAGTTTCTTCTAGGTATGCTTTTTTCCCTCGTTGAAAAAGGAGCTTGTTGTGTCACAACCAGTAAAAGCTTGAAAAAAGCACGACTTTTTTTACATCACCCAATTTTTTTTTTTTGGGCGATATCGTATGCTTTGCCAGCCGTCTGAGAAGAAGGAGAGTGCCCAACTTTAATGTTTGTATCCATATTTGATCTTGCTACTAGTACAATCAGAATAACTGTATCGTTGGCTACTACGAAGACGTTCTTTTTGGCCATCATCACATTTCAGGGCTTTGTCGGCTATCGTTGAATACGCGTCACCAGGACATTGAAGGGCATTATGTCTGGCAGCATTAAAATAAGAGACCAGTAATTGAACTACTTTATTTTTGTTAACGTTATTTCTCAAAAAAATCTGATTGTTGGACTGTGATGAAATTAAGATCAACAGCTATATTCGGTGAAGATTTTGCGACGACGACTTTTTCCCCCTTTGTCGTCGTTGTCTCGTACCTATCGGCATAAAACTACTTACAGTAGCCGACGAAGAGAACTATTTTATACGAATGATATAATATATGACTGATATATTTATGCATCAACCAATATAGTATAGTACCTATTAATTAGGTACTTTTTGCGCGTTACTCCACGAAATCATTTAGCGCTGTAAAAAGTGAAGTTATAGTGCAAAAACTGGTTAAAAAAGGAATAAATACTTATATGAATTGACTTCAAATAGTAAATGTAGCCACAGAGACATAAAGCAAATTAAACGGCTTTTATTTAAAAAGAAAAAGCAGTAAACTGTATAAACGGTAATTGTGATCAAACAATGTCCAGTTTGTTAAAACACTCTGGAAACGCCTAGGCGCCACCGACCGAACTCTACTGGCCGCGCGATCGCTTCTCTGTATATTAATTCGCCGTGTCAACTTCCCGATTTTTTTTCTAGTACCTGTTGTTTATTAAGTGTAAACATAATATATACTTTTAAAAACTACAATTAATAAGTTTACTGACCTATTTTTTTTTATATGCCATATCTTAGTATTTAAAAAGTTATAGAAAATTAAAGAAAAAAATATCAGACAAGATTTTTACGGTTTTGGAAAAAAAACTATTTTTTTGTATGGCTATATACTAAACTATGATCAGAAATGAAATCTACGTCCTTATTTTGAACGTAAACGTTACCAAAACTGTCTTAATAGTAATACTACATCGGTGAGAATTTTTTGTTTGGAGCGCGGCGGATGGAAACTTTGCGTACCACCCCGCTCCTCCTCTTTGGGTGGAACTGCTGGGAACCGGGCTCAATCTGATAAGTTTTATCCAGGGAACACGTGTGCCAAGTTCCGTGCTTGTGTCACAAAGTGAAGGGTTCCCATACAAGAGGTGTCAATAGGCCCCGGCTATTACAAAAGTCTTACAGTCTTAAGGAGCACGCTAAGCCGTCGGTCCCGGTTGCCATCAATAGATAGCAGTAATTACAATCCACCAAACCGCATTGGACCAGCGTGGTGGATTAAACTCCAAGCCCCTCATTTCTAGGGAAGGCCTAAGCCCCTGCAGCGGGGCATTGATGGGCTGATGTTATGGAATTTTTTGTGGCCCTTTGAGTGGAATCTGATGCTTAGGTACGTACATATATTGATTATTAGATAGTATAAATATTCCGTTTAATAAGCTCCATAAGAACTAATAGGTAATAAATTTTATTTAGTTTAACAAGTAAAACTACTTATATAAATGGAAAGATCAATTTCATTATGTGGGTGGATAATCGTTGTAATTTCCTGTAGTTTATAAATTGGTACAAGGCTACTAACGAACTAATTTATTTACGTATCTAGTCAGAAGACCTTTTAAAAAGCTAGTGACAAGTCGCGATTTGGCCCGAATGCGTTCCACAGACAATCCTAGGTCAGACAAACACAGGTCCCAGACAATTCCACAGACAAACACAGGTCCCAGACAATCCTAGTCGTCACCTAAAAACTGTTCTAGACCTATTTCCAGATAAAATCTTTCTAGTTTCATATCGGTCCTGTGACTAGGTACTTGCTGTTGTTACACTTAATTTTTTTTATTTTTGACGTAACAACGTGTTATAATTCGATGGAGCCGGCTGCACGCACGAAAAAACAGGACGCATGTGGCGTTACCTCACTCTGAGGCGTTCCATGTAAAACAATTGCTCAACGCATATTCAAACTTGTAAAAACTATGTACATTGTAAAAAAAATTGTCAATTTTATTTATGTGTACAAATAAATGTAACTTAATCAATTCAATTGTGATTTCCATTTACCTCCTTCTCTATATCCATACAAAATATCTATCAAACAAATAAAATTAAAATTTTCTTTTGAAAAATGCAACCGTTCCATCAATATTTTCTTATGACGTTGTCACGTTCAAATATCGTCAGTAAACTGACTTTACAGACAAACGATTTTTTTTTAACTTTTACATAATAACTGAAAACTAAAATAAAATTACGTGGGACATCACATACAGCGCCATCTAGTCCCAAAGTAAGCCAATATTATGCTTGTATTATGGGGTACTAGACAACTGGAATACATACTTAAATATTATTTGGTAATATATACAAACTTTTTTACACTCAGACACTCAAGAAATAAACATGTTCATGCACAATAATATTTGTCCCGGGTAGGAATCGAACCCACGACCCTCGTTTCGGCAGTTAGGGTCTTTAACCATAGTGCCAATCGGTCAGTCAGATAATACCAATTCTAAACCGAAGAAATACCAAACTTTAATGCCATCAGCCTTTGAGCACTTTACCGCACGGCACTGATTTAGATAATATTTTTATTTGTAGGTGTTTTTAGTTTTTAATTCGGTATAAGCTTTAATTTGTAACTTTAATAGTTATAGAGACAACACTATTGCATTCGACCTTACTGGAGTGACAGCGCGTTACTCGGCTTCGGCGTCGGCGGTCAGGCTCGTCAGAATAGTCGGTGTCGGAAAGCTCGGCACGCAGAAACAACTTTGCACTTGATCGTTTTTAGGGTTCCGTATCTCAAAAGGAAAAAAGGAACCCCTGTAGGATTACTTCGTTGTCCGTTTGTCTGTCGGTCAATATCAAGACCCTTTTGCTCAGAACCGCATTGAGGTATGAATTCGAAAGTTATAACAAATACTTAAGTGTGTGGTCCCTTAAAACTTTCAAAAAATCAAGCTTCTAAATCAACGTAATAAAAAAAATACGAGTAGATACGGCCATTTGTGCCACTCTGGTTTTGTATCTTTATGTATTTTGACACTCGCAAAAAAATCAAAACCTATACTTTCCATTGACCTGGAATGTAAGAAGCAAGGTGTCACAGCACAAATATATATATTTTTTTATTTACTCCCTTTTTTGTTAATACAGAAAACAAATATATCGTGTGATGCCACGGAACCATTGGTGCTCGAGTCCAACACGCACTTGGTCGGTTTTTTATGTGTCCCTGATAGGATATTAATAATACGGCCGATCAATCCGTAATAAATCCATCAACATAATTAAAAGTAAATTGTAGTTATACTTACGTAACGGCAGCCATTTGATTGGTTCAGTCAGGCCTCCTTGGATCTACACGAAACGACTCGACCGGTTCGCCTCGTCTTTTGAGATATTTAAGAGGGTGATATGCGTATCGAAATATTTCTATTTTTCAATGGGCTATAAATACGTCTGTGACGTCAATTTGACAGATGCTTATTGATTCATGAAGATTACAATTTCATTTGATAAAGTGACCTTACTTCTATACTTTTTATTCAACTTTTAGCTTTGGTTTTTAATTATAGAAAGCAACAAATTAAGCTCAGTTGTTCAGATGACGTCACAGAGACAATTTTAACATCAGATTAATTTTTATAGATATTTGGAAAATTCGTAAATAGGAAAAATAATATTTGAATTTGAAAGGTAAATCGGTTAATTTATCTTAAATACCATCAGCGCAATTTATTTTAGTAGTTATGTAAATGAACATTTACTTACTTATTATTTCTATTATTACTTTTTGTATTATATATTATTGGTTAAGTAATTAAATATAAAGAAACAAGTAATTAATTTCGTTTGCTATGTTCTCTTTAAGCCCGGCACTCCTTCAGTTCGGTGTTATGAGTAAGACCTTTCTTTGAGCCCAAATAACTTCAAGACCATTATGGAATACAATTACCGCTTACACGCTTACACCGTGACCGTTTACATTAACGCTACATTATTTATAAATACAATCGATTAAATATTTTAAATTGCTTGAAAATTGGTCAGAAACAATAAAATTAAAATAAAAAAAAAATTATTAACTTATCGATTGATTAGAGACTCTAGCTGCGGAGCCAAGGGTCGCGGGTACGATTCCTGCCCGGAAAAAATATTTGTGTGCATGAACATATTTTTTCCGTTCCGTGTCTGGGTGTAATATATGCACATATTATAAAGAATATTTAAGTATGTATATTAGTTGTCTAGTACCCATAATACAAGCATCTTCACTTCACTTCATCAGCCCATTTTTACCTCATTGCAGGGGCTTAGGCCTTAGGATGAGGGGGGGCTTGGAGCTAAAACATGCATAATACGTGCTTATTTCGGGACTAGATGGAGCATGATGTGGGTGGAGAGAGATCACATGGATCTGCGGTATCGATGGGAGTCCCGCAGGGTTCAATTCTTGGTCCATTTCTATTTTTAATTTATGTCAACGACTTACCTTACCTTGTTAAAAATAATCACGAGATAGTGATGTTTGCTGATGATACTTCTTTAATATTCAAAGTTAACAGAAAGAAATTTACTTACGACGATGTAAACAATGCTATCTCCAATATAGTCGAATGGTTCACGGCTAATAATTTATTATTAAATGAAAAAAAACTAAATGTATAACATTCTCGCTACCGAATGTCAAACCGACACCTACCAATATTGTCATTAAAAGTAAAGAGTTGGATCTTGTGGATTCTACTGTATTCTTGGGAATCACATTGGATGCAAAATTGCAATGGGATACTCATATTACTAACTTGGCAAAAAGGCTCAGTTCTGCAGCTTACGCTGTAAAAAGGATCCGCTTCTAGAGTATCACTTAGAGACAAATTTAAGGAAATTAATATAATGACGTTGCCGTCTCAATATATATTTGAAAACATAATGTACGTAAAAAAAAATATTGTATTATTTAAAAAAATTGTGATCGGCATAATGTCAATACAAGAAACAAGGATAAACTTGCTAATCATGTCAGCCGCCTCAATAAAATCACAAAATCTTTTAAAGGGCAATGTATACGCTTTTACAATAAGATCTCAGCTGACATTCAAGATCTACCCCTTAACAAGTTTAAAACTACAATAAAACGAAAGCTTTATGCAAAAGCTTATTATAAAGTATCAGACTACTTAGATGAGAAAAATCCATGGGTGTAAGCCGCTCGCCTATCAGTTTGTTTCAATAATATTATTCTTTAAGCACTTATTGTTAAAATTTTTTTTTATAATTTTGTTAAAAAGAGCGTCCCTCAGTTTCTTGCGTATTCTTCTGAGAGGAACCAGCATTTTTGAATGCGCCTTTGTGGTGACGTCCTTCCACAAAGTAATAAAATTCAATCTTATGACGTATTTCAAGATTATGCTACATAAAACTACGAAATAAAGATATTTTGATTTGATTTGATTTGATCAGTGTGGGATATCCCAAGTTTTATTATTATTATTTTTAACCCCCAACGCAAAAAGAGGGGTGTTATAAGTTTGACGTGTGTGTTTATGTGTGTATATGTGTATCTGTGTATTTGTCCGTGGCATCGTAGCTCCCAAACGGATGAACCGATTTGGATGTGAATTTTTTTATAGGAAAGGTGAATTAGTCGGAAGTGTTTTTAGCTATGAAAATCAGTCCAAGATGGCCGCCACCACAAAATGGCGAATTACATATTTTGTTTCACTATTCCATCAATATAGGTATCATATGAAAGAACTTGACTGGTAGAATACTACACACTATGGCAAATTTCAAATCCAAGATGGCTGCCACCACAAAATGGCGAATTACATATTTTGTTTCACTATTCCATCAATATAGGTATCATATGAAAGAACTTGACTGGTAGAATACTATACACTATGACAAATTTCAAATCCAAGATGGCTGCGACCACAAAATGGCGAATTACATATTTTGTTTTACTACTCCATCAATATGGGTAGCAAATGAAAGGGCTTGTAGATAAACTAGTAGAATAGTGTACACTATATTGAAAGGGAATGAGGAATATTATCTAACGAAATGAAAACTAACAAACTTGAAAAAAAAATGTCGTCTGATCGTGTATGAATCAGTTTAACTAAATAACTAAGTTTAAAAATTTTGAAATAAAAATTAAATTTAAAATTTAAAAAACTCCCGACACAAAAAAACCAACCTTAAAAAGTGTGAAATAATACAAGTTTGTTCATTGTCTAATGATTTTTGATCCTTAAAGGCGTCTGGGACCGCTTAGTAAACTTAAAATACCTAATAATTAGCGGTACCAGACACCTTTAAGGATCAAAAATCATTAGACAATGAACAAATTTGTATTATTTCACACTTTTTAAAGGTTCGTTTTTTTTTTGTGTCGGAGGTTTTTTAAATTTAAATTTTTAATATTATTGTTACCATAAAAAAACCTACACACAGTTATCATTTTTATTTATTTATTTGGAGAAAAAACAGCCACAGTTAAAGTTATTTATACATGAAATATAAATTGAAGGCACTAAAAACTGTTAACCACAACCTTAACATTTCTCGGTAATAAATGTAATGCAAAAAAACACATACACATATGCCATTGGCGTGGCAAGCTATACAAAAAAAAATTTAACTTAATTAAAGTAGCCTGGAAATCAGGCAATTAAAACAATACGGAAGACACAATAATGAATTTAAAAATTATGGAAATCAAACTTGTGAAATAATATTAATTGAACATAGTATTTAGTTCGCGTCTGTAGGATTCCTTACTTCTATAATATAATTCAGTGCCGCTAAACACATCATTAAAGCCGCTACACATTCTACACATCTGCAAAAGCTAAGTAACGTCGTGCGAATACCGGAACGTCTATTGATCGCTTAGGAACTACGTTGACTTAGTAGGCCATAACTAGTGAACAAGTTGACACAAGATGGTCGTGTCTTGCATAGTGAATTCGTACTTACTACGTATGTGCTACTATAGATTTAAAAAAAAAAAAAAAAATTATGAAATGGACTATCCAACACAAAAATAATTTTTCGATTCAAATCGAAGTAGTTCCTGAGATTTGAAAACAAACAAACTCTTCAGCTTTATAATATTAGTATAGATTTCTATAAAATGCAAAAATGACATGACTCGCTCATTCTATTTTACAGTGTTAAGTAATAATCTAATGGCGTATATTTGGTTTGTTTATATTTTTTTAGAACCTAGATAATTTTATACTCACATTTTTGTGGTCACAATGTGGTAGGTACTTGTGTGTACATCCACAGTGTAATTATATCTTTCAGCTTTGTAGCAGTAGGTATATTCTTGAAAGGTTAATCTTCGAAACGGCTGACTAATTTTGGGACCGACTTGTGGGATAGCTATTATTCATGCTAAAACAGCTAAATGCATTTTTATAAAATTCGGTATAGAGATTTCTTAGGTAGTTAAGTTTTAGAATGTTCTAGAAAGTGTTACCTACAAAGTTCTGGAGCGTCGCGTTCCTTCAACTGTTCCAGTACAACTGAGTAGTCCACGCGAGCGAAGCCGCGGGCGGAAAGCTAGTTATTAAATAAATGCAGTTTATATAATTAGTTTATGAAATAATTTAAATACAGTCGAGTTACTGATAGTCCGCATGATAGATTCGACAAGTCCAAATTAAGCTGTCTAAAAACAAAATGTCAATGTATTCTCGACCATTTGTGTTTACGTGTTTACGTGTTTTGTGTTTAAAAACAGTGTTTTGTTATAGAGGCCATAGTAATAGACACTCTATGTCAATAGTCTACCTATTAAGGTTCAAACGATACAGCCCTGTGACATATGGACGGACTGACAGCGGAGGTTTAGTAATAGGGTTTCCGTTGGTGCCATTTGGGTACGGAACCCTAAAAACTAACACACTTTCACATTTATAGAATGTAAATAAAGTTAAGAGGTACCTACTCTGAAAGGTAAGTGGAAAAATAATTAAGTAATTTAATAAATTAAATTACGTCTTTCTTTTGAGGTATCAAGCATCATTATCAGATTTCGTCGACTTATTTCCCTTAAATTAAATTTATTTCGTATGAAATTGTATTCCAAGATTATTTCATATCGAATTCCCATAGAGATAGCGAAACTCCCCGCCGCCTCCCTACTAGAGACACTGTAGGCAAGACATCTATTGTACCAAACGAATCGTTCATTCAGCGGGGCGCTGGGCAAGGGTGAGACGCCTTTGCGGGGGAAAGCTTCCACACAATTTCATATTTACACGTGAAGTCACTTAGTTGCTTAAAGTTAACGGTTACACCACTCAACATTGTTTTTGGACGTACTTTTACAACATTTCACTGCATAATTCGACGTTTGCGCAATTAAATGCTTTCTAACGGGCATTTACCGACTAATGACCGGTGGTGTCTGTGCCGGTGGTAGACGTACAATACACCTACTAGCGGGATGTATTGGCGGTAAGCCTTTAGACAGCGTGCTGTGGTTCTAGAGGGGAGCGGGTCGGGCGCGTTTCGCTACGTGTGAGTAAATCCTCCATGCGAGTGTATTATAAGGCAAGTAAGTGGTGTTTATGGAGTATCTATGAATACTAGATTTGCCGCTTCATATATTCAAATATTGCCCGTATTATTATCACGAAAAAGAATTTTCAATTTTAGATTTCATAATGCCCGGCCAACTTATTAAAATAATGGGATTTACCCTACATGCATAATATTGTTGTGTTGCAGGTTGTTATACTATTATAATACTAGATTTTACTGCGACTTTCTTCATATGATTTCGCTATTCGCATGTAATTTTTTACCCAAACATTGAAAACTTGCTTACAATCAATGTATAAATTAGGGAAACGCGCAGTTGCTAGTGAAAATTGTCGCTAAAAGTGTTTAATGAGACATTAATCCTATCTCTATTTAATTACACTGTTACAAAAATGTGAAGGAATAATAATATGTACTATATAATATAGTAATATCAACCGTATATTCTTTAACACAAGACTCAATTTTAAATATAAAATATGCAAGAAATGTTAGCGCTTATTTTTACCCGATACTAGAGGGTAACGTTTTTTGAGTGAGTGTGTGTACGTAGGTATATAAGTTTGTATGTATGTTTTATGTCTATTTCTTTGAGATGCCTAGTAGTCTAAACGGCTTGATGTATTTTAACGGGGGATCGTGAGACTTTTTGATTGTGGGAGTGACATAGAGAATGTCTATGTAATATTTAAATGTGGCGTAGGTATACGAATCAAAAAAGAGACTGCGAATTTGGAAAAAAAATGTTATTTGAATAATAGGGATATCAAATGAAAGCCAGTAAAAAGTCAATTCCAAATCTTATAACACTTTTATGCTACCATTTTGACACGAACTAAAAAACAAAATACCACACCGTTCTGGATATTAATTCACATATCTTTGAAATAAGCGCGTGCGTACAGCCCTAAACCAAATAAAAATACTAGAGAACTTTAGTTTTTAAGTTTAAAAAAAAAATGTGAAATAAAAAATATTTAAACCCGAGTGCGTAAAAAGTAATTAACTGATACAGCCAAGCTCTATAATCTATAGTATGTGAGTAAAATACACAATCATATAAATATGATAATAATAATAATAAATAATAATATATACCTATATAAAATGTATAAATGTGATAATAATTATGCAAATACTATTAATCTAATTTTCACAATAAACACTTATGCGAGCTCTAGATCCTACTGTAGCTAACTATTACTGTAATTGTCTTCAAATTATAAATACGATTAAAATTCATTAATATGCGTAAGTGATCCCGGGACACGACCCGCCTAGCCACGAACGAAAGCTCTCTCTCTCCTCTCGCCTTGGGTTTCGTATATTTATCGCACTTTTGGGATCTACATACATGCGTCTGTGCCCAATTCTACTCGAATATGACAATTACCGATTAGCTACTCGGCAAATCATAAGCGGCGCCTTATTTAATTATTTTCTATAAAAACAGGAGCGCTGGGACACGTGTTACGGCTATAGATGGGTGTGAAAAATATTTTATGATTAGCCGGCTAAACTTAAGTTTACTTTCAAAAACAGGCTAACGTTCCACATAATGTTCATTTGCGATAACTGATTTTATATTTAGCCGGCTAAACTACACATTTCATGACTAAAGAAGGGTAACTACTAAATACGTTATTATTACAAAAAATAGACATATTTTGTTCTTCTTTCCTTTTTCGTTTGCTTCTTCATTTTTAACCAAGGAGTTGTGGCTACACTTAAGTATGGCCGGCTAATAGCCGTAACATATTTACGTATTAGTTTCAAAGTCGCATCGTTTGGATTTTTTCTAACTTTAGTAGGTATGCAAAAATCCCTGTGCTTGAAGCATTTAATCAGACCTGGCGTCATATTAGGGCTCTAAAGTAAATTGGACCATTAGCTGGGGCCTTGTTCGTTTTGTTATACTTATATAACATTATTAAAAATGTTGTTAAATAAAATGCAAACAATATAATTTCATTTATTAATTTTAGGTATTACGCGTGATAGCCCGAACGCAACGGACCTGTTTCAAATCTACAAGGCCATGTGGCCGGGGTTCGAATATGGGCGAACCAATGAGTTTTTTCTGGCTTAACCACATTAACTATCCCTCCGTGCCTCGGAGAGCACGTTAAGCAGTCGGTCCTTGTTGCTGTCAATAGATGGCGGTCGTTACAATCTACAAACCCGCATTGGAGTAAAGTGGTGAATTTAAGCTCCAAGCCCCCTCATCTTGAGAGGACGCCTAATCCTCTACAGTGGGGTATATAAAAAAAGGCTGATTGGATGGGATGGGAGGTAATAATATCCCTTGCAAAGTTTCTATACCTAACTGGGTTTTAACGGTGGTCCACAATTGATTCATAACATGTTTTGTATTTGGTAAATTAGTTGCAGAAAGGCAACGAGCGAAATGATCCGAATTGTTTTTGCTCTATTTACCGTGAAATGTTCAAAAGTGTTCTGGTCTCTAATTTGTGAATTTTATGTTCTTAGTGGCATTATCTGATTTTCTCAAACTATAGGGTGATGTAAGTTTGCAAATACGGCGGCGGACGCTTCACAAGATGGACAAGATGGGACAAGCGTCGTTATTCGGGGCTATTCCACAAAATATGACCGATATGTTTAATATATACTACAATTTATATATAAAATAAAAACATCTAACCCTGTAATTCAAATCAGAAGTAGAGGGAGGCTATAGACGCTACCTACTCATAGTCATTATAAATGGGGTAGGCCTTTAACGTTTATTTAAATTAATATAAAATTAACAACTTAATTAATACATTGTACCGAATTTGTTCATTACTAGCTAGAGGGCGCATATGTCTATTATATTACCAAATAAAATAAAGAATAAAATTAAGCGAAATCCAATGAGTGTACGAAATATACTTTTTACCTTAAATAAATAAATAAAAATGTTCACACCTGGTTTCATTTTTCACCGCCACAAATAAAATTCTTCGTGTTTATATCTTTTGGATTCCTATGCCATTCCTGGTACTCGTAAATCTTGATGACACATTTTAATTAGCTTTTGCAGAAATCAATCACTTTCAATGTTTTGTACTCCAGCACAAGCGACGCACTACGTGTCATCACTTCGCCCATACCCCACCACTCAATAATGACTCCAGCATCGTATGAATATTATCTCATCTCTTTTCAATCTCTTTATAATATAAGACATAGGTATGATATAGTGCGTAAGACGTTCGCACAAATGAAACAATGATGTATTTTGGTTACTCATACTTATATTACACGTGGGAGTTATAGGAAAATGTAATTCAATTACGGCCATAACGTAACAAAATATGAGAGCTTATGACGGTTATCGCCAGACCTCGACATTTAAATATAGTTACTTCCGTTAATTTATTAGGCCCGGTGTCAATGGCAGGTACCTACTTTAAATGCTCATGCATGCATTGGCAATCATAAAGGTGTAATGTTGGTGATTTGGTATTTATTACTGCATAAACAGAATTGCAACCTTTACATGGCTGAAATGATCAACTAGGCGTTGTAACTATCATGACCTTACTCATTAGACAGGTCTAATGAGTGAGCGGAATCATAGTTACTGTGTCGACTGCTTTAGAAAACGTTTTTCGGGTGTATGTAGTTAATGTCTGTTTACTTGTCACTTCATATAGCCTAAACGGCTTAAGGGGATATTATTTTAATATGCGGCTTCGAATTGGCATCGCTATCTCCGTTTCGATCCCTCATCCCCGACCTACGCCTGAGTGACAGAGATGGCAAGAACAAAGTCCTAAAATTCCTATAAAATACCCCTCAAAATACCTTGCGGGCCGTGTTTGTTTCCACCCCTGAAATGTGTATGAATTGGAACCAAAAGTTGCATTAAGAAAGGATGTTGTAGGGCAGTACGTTTTTTTGTTTTTCTTTTAATTGACATTAATATCGAATTTACGGCTCATTATTTTCAAAAACAAAGAACCGACGGAAATCATGTTTTTTAGGAATTTATTCAGAAACAACTAAGATATAAAAAAAACATACCACCCTGTGACACTATCTTTCCTATTACATATATTTCTACTGTAAATATTAATACAGAAATACAGCGAGGTTTAGACACGGGTCGAACCCTCTTTTGTTGAAGTGAAAGTTTTATATAGACCCTCTTAACAGATTTTCTAATATAAGGTGTTAATAGATTGGTATGCATTTCCGGAATGTAACTATATTTTCTGCTGAAATCCTATATGGTGGCCATGTTAACATACCCCAGGACGACTGCACTGTACCTTATAAACAGAAATTCGGCAAACATTTGAATGTTAACATTCTGGACTGTGGTGAATTTCAGATTGACCAAAAAGCTTTCGGATGGCTCGCTCCCCGCACTAACATATACAAACCTGACCTAACCTATCGATTTAGAAATGAATGAAAATCATTTTTAAGATTTACCGAGTCGTCGTGTTGTAACTTAAGATTCCCTGGTGAATGATTTAAATGGTCAATAAGAAAAAACAAGGCACTTTACTAGCAAACTTGATGAATGTATTTTATTTGAATGTACTTTATTACTTTAAATCTTAGACAAAGTAATAATCAGGATGGAGTATCTCATACTTCGAAACGATCAAAAATGTGAGCAAAGTATTGCACTGAATTGATTAGACAATCTATGCGTCATTATATGCTGCCTACGATGCTGGGGTCCGGGTTCGAATTACAGGTCGAGTCAGTATATGTATGGTGAATATTGGTACTGGTACCGGGTCTTCGTTGTTATATGTATGTGGAGTCTACGCTTGGTACCCAAAGCACAAACTGATGTTTAGTTTTACAAATTTCAAAACGCCAACTGGTGTATATTTTTTTTTAACATTTTTTTTTTACAACGCGGTATTTCCATAAAAATTCGTGCCATCAATGCGTTTGTAGTGTAGTGTTACTTTATGCTTACTATATTAAAGATCAAAAGATGTTTTTTGCACACTAATTATCTATGAAAGGGTACGACGGGAAACAAGTTTAGAGTACTGTTGGAAAGAGCACTTGTAACAGATGTGTACAAAATTGCTGGTTCAATTTAGTTAATCAATTCAATCACGAGTAAGTAACATAACTAAAAAGTTCAGTATATATCTATATGGGTCATTTCAGCCTATAGCTTCGATTGTGAACTTAGAGTAGATATGAATTTGTAAACTTTAGCTCTTTTTCATTCAAAATAGAATATCATGCTAGGTATCTAATGAAATTAGATCGATTTATCACGGACATCTCACTAGCGATCATGCAAATAAAACCTGATGGGCGACAAGAAAAAACATTACTTAATAAATAGATAAGCATATTTTTTTCGCTCAGAGACAATACTGTTAGCGGCCGAAATCGAAAGGCTATCCTGTGTATAAGTAATAACCGAAGGCGCTGGCTCGCCTTGACAATGAAAGTGCCCGCGTACGTATGAGTCGGTGCACGGTATATAAACCAGGGCACCTACTACCAAAAATATTCAGTTGCCAACATTAACAGCATCAACATGTACGCCAAGGTGGGTACTAAGAGCTGTGACATTAAAATATAATTATATTTGTATTTTATCATGCTTTCTTACCACCACTACTGGAGGACATCCCTTTCTGAACATTGAGATGTTTGGATCATTAGCATACCACCCTCGTCCAGTGCTGGTTGGGTGTATTCCTATCTTCCAATGGAGATTTGTCTAGATTATATCTTCAATGTGTATTAATTGACATTTTTTTATAACGTACAGCTGATCGTCGCCCTTTGCGCCGTGGGTGTAGCCAGTGCTGGTAACCTCCTGCACGCAGCTCCGGTGGCCTACAGTGCGCCTGCCGTGTCATCCGTGTCCTACTCTACGCACACAGCCCACGCCGCGCCAGTCGCCTACGCTGCAGCCCCAGTCGTGGCCAAGACCTACGCTGCACCTGCATATGCTTCTTACGCTGCACCCGCCTATTCCACCTACGCCGCTGCCCCAGTCGTGGCCAAGACCTACGCCGCACCCGCATATTCTTCTTACGCTGCACCCGCCATTTCCACATATGCCGCTGGCCCAGTCGTGGCTAAGACTTACGCCGCACCTGCATACTCTACCTACGCCGCTGCCCCAGTCGTAGCTAAAACCTACGCAGCTCCTGCGGTCTCTTCCGTATCATCTTACTCTACTCACACCGCTCACGGTGGTCCCGTAGCGACTTACGCCCATGGCCCAGCTATCGCCAGCTACGCGGCTCCCGTTGTTGCCAAGACTTACGCCGCACCCGCCTACACAACCTACGCTGCGGCTCCCGTGGTAGCTAAGGCTATCGCTCCCGCGGTCTCTTCCGTATCTTCTTACTCTTCCCAAACTTCCCACGGTGCGCAATATGCTGCTCCCATTGCCACTTACGCTGCACACGCCGCGCCTGTGGCTACCTACGCCGCGCCTGTTTCAACCTACGCTGCTGCACCCGTACTGAAATCAGCTGTGGCGTACTCCACTGCTCCCGCCGTATCGCACGTCTCTTACAGCGGGCTCGGTGCCAATTATGGTTGGTAACTCATTCGACTGTAAATATATTATGAAATAAACGACTTGACACACGATATATTTTTTTTTATTTTCTGAACATAACTTTATAGTTTATAATTTTAAAATCATGAAAGCTATTTAGCAGTACGTGATAGTAACATGATGAAAAACGTTTATTTATACTAAGCACTGTTTAACATTCTTATGCAAAATAGTTAATTATTTTGGGAGTAAACAAATAGATGTACCTACTTACAAACATGATAATCTTGTTTGAATTGTATTCGAATTTCCGTCGTACCTTTAAAATTATACCTTAACAAATAACTCGTTGAAACAGTCACTTCGTTTTTTTGTCAACTACTGTGCGATATATATATTAAGACATAGATCTAAATACGTTTTTACCAATCTCAGATGAGTGACAATATTATTATATTTATCGAATCACAAATACGTCAATCTTAAATCGGTAAAATTGTTAGTTTAAACAATTATAGACTGTCTTAGCATAAGTTTAACAATTTATGCCATTAAAAAAATTTAAATGTGTTAATTATTTCACTTAAAGTCTGCATATTCACAATAACATGGCAAAACCCTTCTTTTAAATATAAAGATATTTGTGCTAGAAGGATTCGCTCTTTCAAAACTGCTGTCTATTATTTGTGTGCGTGTGCCATGATTTTGTGTCTAAGTCTATCAGAATGCGACCTTACAAGAAATCTACTACATGGGATTCATAAGTGCTTCATAATTCATCAGAATTCAAGGTCAGCAGCCAGTTTGTGACCGATCTATAACATTCTTACAGTGTCTTTGGGTAAATGTTAATTTCTTTATTAATTATGATACACAAAAAATAAAACGTTTAATACTTAGCAGGTTAGCAAAAATGGTTTTTTATGGGTTTCGATTCAAGTATAAATTGTTGTCTTCTTTTATTTATTATATCAGCGTCATAAATGAAGATCTAGTTCAAAATTCAGTAAAAGATGTGGTACATACATTAAATTTTCCAATCCTATAAAGTTTACAAGATGAACACAGTCCCTTAATAAGATATATATCTGAGTTGTAAGAACTTTTCAAGAATTTTATCTTTGTAGTTTTATAATTTTATCTCTCCAAGGACAGTCTGAATACCCATATCGACGACCGATTGGCCGAGGGGTTCGACACTCTAACTGCGGAGCCAAGGGTCGCTGGTTCGACAAATATTTGTGTGCATGAACACGTTTATTTCGTTTCCTGTCTAGGTGTAAACTATTTATATATGTATATGTTATTTAAAAAAAAGAATATTTAAGTATGTATATCAGTTGTCTAGTAACCCATACCACAAGCATAATACTTGCTTAATTTGGAATTAGAGGGTGCTGTGTGGGATGTCCTATGTATTATTATTATTATATGAATTTTGTAATTCTACTTTGTGCCAGTTCTGTGTGCAGATGCCATAACATTATCTGATCTGCTATAACTTCTAAAATGCTGTAGACACTACTTTGGCTATCGTGTTGTCATTGCAATCAATTAGTGTTTAATGGGTAATCGCATTTATGAATCTTTATACCAAAGTCCAAGTTCGGTCTAAGTTGTGTTCTGTTTTACAATGCGTGTAGTTGGTATTGAAGGTAAGCCCGTTCTTCACCGTGGTTGTCCGTGAAAACAGCTGCAGTATTATTGGCGTAGGAGAATATGTATAAAGTAAATAAAGGACAGACGTCCTTTATTTTTAAACTGCATTAATCTACACTAATATTATAAAGAGGAAAAGGTTGTATTTTTGTTTGTTTGTAACGAATAACTGAAAAACGACTGGAGCTATTTCAAAAATTTTAGAATGCTACATTATCCCTGAGTAACTTGGGCTATAATTTATTTTCAAACCAGCTACTTAGTAGCCAGCTAGTTAGATATACTTAGTTTATAAGCTGAAGAATGACAGGATACTTTTTATCCCGGAAAAAGAGGTACAGTACAACTGTGTAGGCCACGCGAGCGGACCCGTAGACGGAAAGCTAGTCATTAATATATTAATAATAAGGTCGGTCTTATGAGACTCACAAGCGGTACTCCGTAAGTTAGATAAATTATATTTTCGTACTCACTGTAGTACACTGGTCGACTTTCAACTGCTATTTTCATCATGTCTAGACATTGCTGTCAAATTTATTTATTCTATCTGTCTAGATAAATATCTGTCTGTATTGTTTCTCTCTGCCACACTTTTAATTTGCTTTGAATACAGTAGCGTGGCATAAGCAATGAGCAATAGTTATCCAAGTAAAGCGATGACACTTTTGTCGTATTGTGTACTTTGAAATATTATCAGTCTGCCGATCCTAGTGACCGTAAAGGTCAATGTATACCACTTAAAATTGATGTTTTCGGTTGTAGCTACGCAGTGCAGTATTTTGTTTAGTTTATTTTTGACAGTTTATGGTGATTTTGTGCTGTCAATTAGTCCGAAAAATAATGGGTGACCAATATTATAGACTGCACGGAATCATAGCTACTGCATCGCGCAGGTACCGCAGGGAAGACTAACGTTTAGGGGTATACCTTTGGTATCTCGCAACACAGCAAAGCGTAGGTACTTAGCACGGCGGCGTACCTACTACAAGCCGTGCCGTGCCGCATACTTCGAGAGTGTTCCTATTTGCATTTTGGATTAAAGGGTCGATTACAATAAACCCACTTTTTCATTTACAGACATCATGACAGTCAGTAAATTACCAAATTGTAAAAGTACAAATAGGTATATCCCTTGTACCAATAGACCTGACACATAAACAGAAACGCTAATCAGGTTATAAAAAAAGATTAAGGTGCGTTACTTTTCAATACTAAAATCAAGTATAAAAAATAAAGCATACGAGTATCATTACATAGGTAGGTACAATTCGTCTTATTCACATTTATGCCTCTAGCATCCATCTTTAAGAGTGGAGATTGCCTACGACATTTCATACTAAATTTACTGCAGAAATATAACTTGTTTAGGCCACTTATTTTGGGTAATCATTGGTTCAAAAATTATAACCAAAAATCTATTTTTCGCAGTTTGAGTAAAAATACGATTTAGATACGGATATTTTTTTAAATTTGCACGAAACTTTTAAATTGTTACGAATCTGTGTGCATAACCCATCGATATAGCCCGCTACAGCATTGCGTTGCGTGCATGTTGCGTGATTATGAACACATGGAATACACATATTGCGTATGTGTGCTTTACGAGAAGTTGTCATTGCGTGGTGTTGTCTGATTGTGCAGCCACTGTGACATAGCAGTACCGACATCTCGCTCACACCACAGCTTCGCAATGAGATAGTATGATAAACACGCGCGACGTTGCCGCGTCGAAAGCTAGCTAAGGTTAGAAGTTAGAACTTAGAACATGGTTAGAATTTGAATATTTTGAATTGATGAGTTGACGACAGTATTGACAGTCAAGTGCAGTCATGTCTGTGTTTATTATTTACACCTGATTTACACCAATTGTTGGAACCTGTGCTCGGAACAAGTAAACGTTTTGTGAAGTGGAGTGTAATAAAAGTTACTCAAATTAATTTTTAATAGGTTTTGATAATTATAAGTTGCAATAGACAGGTCAACATGAAAATAAAATACTTAGAGAACAGATTGAGTCGATGGTGCTAGTTTTGGAATCACCTTTGGAATAAAGTTTACGAAAAATTATAGATAAAAAACTTAGAGGTCTATCACTTTTACTTACTATAGCCACAAGTGATGACCTTATTACATATTTAATATCTTCGAAGTTATTGGCTCGATTATGATTTTTGATACGAATTTTCATTGCTAAAATAAAATAACTTATTACATCGAGAATCTAAGCAATGCTGAGCTAGGTAGAATGATTTTATTTATAAATTGAATAATACCATAATTCTTTATAATTATTTATCTACAGCATAACAACTATGAATTATCTCAAACATCTAAACATTAACTTTAAAATTACTGTAATTTTTAAGAGAAGTAATAAGCTAATAAAAGTTACCAACAAAAAAATACACATTCAAATTCTTTTCTCTAATCTTACATCAATTTTCAAAATCTAGGTGCTCATTTACCATTGGTAATATTGTATATAAAAACATCTGTCTATCTGAACCTCTGCCCAATTATAATTACTTTATGTTTTTAGGTTTGTAAACGAATGAAAACTACACCATGTCATAATCACGTTAGAAGCATTTTGTAAGAAACAAATTTCAGTAACCATAAAAACGTCAGGCCAGCTGGACTATTGAGTAAAGAAATTTTAGGTGCAAGTCCTGATCCTCATGATGGTAATACTGTTTATATTTTTTATAATAATCCAATCCAAATCCAAAACTAATATTATACCTATTTATTTATATTATGCTAGATGAACGTAGGTGAGATGTCTCACATACTATTATTATGTCATAATAGGTATATGTACGGATGTTTGTTGCTTTTTAGCGCAAAAAACAACTGAATGGATTTTAATGAAACTTTAAAATAATATCGCTTATACTTATATCAGAATAACGCATGGGCTATAATTTATGAAGATACTAGCTTTCCGACCGCCGCCACTCCGCTCGTGTGGACTACACAGTTGTATACTGATACAGATCGCGCGGCGAGAGTTTGGCTTTGACCTTCGGGGTGGAGGGGATTACTGCGCATGGGTACTCTCACGCACACAATACTTTTCCTTTTTTATGTACCAGGTTGGATATTTGAGTGGGTCAAAATTCATGTACTGTGGTAATATTGCTAGAAAATAATACGAAATAGATAAACTTCTTCATTTATTAAAACTATTGATAGTTATTTTACTTATATAAAATGTTTATTTCCTTTTAAAGTTTACAGAGACAGCGATGAAAATTCTAAATAATTGTTTTTTAATAAAATCATCATCATCTTCATAACCATCATCAGAATCATCGTCTTCGGAACTATCATCGACGCGAATTATAAATTGCTCGGTAAGTAAATCAACTACATGGTCACTCTTGGCGTACTCTTCTTCTATATCTTTTACCTTTTTACATATTTTTTCCCATTCCTGGGCACCCATTAAGGATACTTTTTCTTTGATAAGTTTGGTACATTCTTGTAAATTCCATTTAACATTTTTGCTAGCTACATATTGTTTAATAGTAGCCCATGCCTACTATAACTCAAAAAATAATAACAATCGACAACAATAAACAATTAACGAAAATAGCAATTCACTTGTGAATGTGATTGTACAACAGGAGTGCGCGGGGCATGCGAGAGGCAGGGAACGACTGGAGCGCCAATCAGAGCACCGCGTGCGCCTACACACCCGCCCCGCACCCCGCTAATTGCCCGTTGATACCCAATTTTCAAATTTCTGCGCAATAACGGTCAAAGCCAAACTCTCGCCGCGCGATCTGTATTAAAAATTCTTTCACCTGTAGAAAGATCACCTCATAGCAAGTTCTAAGACAAGCTTTATGACTGTAGGCCACCAGGAGGCGCTGGCACAGATGTGTTTATTAAAAAGGGCTGGGCTGATTTTGATGTACTTTTTCGGGTGAGATAGGTATCACTCGAGAAAGGGTTTTTAGAACAATTTTATGATTGTAAAATCTGTGGGTCGTAGAAATATTTGCCTAAAACGCCTGGGCCAATTCTATTGCGTTTTATTGTAATTTTTATAATAAAAATATGACATGTTTCATTTATGGCTTTTAGTCGTATTTTTTTTTGTAATAATATTACAAAATATAGTGATTTTCTTTGTCACATTTTTACAAGTTGGAAAACAATGTAATTTTTTTACAGTGTCTACTTTTAACGGTATAAAAACTACCTAGGCACAATCTGCACAACCATATAGTTTTTGGTATCGCAAAATAATGTTGACTTAAAACCGGAAATATAGTTAAAAAAAATGAAATTGAACCAGTTTCAGGTGTAGCGGGACGCAGTGGAGCGAGCGAGGGGTACGACTGTACAAAACTGAGCATAGCTGTCTAGTAGTGTCTAGCCTACTGCAAGGAAGGCCGGCAGTGTGAAAGCGAGGTGAATGTAACGGTTGATTTTCACCTACGACAGCGAAGAACACATTGTCAAATGTCCATAACACGTTTTAGGGATATGTAACAAAATTAATATTTGAATTAATTTATAGGGTTCTGCACATACTAGGAAACCTTTTAAAACCTACTGTCACTTTAGTCTCGCAATTCGCAGTTCTCACTTATTATTTGGAAAAAAATAGAACTAAAAGTACCTGTAATATGAATCCCCAGTTTACGGCCGCTCGTTACGAGCATACGGGGTGTTCGGATGAAAGGTTACCGACCTCAATAAAAGTTCCAAAAAAGAATGTCATAAAAAATTTTAATGGACCCGTTTTTCTCGGTAACCATTAGTTTGAGCCATTTATTCACTTGAAACTTTTTGTTTAGATTACTACGTTAGTACGTTCGTAAGTAAGATTTATTACGTTAGTAAGATTGACTTACGTTCAGCCGAAAATTCCGTATAGAGTCTTTTTATTTTATTTTATTAGCTTTTGTAAATTATTATACTAAAAGTAAAGAAATCGACAGCAGTTTAAGCATCTATAGTTATTCATTTGGATGATATATGAACAAAAGTGGTTTTCACTATGGCATAGTCTCATATACTCAAGTTACAAATATTCAACTTATTAATACGAACCCTGCATAGAAACCTATTTCAATACGCACTTGATCGCTTCTAGCGCCGTTTTTGTGGCAGCATTGAAAATCAATTCATTAATATTTATATGTAGATATATTGCCAAAACTCAGGATAGGAAGTGGTAGTGACCTTCGAGCAAAAAAACACAATTCTTTAGACATTTTTTATGGAATAAAAATTTATATATGCGATGTACAAATCGTACATTGTTAACCATAGTGTCAAAATAGTGTCTACGTTGAGGAGATTCTTATGAATATTTCACATTTATATGATATTTTTTTATTAGTTCAAATCTATCGTACCATCAGTTATTTTTACTTTTTATGAAATTAAGTAAAATTTGTAATATTTAGGTTTATTTCGAGTTATTGGATAAACAAAAAAAATATAATGTGTTATAATTAATAATTTTTTACTCACGACGAGACGTTGACGGTTTATGTTTTGGGGTAAGAGGTTATTATATGTTTGCGTGTGATAGTTACACCGGACCGTTACAATTTTCTCAAAAACTATTGGACGATCTTTTGTATTAAATAAGTATTTCTTCAGAACAGGTTTCTAAATAGTGTTACGGTTATAGACCACCCGGAGACAGTACCATAGAAGCGTTTCTCTAAAACGTATGGGCCGATTTTAATGTGATTTTTGTTGTACCCGCATAAGTATTACCTCAGAGCAGGCTCTTAGATATGTTATAAGGATAAAAGTACTTGCTTATACAAAGTTGACCGTTTTGAATAAGACCCTTTTCCGAGTAGGTAAGTATGGAATGAAAAACATATCACGACTGCCTTACAACATTTATTACATATATCTACAATAGTTATAAAACGTGGCTTCAACTACAACAACATTTTAAATATTATACTCAACAGTTGCTTGTAAATTTTTGTTGAACACGGGGAACCTTATATTTTTGTTTCTAGAAATATCTGCTCACTTACAGAATGGTGTAAAACTTGGCCAATATAATTTTGAATTTAAAATGAAATACTCTAACTGTTTATATTCGCGAGCTACCACCATACATGGAAATTGAAATATTTAAATTAAATTGGTTAATCAAAGTAGAAATGTTATGATACTGTGGAAAAAATATGATAAAAATTATTGGGTGGATGTATTTTTAAAGACAGTACCATAAATGTAATAGTTCAATTACACGTAAATAAATATTTTAGGTTCATAAAATTTTTATGATTTTCATATTTTCAGCGCATATTTCAATGTTTCAAAAGCCTGTTATGACGAAAAAATGATGATGACGAATTTGGAACAAGATTTTATGTACTCATCGTCTCTTACTTAATGTCCAATAAAAAACCGACTTATTTATTTACGTAGGTACCTACAATAGAAACCGAGAAATAATGAAAATTTTAAAATTTTAGTCGTGTTATATAGACGTCCGTTATATTCTGAGAAGACATAAAAAATATTAATAGACTACGAATCCTTTAGCAACAGTAAATTAAGCATCTTAACAAAGACTATGTAAAAAGTTGATACTTCTATATTAAAAAAAAAACTAATTGAGTTGTTGATGAAAATCATGAATGCCACTTTAATAATCTAGTAGCAACTTTCAAGTCTTTCAACGCTTCTCTCATATTAAATCATAAAGTTTTGAACAAACATTGTTTGTTCTCAAGTATCGTTTTCAATTGATAATTGTGGATAATCATCAGTGATTTTAAATTTAGTTGATTTTAAAATCACAAGTCGAAACTCGACTTCTGTAAGAAATTTGAATTCATAGTTGTGTTTAATTTAATTTCGTGTGTAGAATGTTGAGTCGATTACGAGTTTATACCGATTACAGATCATATTGAAATTGAGATGAAATCGAAAGATATTTCTTGTTGTTTCTGTGTTGACAATACGATATTTCTAATCGCGGATTATGTTATCGTCGAATCTAAAGATTTTTGCAACACTAGTAGACATAAGTACTATTTATTTATTTATATTAGATCAGGACGTCCAAAATCGATTTTAATTTGGTAATGAACTTTCAAATTTAGGTATCTTTAGAATAGAAAATGCACTTCATAATAGTTATAACATTCTTTGGCGTAACATTATCCCATTGACCTCACTGTAACTCAGATTAAGAGCTTAAAAAAAGATACAAGAAGGTACCTACCTAATTATCAATATTTGTGTTGTGCATAATTTTACCGACAGGTTATCTATGAATAAGTTGGCTGTCAACCACTCACTACTATTTATTTTAATTTGTGTATTGGTTCTCCTTAATTTAAGAAATAAATAAAATAAATAGAAAAATAAGATTTTAAATAGGGTTTCACCAAATATTGATACCTAATTTAAAAAAACATACAAAATATATTTAATTTTAGTGCACAATAGAATATGTTGTGTTCATCTGCTATTAAAAAAAACCTCAGTGAAGATTATGCGGCTTTGGGGATTAGGTGAAGCCATTTTTAGGGTTCCGTGCCCAAAGGGTACCAACGGGGACCCTATTAATAAGGCTCCGCTATCCGTCCGTCCGGCTGTCTGTCACAAGGCTGTATCGTCTGAACCGTAATAATACTTGAAATTTTCACAGTGTGTATTAACCATTACCGCTATAACAAAAAAATAATAAAAAGAAAATAAAATTAAAAATTAAAAGGTGTTCCCATGCAAGAACCCTGTTTTTTTCGACGCTTTTGGTGATCGGTGGTTGTAAGAGCATTGCTTACACTTGAAATTTTCACGGAAAGTGTACCACTACGGTCGCTATAACAACAAATAAAAATAAAATAAAGTTAAAAATTAAAAGGGTATCCCCATACAAAAACCTTGTTTTTTTTATATTGTACGATGGCCGGATTTATCTTTCTTTTCTCTTATCTCTAGATCTAAATTAAGGATAATAAGGAAGTAAAATAATAAACCAAAATAAAATAAACACCATAATATACTCGCAATTAAAGTGAGTAGACAAGTAAAACATAACCTTCACCAAATAAAAACAAGTAACACTTTTTAACAATAGACTTCCTTGGATACCAGAAAACCCTAATCGGTAACATTTTCTTTGTAGTTAACGGCGATAGAAACGAGACGTCCGTCACGTCACAAGTTACAGTCAAAGATTACTCAGTAGATTTTAGGTTGATTAAGGTTTATTAATCAAGTGAATTTGACGTTTGTTTGATTTGGTGGAGTCCAAGACGATCGCCAATTGAGCAATTCCAAATAGATTTTAAGCTTGAATAACATTTGTGAATGCACAACCAATTTACTGTAATTAATTGTGATCAAGTTATAAGGTAATTATTCGCACTCAGTTTTAGGAGCAGATCACTAGATGAAAAGAAACTAAGAGCAAGCTTTACAAAACATATTATTAATATTAATGTACATTGGAAACTACAATTATAATTTGCCAACCTGGATTGGAGCAGCGTGGTGGATATAAGCTCCGAGCCCCCTCAACTTGAGGGGTGGCCTTAGCCTCTGCTGTGGGGTATAAAAAGGGCTGGTGGAATGGAATTGGAAACTAAACGAGCTTGGACCAAAATTTTTAAACACATAGTTTTTATATTTTTTTCCGAAAATGTAGACTAATAGGTACCTTCTTCTTAAAACAACAAAATAAACTCTGTGAGTTTCTTAGTTATTTTTTCTCAAAAATTTACTAATAAAATATCCCTGTGATGTCATCTGGACAATTGTTTAGTATTTACAATATCTTAGACTAAATACAGTCATACTATTTTTATAGATTCATGACGATTACAATTTCATTTGACATAGTGACCTTACCCAACTATTTTTATTTATTTTCACCTTAGATTTTTTACTGTGGAATGCCGCACAATAAGCTCAACCGCCCAGATGACGTCACAAGAATAATTTCAACGTCAGATGAATTTCCATAAAGTTTCGGTCCAAGCCCACTGTGACGACCGTACGAGCGAAGATGTGGCCGGAAGTTAGGGATTTATTGAAAGTAACCACAATATATTGGATTTTACACATAGAAACGCTTGCGAAACCGTTTATAAATAACTCGTTTCAACCTACTCGAGATTCGTATCTCTCATCTATCGAGAATATGAATGCATGGATTGCATGCAAATCACTTATTGCGATTTATTGAAACACAGCTCCAAATGCGAGGGACGTATTTAAAAAAGTTCAGATAGTATAATAGAGTTCCGCAAGTTTACGAAGCGTATGGTTGTGAAAGAACCGAATTGCCAATTTCTTACTACGTCCGGTTGTATTTTGCGTATTAGACACGTTTATTTTAATCTACATTAATTTTCTAAGTTCAGGTATATAATACAGTCGTTTACACATTTTGTCATTGAAAATGACTATCAAATCCATTTCACGGGTGACGCATTTTTAGCCATAACTCCGAGGGTATGGAGTCGAGCCAACCATTTTAAGGTCTTAAAAGACCAATAATTTAGTTGCACGTCGTATGACACCAAAATTTTGGAAATCGGTTTGGTAGTTTTCGAAAAAAATTGGAAAATGTAAAAAAATCTTGATTTTTTCAGATTTTTTTTTACTAAATCCAAAATATTTCGAGAACGGGGACCGATATCGAAAATTAAAAAAAATAGTATCTCAGCCATTAACGTAGCTACGGTTTGAGACTAAGTTTTTGGAAATCGGTTGGTAATTGTAAGAGAAATTATTTCCGAAAGATGAGATTTTTTGGTCGATCGCTGGTGTTTGCGGATATAAGTTACTATATTTCAGATATTATTCGTCGGACCGCTTCGAAGTGTTATACAAAAGGTTAGAGGGCGTCGGTAGCTACAGTTTGAGATCAAAATTTTGGAAATCGGTTGGAAATCGAACAAGAAATTTGACATCACATGTAAGGTTTTATGGACGATCGGGAACTTGTTAACATTACGGTCATCGCCTTTCGGCCTGTATTCGTTCGAATGCTTCATTATCGAGTTTAAAACGTTTAAAGATATCAGAGGCTGCAGTTTAAATCGTGGCAATGCCACGATTTCGTCAAAATAAAATAATCTGTGAAAATCGGATTTGAGTAGGTTCATTTTCAATGAAACCGATGGTTGCGGGGACTGCAAGATCTGTGGATTTTTGTTTTGCACTAGCTACACCATAGTTCTACTGAAAAGGAAATATTTAGAATTTTTGTGCCCGTACATTTGAACACTTTAAACGGCAAAAATTACTTAAGCAGTTTTAATAAATCATTCAGATTTTGTGTATAGTCACGCTGTTATTTTAAGGAGTAAAACAGGAAGATGAATATTAATATAGAACAGAAATTTGGAAAATATGTCAGAGGAGATATTCTTAGTTAATTTTCTATAAAATTAGCATAATTATTGATATTAACGATAATTAACTATAATATCGATTCGCGATATTTTAGAGATGTGATCACGTCGCGCTGGCTTTCGGTCACGGCGCGGCTCCACCGCCTTTTGCACTACGTCTTTAACCAGTGACAAAGATAGTAAAGGTGTATTAAACATAATTAGTATTTGATAGCGATAGTTACTAAGACCACAATCGATGAATCCACTGATTTATTAAGACCCATCCAAGGCTATCCTTGGATTGGCCTTGTAGCTTATGTCAAATATGTCAATTTTGGCGCCACATTTCTCGATGCTTTATGCACGATTCTATACCTTGTATTATATTTATGTTCTGATTTCTAGTCACAATTAATAATAACACATCACAATAACGTCTAGGCCCCAAACTAAGCATTAGCTTGTGTTCTGGGTGCCAAGCGAAGACATCACATACATATAACAACCAAGATTCGGTACCAGTATCAATATTCATCATATAAATACTGACTCGACCTGGGATTCGAACCCGGGGCCCCCAGCTTCGTAGACAGTCTCACTATCCTCTAGGCCAAGCGGTGGTCAAATGACCGTATGCTATATGCAATTGACCCAAGTTATTATTGCGTGACCAGTTGCGTCAAATTGAAATAAATGTCATTTAAAAAAGATTATCTTTTTTGGAAATTGTTAGTAAAATATGATATTTTCAAGAAAGAGGCCTTGAGACAGAAAATATATTGAAACTTATATACGTGGCGCCATGTTTATATGCGACACAGTTGTATTCGAATGTTTTTATTTTAAGCAATGCCTATATTTCCGAAATATTACACGTTACGTGTTTGAGCTTATAATTTTGTTCAAAGTTGAATAATAAATATTTATTAAAAACAGCTCAGATAATAAATATATAATGCCATATATCGTAATTAACCCCGTGGTTCGAATCTTAGGGCATGTGTGAATGAGTTTTTTCAACTTGTGTACATAACTATCACTGACTCTGTGCCTCGGAGAGCACGTTAAGCCATTGGCTCCGGTTACCATCAATAGATGGCAGTAGTTAAAATCTACCAACCCGCACTGGAGCAGCTTGGTGGGTTAAGCTCCAGGCCCCCTATTCCGAGGGTAGGTCTAAACCTAAACTGGGGAATTAATGAGCTGGTGTCATAAGTATATATCGTAAAGTATAGCAACTAACTCAATTTAAGCTTATTTCGCTCCGTACGTTGGATGGTTTATCTACTCCATCGGAATTTCATTACTTTTTAATAAAATAATTTGAAAAAATAATGGTGTGGGTCAATACTGAGTTCTGTGATATTTAATCTCACGTAATATGTGCCATAATATATGTAACTAGAACTTGTTTACTAGGTAATAGGAAGTTATAAATGTCATTATGATGATTATGTTTTGCAGCAGTGATCTATAACGATCTTGAAAGACCGACGATTTGATGAGGATCGCTTAGCCTAGTGGGCAGCGACCCTGCCTACGTAGCTGGAAGTCTCGGGTTCGAATTCCAGGTCGGGTCAGTATTTATATGATGAATATTAATACTGGTACCGGGTCTTGGTTGTTATATGTATGTGGTGTCTTCGCTTGGTACCCAAAAATACAAGCTAATGCTTAGTTTGAAACCTAGACGTTGTTGTGATTGTATGTGTTATTATTATTATTTATTACAATTTTCGTTTATAATTTTAACGTGTTAGCCACACAACAAGACCCACTCGACGAAAATTTCAAGAAGATTCAAATTTTAATAAAACAAAACAGCCAAGCCTGCATTAAACGATTCATATTAATATTGTACTAATATCATATGACAGTATTTTGACTACTACACCAACAACTTTACATAGGCGTGACGGCCCACTCAGCGTTGCTCCTCCGCTGATGAACGAAACACTTAAGACAATCCGCTCTTGTTGACCCGCAGCAGCGTTGAGTAAATGGTTTAACTTCTCTTAAGTAGAAGAAGATATATTTAGTTTTTAATTTTTTTTTATAATGTATATCTCTATTTATTTATCCACCCCAAAATGTTATTTATATGGACTCAAACACATTGTAAGAAACTTGAGTTGTTGTCGGTGCCTGCGTTAAACAAGTGTATCTAATGAAATACAGTTCTAGGCTTTAATCGACTCAAAAAACATAAAAGCGGTCAAGTGCGAGTCGGACTGGCGTACAAAGAGTTACGTTGTTATAAACCATCACATCACCTGGTATGTTTTTTTAACATGAATCAAATTTAGGTAGCAAGTTGAATCCGTCTCTTCGTACAAATAGACTATCATACTAACCACTGGATAAATTTAATTTTAAACATGTGCGTGTTCTTTTCACGAATGTTTTCCGTTTCTTGCGTAAATTTAAAACTTTCGTTTTCGATGTTCCTCTAAACTATGAGTAGGTATTTAGGGCTAGTACCTAAATACCTAGATTTGGACATAAAGGGACATTGGTCGACTATCGTATATTTTGTTCAATATATATTGAACCATGCGTTTTAAAATTCTGAAAAACATATAGGTGCTTGTATTTCTCATAACGAACACTTATATGTGACATGATGCACTTAAGAAAAGTATTTTTTAAATTTTCTTTTCCCCAAAATTAACTCTTACAATGAGAATTCGGTTATCGCTTAGATTTTCCTTTAAAATATTAGTGAAGTATTATATATTTTTTATTTTTTTATTTTAGGCTCAGCAGTTTCAGTGATAAGCCCTCTTTCGCAACATTTTTCGTGTATTTTCTTTAATACCTACTTTTTATTCCAGGAATTTTAAAACTATCGATAAAATGTATTTGTATTTCTTATAATTATGCACTTTCATTCGGTATGTCAAACAACTGTACACGTGTAGTGAATTCCAACTTTTTTCGCCCATTAGACTCGGATGAAATAGGTTTTAGAAGACAAGCAGACAGACACTACCTTGACCTTATATAACCCTTGTGTTTTGTGATCCATTTTTCATCTTGGATGTACGAAGCCCAAAACGAGGAACAGATTCTCAAATCGGCTTTATTTATTTTTGTGTGTATGTTACTCGATATATTCGCCAATTTGTGAAAAATTTCAAGAAATTATTAGGAAATTAGAGAATGAATCGCGTTTATTTGATTTCCACCCGGTTCCCGTTAAGCGATTGTATTAAAACTTGACTACAGAAAATAAAATATTATGGTGACATAGATCTGATCTGATGATGGAAATAGCAGGCAGTCGAGAGGAACTCCTCAACTGTGTACAGCAGCTACCTTGTATTTGGACTCATATGATAAGTTTTGACGTGGACTTTCCGTCTGTGTATCTAAACGACCTCGGCCACGGAAGCGAGACGGGAGCAGTAAGAAAGATTGTACGTATTTGTATGAAGACGACATTTGTTTCTACTACTGCTTCGCTTCCACCGTTTTCATGGCTTCGGCCGAGGACCGACACGCAACTTATTGCATTTTTTTTCCTATTTTTTTAAACGGTCGTCCTTTTGGCACTAATTTTCTCCAAACGGTGCTGTCTCATTTGAACAGCGGGTTTAGAAGCCCTACATATATTTTATAGAAATAAACTACACTTATATACGACTAAAACTGAAAAATAAAGTAAATTTTTACATCACATATAGGTAAAATTAGCATCGACTTCATAAACTATATTATAATAATAATATTTGGAACACCCCACACAGCACCATCTAGTCACAAAGCAAAGCTTGTATTCTGGGTACCAAACAACTTAAATATTATTTAAGTATGTATATCAGATATTTTATACTCAGACACGGAACAAATAGACATGTCCATGCACACAAATATTTGTTCCGGGTGGGAAACGAATTCGCGACCCTTGTTTCTGCAGATAAGGTCTCTGACCAATCGGCGAATACGTAATTCATTCAACTAAACAGTAACAGATATTATTCTATTTTATCTAGATTAAATAGGGCATAGGTGTTTTGAATGTGCGAAGAGGTGTGAAACATTAATAGCTAAAAACCTGTTCGCTGTTTAAATGATGCGTAAACTTTTACGAATTACCGTAATCCATCTCAAGACAAAGCCGACTTGAAAGCAAACTTTATTTTGGATGCAAAACTTATGCCGAAAATTTTAATAAATCCAATTTGGGTCGTGGCGATCATCTCACAACTTCGAATCTCGCAACCACCACTATAAAGCTCTACGCGAGGTAGCCGACTGCTCAAAGACAGACAAGCATCCAAATAACATGTTTGTAAAGGTTTGTGGACTATTTTGTATTAATTAAGTTTAAAGATTTAACATACGTCTTGTATACCTATTTCACTGAGTGTCCATTTATAATTCATTACTTTTAAACTTCAGCTGTTGACCTGAAAATTTATATTTGCTTCCAATACTAAAAATAGTCGATTAAAAAAGAAAGTAGAAGTTTTCAACGTTTTTTTTTTGTGTCTCTTTGTTGCAAAACAGAGTTTAACATTATTTCAAATAGCCGTACTAAAGCGTTAATGTCATGCATCGATATTGCTCTCTCTATGTTTAAAAAAAATTGTTTCGGACTTACTATTTATTAAGTAAAGTCTTTATCATAATTCTTTGAATTCTAATTCAGAGCACCCAAAGGTTGAGCATCCCGCCTTTGATACATAGGTCGTCGGTTCGGTTCCCGTCGTAGATATATTTATCAATGAGTTTTAAATTTAAAAAACCTAAAATCAAATAAATATCACAAGCTCCGCTGTCATTGTCACTTCTGTAATGATAACAGATCCCAAACCTGAACCGGACTAGCGTGGTGGACTTACGGTCCAAATTGATCCAAAATTAACACGGTGTAAAGTAAGGTAGTAGAGGCATGAAAGTTTTGTGTGAAGTATATTGCTTAATTCAAAATAATAATTTAAAAAAATGAAAACTTATCGTATTGCGAAAATTAACATTAAAAACATCACTGAAAATAAAAGAAATACGAGTGTATACCTGCGAATAATCTAAATTTTATAATTGGGTCAGCAACATTAAAATTTGTTTCCGATTTCGGTTAATTGCAGGAAAAATATTTTACATTACTACGTGAAAAAAATGCAGACATTTTTAATTAATAATAATACTAAAAATATATGTATATTAAAATAATTTATTCATATTTATGTTTTAGGTTACCCTGGTTTTGTGCGCATTGGAGATGACGGCGGTAGTCTGCCAGCAACAGGGCTATAGTTCACAGCGCTTTTACCAAGCAGCGCCTTCCTACGCAGGACAGGACGCGTATTCTACGCAGAATTATGATGGACCTTCTTATGCCACACAGTCTTACTCCGCACAAGCGGCTCCCATTACTGCCTACAGGCCACGAGCGTACCCACCGGGTATATACACTTCTTATGTAACCCCAGCAGCTGGCTTTATCCCACGCACATCAGCAGTGCCACGCGCCTATTCTGCACAAGCAGTTCCAGCGGCAACCTACGCTCCTCAAAGAGTAAGCTACGTAGCGCGACCCGCTCCTGGAGCTCCCTACACCACCGCTCCCGGCATTAACTACGCCACCGCCCCCGGAACTGCCTACACCGCCGCTCCTGGATCTGCCTATGCTGCTGCTCCCAGAGCCGTCTACCCCGCCGCTCCTGGTGCTACCTATGCCTCCTCACCCGGAGCTCCCTATGCCGCAGCCCCTGAAGTTAGTTACGCTGCAGCTCCCGGAGTTGCCTACGGTGCTGCTCCTAGAGCTAACTACGCGACCGCTCCACTTCTAAAGTCTGTTGCATCGTATTCGTCCGCTCCCGCCGTTTCACACGTTACCTACAAAGGGCTCGATACGAATTACTCCTTTTAAACGTCTAGTCAAAGTGCGTTGATCCACCTCAATTATGTTATTTATTTTTAAATTTACCAAATATAATTATATAAATACATGTTGGTCATTATTTTTGATCCTTATATTAGTCATAATTGTTGGAAGTAAAAGCGTTTATTTAATGTGAAGTTTTTGAATCGTTTAAACCGTTCTGCAAGAAATTAGGATGTACCGGTAAATAAAGATTTTATCTCATATACACAAGTACAGATGTGTAAATCAAATAATCATAGCATGTTGTTATGCCAAGCATTTGCTTAGATTCAAATTAGAACGCCATCGGACATCTTCATAGGTCAAAAAAAGTCGAAAACGCCGAACTATTTTGAAACGATAGACGATAAGATGACCAATTTTAGTCGAAGTTTCAGTGCGCACGGTCCCCGCGCGCCGCTCTTCACCCTTAGAAATCCCCGCCAACCCCGTAAAATTGAGTCATGTCACTTCGATACTATGAATTGACATTTGTGACTTTATTAAAACCAAACGCTGCTATCAAATTAATTTATGATAAACACAGTATATAACGACTGCGTCGATGTACACTAACAACTTTTATCGTCTCATATCAAGTTCGGTGATTTTCGACTTTTACGAAAGTGGCCGATGGCGTAGGTTGCATCGAAATATACCTTGTAGTTTAATGCAGTGTATGTAATATTATAGAATTGCAGTTTAAGGTTAAACGATACCGCTAATTTCCATACAAAATGTATTTGACCAGAAGTAAATAACCTAATTTTTGTATTTATTTTACCATTTTAATAAGTTAAAGTCTGTCCTACACCAGTAGTTAAATTTATAAAATATGTTCTTTCAAACACCATACTCAAATGACCACTATTCTAGTTCTGGCTTTCGAAAAAACTCGTTCGCACATAATATGTAAATAAATCAGAAATTATGAACTATAAAAATCAAAATAACAACCTTTTTGTTAGAAAGAACATACTTTTATAAATTTAACTAAAATTTTACGATGTATTTTACTTAGTAAGGTGGTTAAATTAATATAGTATCGTTGCGTTGGCCAGTATGATGGCCACATTTAGACCAGGTGTTTACGGGCACGGCGTTTTTCAATAAATAAGTAGTTATTTTTTATGTTTTCATATTCTTTTGTTAGGTAATTTATTTATTTATATTAAGGAGAACCAACAGTTACACACAAATTAAAATAATTAGAAGTGAGTCTGCCTTCCCTCCAATAATGTTGTAAATAATTATTCTATATTTTAGTGTCTACATAAAGTGTAATTCTTCTATTAGTATTTGTTCATAATGTTGAATTTATTGGTTCTGGTGAAATAACTTTTGTACTAAAATCAACGATATCTTATACACAATGATGAAATATTTAATAATAATGGTCCTCCTTGTCTCCGTCTCTCGGAGTCAGGACTATAGACCTCAGCGGTGCCTTTGCGGCGGTGACGTCGACCTTCTCTGTCATCCCGGTTCAGCTCTATTCCAAGGGCTGGCCGCTTGTCGCACCACGCCGACATTAATCATCTATGGGGCCCTTGCCTTCGTGAACGTGTCTATTTTACTTGAGCCGAACGGAATTGTACGTCGACGGCAAGGGGCCTGACCCTCGTTCTCTGGAAACAGGTTAGAACGCTGCTGTGGGACACCACTTGCGATTACACACTGGTAGCGTCTCACATCTGGGTCACCTCAGCAGCCGCTGGCACTTGAGCGACTGCTGATGAATATTTCAAACAAATCAAATACGCTGCCTTGAAATGCAACTAGCAGGAGCACTGTGCCGTTTGCAAGGGCCGTGGGGCTTGAGCGACGCCTCGGGTAATCGGGGGCTGGCACTTACCTCGGACAACGCATAAGTATTGTTAAACAGTGAGGTAAGGCCGCCAGCCTTTTGGTAATTCTGTCGCATGGCACAGATCTAGGTAATATTTTTACTTGTAGGTGTTTTAGTTAGATTTAATTTTTTACATAAACTTTTATTTTATATAGTTCATAGCAAAAATATATTCTTACTTAGTCATATTACATGCAAGATAATTACTAAAAAGTTACGGTTAAGATACGCTCCGAAGTTTACAGTGGGTGGGGAGGCGACACATCCACACCCCCGAAAAATCAACAATGTTAAAATAATGGTCATGCGTACTACCTATATGAACATACCGGTATAGTCCTTACCACAGTGTATACAGTACGGCTAAAGTTATAATGCGCATAGAAATCTTCGTGACACTTCGTATTTTTGACAAAAAACTAATCACAAAACGTAATGGCTATAAACATACTACTCGCATTTTAAACCTTATCGCAAAGAATTTAAAAATCAAGGTCATTTTATAATAGTGTAGATGCAAGCCGTCTTGCTAACTGAACACGTGCACTTCTTGTTACAAATTTTATAGGGCTGTTATTAAAACCATTTTTGGTTTTGTTTTTAAGGTGATTTTTACTTTCAATATTTTAATAAAAATTATTTAGTCAGTAAGTAAATATGTATACTTACTAATTAATTAAATTGTAACTAGCTTTACATAGAGCCTATAATATCTAAATTGGGTAAAACTCGTAACATGGGTCTCATACGTAACTCGTAACTTCACTGTAATTGTAATTATAATTTGTTTATTTGTTAATGTATCAAACATCGCTTATTTCGTTGTGGATTTCAACCGCTCTATAAATATATCGCTTTCCGACCGCTCGGAAATACGATCTTGACCGAAGTAAGGCGAAGATACTATGTCAAATGTAACATTTTATAGACATTATTATTTTCATTACAAGACATATTGTTATTTATGTTTGGGTAGGTACGTACAAAATTGGAATATTACAATAACAACGAGTAAGTTTAACCTCTCAAATATCCTCTTCATGGTTACTTCCTTTCCTAACAATGTGATAGTTGTGACAGTTATTACTAAGGTTACACTCAAGATACGACTATTTGAATTCGAGAAATTTTGAATTTATTGTTTGTTATTTTTAATTAAATTTCATAATCTATAACACGATTATTTCAGCGTTGACAAGGCGTTGCAAGTGCAAGCAAGGGCAAATGTGTTGATTAGGCAATTTGTTACTTTGTTGTATCATTTTTGGGAAGCCTTTTGTAAAGGAATTTTCGCTGTCGGCACTATTCTGAATCTCGGAAACGAGTACTGTAACAATTTTAACGTATCTAGCGTGTCGTTTTTGTCATATCATTTTTAAAATTATCACTAGATGGTTATCCTGCTCGAGCTAACATTAAAAAATAATCTGAAATCATGACAACAAAACGTCAACTGTACCTATTTTTTAAAATATACTAATAATAACAGTCTTTATTGCCAATCAAAGTGACAGTTATATTTAACAACAAAATCAAAGGAACATACAATAAACCTAATGCTACAGTGAAAGGCTACTGGCACCTAAACTAGGACACCCTGTACTATAGGTACCAGCACCCCTCTCCTGATCTCCGGATTAAACATGGTTACAGTTTTTAGTACAATTATAAATTTAAAAATGTAAATGATAACACAAAAATAAAAAATATACAACAAAAGTATACACAGTATAATGGAAATTTAAGTAAAATGATACAAAAATCAATATAAGTATATATGAGGGGTAGGGAATATATATGTAAGGGATTGAAGTGTAAGGAAAGTGTGTAAGGCTGTGTGAACGAGTTTGAGGATGTGTGTTTATGTACCTATGAGGTATAAATGCACCATTCATCGACTATTAAATGACTTTTTTTTTAAATTTTAATTTTTATATTCTTTTTAAAAACAAAATAAGACGAACAATTACATTCATAAAGGCTTTAGGAGACACTCAGTAGTTTCATAGTTATTTGTAATAAGCCACTCCGTTACATTGTGTTTACAGGCAAATTTACAAAGTGGGTGGGTATATATATGATCGATGCGGACTACGTCCTTCCTTGCTGCGTGAATCTAAATGTTGACAGGTAGGTTAAAACTTATTTTGAAGGATAATTTTGTGCTAGTAACGTTTCGTGACTAACGCTTAACTTTATTTTATCATTTTGCGAAAGATTGTGTGAACCTCTTTTGTTGTCTACTAAAACATCCTTAACGCCTAAAGAAAAAAAATCAGTAACATGAAAACACTCATAAAAAAACAATTTAATACCGATGAGGCAGTTCAAACCGCTTTCAAACATTTCATTGATTCTAGCTCCCACAACTTTTTAGCAAAGGATTAATTAACTACCTACCTATAAAATGGCGAAAGTGCATAACAATGGCACATTCTTTGATTGATTAATCATATAACTTCATTTTTTTTCGTTATACTTTTTCCATACATTCAATTCCATTCCACCAGCCCATTTATACCCACCTGCAGAGGCTTAGCCCCCCCACCCCACTATGATGTGATTGGAGCTTAATCCACCACGCTACTCCAGTGCGGGTTGGTGAATTTTAAAGACTTTTTCCATATAAAACGTCAATTTCATATGTAAAGATTTAATATCCTAGTGAAGAGAATCTCTACAGTTGTCACTAAATTCTGTGGTAACCATACCCTTGTGTACTCTAAGCGTAGTGCGGATTTGTTTTTGCATAGTGGCGTTTACTACATACGGACATTATTTGTTTGTGAGAACAACAATTCCAATAAATCTATTTATTTCCTAAGAGGAATAGTGAAATCATAAACCTTTGGAAGTGAAACTTCAATCATCCTACATACATTTTCTATTTTAGTTATTAAATTTATGATCACTAAAGCGTATAATATGTACATATGCATTGCCATACAGCGAGGTAATGCCGCCAGCCTTTTGGGCACTTTGCCGCACGGCACTGATTTAGATGATTTTTTATTTGGTTTTATTTTTAAATTCTAATAAGGTATAAGCTTTTATTTTTGATTAATTTAAGTTTATATTTAGTTTGTTTTAAAAACAATGATTAGTGATTTGGCACATAGTTATAATTTTGACATCTTCAACACTAGTGTCTCTACAGTAAGAAGGCTAATGATTTCTTTCAACATTGTAAGTCAGTGATGTGACTTGTTTTTTTTTTGTCATATACATTTTTGTATTGAATTGTTTGAGTTTGGGTTTATTGATTGACTTATGTGAATGTAGATTTTATTTTTCTTGTTTCTTAGATTGCTCTTTTTATAATCTGATTTATATAAGTGTTAATTCATTACCTATATTAGTTGCGTGTATGTGTATTTTTCCACTAATTTTACTGTGTTTTTTTTTTGGAAACTAATAAATTATTGAACGAAAATAAATAAATTATGACAAATGATTTGTCTAATCTCCAAGTTTTCTATCGTTTTGAAGTATAAATAAATTTTCCATCTTGATCTACTATTTCTAAAACGTATTATGTTTTTTATTACTGAATCGATTACTCATTTGAGATATAAATACGCTGTATTTTTATTAACGGATCACATTGAAAGTGATGCTAAAGAAACGCCTAGGAAAAAAAATCAAAGAAAATACTTTTTTTTAGTAAATTCGTTTTTAAGTAAGATTAGTAAATTTTTATTTATTGATTTATGTTTATGTTACTGTGATTTGTCGTACGAAAACCACAGGGATAATAAAAGTCTTTACTTAGAAATAATAACAATAATTAAATTTTATTCTACAAAATTTTTTTTAATATTTTTTTCTTTAAACTTTTTATTTGCTTTACTTTAGCGTCGGTATAAATATCGTCTCTCAATGAAGATACGGTGTACCTACTAAAAATTACCCCATAAACATTTTCAAATGAAAATTATTATACGGTACATGTTACGAAAGTAAAATAAAACAATCGTAATTGAAAGAAAATCTGAAATGTTTATAATTTTCTGCTTATTTCAGATGTGAGGGCATTATATCGTATTTTGCATTAGTTACTGTTAAACGCTTTTAGCGAAGTATTCGGTTGAGGAGAAATTTGTTCGTATTTTATAAATAAATTCAAGGCTTTTTTTCACAGTTTAATTACATTGACTGATTTACGGTATGTATAATGCTGATTGGCGTAAATAAATAAATAAAAATTAGAATCTAAATAAATTGAATTAGTTAAATAATAGTTTAATAATAATACTTGGGATATCTCACAGAATGTCCCAAACTAAGCAAAGCTTGTATTATGGGTCCCAGATAACTGATATACATACTTAAATATATATATTTAGTGATATATACATATATAGATATTTTACACCCATACATGCAACAAATAAACATGTTCATGCACACAAATATTTGTCCGGGCGAGAATCGAACCCGTTACCCTTCGCTCTACAGTTAGGGCATCTAAACACTCGGCTGATCGGTCAGCCTAATAAGTTCCGTTTTGTTTAATAACTTATGGCAATCTTGTAAGTAGTAACATGACCTCGTTGTTGTAGACATTTTGGGGTTCGTGGTTAAAAAAAAATGTGACAAGGAGTTTTGACAGTGTTCTAAAGAATCCTGACGAAACCAAAACAAGAAAAAATCGGAGAATGCAAGGTCAGATCTATAAGGTCGACGCAATAACGCTTCACAACCAAACTCTTTCAATTTTTCCTGGGTCGCTAAAGATGTGTGTGGTCTGGCGTTATCATGATTAAAAGGGTGTATCTTGTGTCTTTCATCATGATAACTCCCAGAGCACACACATCACATTAATCAAATCCAGCCATTTTTCTACTTCAGTATTATCAGCTGTTGGCACTAAACATTAGAATAGATGATTGTGCCAAGCGGTAAAAGTTCATAATGAATGATGCGCTTCCAATCCTACAATACAATCAACATCACTTGATTGCGCGTTGATCCGAATTTTGCTATATTCTGTGGAGTTTGACCACACTTCGACCATAATCATTTTCGTACGTTCTTATCATAAGTGGTCTACTTCTCATCACCAGTGATTAAACTTTTGAAAAATGGTACGCTTTCATTACGTTTTGATAGAGAATCAGAAAAGAGTACGCGGTTCATTAGGTTTCTTTTAGTGAACTTGTCTCAAACATCGAGCTTATTAATATACCCAGACTTTTTCGAAGGAGTCAAAACTGTTTTTCCTGTTCTTGCTCCACTTTTCTTAAATGACGTCAAGTTTTTCCGTCTACAGCGGACTACATCTTTAATATAAAAATTTTTTGATTGAAAACGTTTAATCCAATTTAATACTACTTTTATTGATACCGCATTAGGTCTGTAAATGACAATAATTTTCTTTGCTGCTTGTATCGCATTTTCTCTTTTTTTAATAAAATTTCATATAGTGCATTTCGTAAGCAATTTTACTCATTTCTGCAGATTAAAAAACAATGTAAAAATGATGGTATATAGTTTTTTTTATTTTTAAAGTCAGCCAGTAAAACCAAGGAAATTCTAGTAAAACTTCAGACTCACAAATAGAATTATTTACTACCCGGCCTATTGTATCATATTCTGTGAAAGCGGTAAACGAACAAAATACGCGTGTATTCGAATCTTATAACGGTTGTAAGTCCATTCTTAAAATTTCCATAATAACAAATTGTTTCAAACTTGTTATTGTAAATAGATAAGGCATAATTTAAAAAAATGTTTTATTTAGAATGTCAACAAAGTTGTCTGTCATTTCTTTTTCTTAAAATCTCACAACAGTGAATAGAATATATACAGAAATAAATCGTTTGAAATATCCTTTATTTTTCAGATATCTACAAACTTAGATGTTCACATCAAATCACCAACCCCCTTTGGCGCCATAGCCGTAGCCGAGTCCGAGTCCACCATTGCCGAGTCCACCGTATCCGATTCCACTGTATCCAATTCCACTGTATCCGAGCCCACCGTAACCGAGTCCACCGTAACCGAGTCCACCGTAACCGAGTCCACCGTAACCAAGTCCACCGTAGCTTATTGCGGGGGCAGAGTAGGCAATCGGGGCAGCTTGGATCACTGGCGCGGCATAGGTCTTAGTGATTGCCGGAGCGATGACAGGGGCAGCATAAGAGATTGCTGGGGCAGCGATAGCCTTGGTGATGACAGGGGCAGCGATGCTCTTGGTGACGATGGGGGCAGCGGCGTAGGTCGAGATTGCGGGCGCAGCGTAGCCTACATTATTACCGTATCCAAGTCCGCCATATGAGAGACCACCGCCATATGCGAGACCACCGCCATATCCAAGACCGCCCAGGCCGCTATAGCCGATGCCGCCGAGGCCGCCGCCCAAATATCCCGCTCGGGCGAAGCCCAACAGGCACAGAGTGATGGCGAACTGAAATTTAAAAAAAAATTGGAATTCTTTTCTGAATAAATGACAAAGTTCGTAAGTTATCCATCCATACATACGAGTATTATAAAATACGACGTCTCTTTGTCTGTCGATCCGTTTGAGCATAACTCAAGAACTACACTGCTTTATGTTATTGTTTTTTTAAAGTTCCGTACTCGATGGATATTAAGGCATACTTATTACTAAGACTTCGTTGTTCGTCCGTTTGTCTGTCCGTTAGTCTGTCACAGAGCTGCATCGCGTTAACCGTAATACGTAGACACTTGACATTTTCTGAGTATGTAATAATACAAACTGTAGCCGCGTTACCAACAAATATTTTGCATGAATTATTTACTGTTGTGGTCGCTGTATTATCAACAAATAATAAATATGAAACAAAATTTAAAATGAAAAGGTGGTCTCTATAAGAGAAGCGTGTTTTTTATAATGCACGGCGATACAGAACCCTTCGCGTGCGAGGCCGGCTCACCTTTGGCCTACTTTTTTAATATGAAAACACATTATCTGGCTAGGTTTTATTTTACATTCAGTTACGATAGGTAACCTATGTATTAGTAGTAACAATTTTTATGTTTTATGTCAGAAGATAAATCGCGGCGCGAGCTTGCTACGCAGCGTCGCAAATGCACGATGGCATCCTGGGTACCAGTCGGGTGAAGGTGAAGAGTCGTAGTCTTCGTTCCTCGCTGCCCGCATTACTAATACACTCGATCTAGTGACCGCATACTTAGCAATTTATCGCGATTTTACCACAAATGTGTAGACAAGGCGGGCGAAGCCGCTAACGAAAAGTAGTTTAACAGTTTTTTAATTAAAACAGAGGGTATGCCATTTCATTTCACAACCCTGACACCACATTTCACTTCGTGCACTGCATATTAATAAAATTACGAAATAGACTTTTTTAATTTGAATTAGTTCCTTATTAATATTCATACATTAAATAATTAATAATATCGCACTTTTTATTTTAATTAATTCCTTATTATGTCATTAATCCACTTAAACATAATACGTTTCTTTTTTATTTACGATTTTTCTTTATTAATTTTAATTAATCCACAATTACATTATTTTAAAAAAGTATTATACTTGTTAAATAATAGCTCACCTTAGTGAACATCTTCGTTATGTTTCCGTGGTTGTTAGGAGCGGAATGATGTTTCGGTAAAAAAATATTTGTTTTTATACGGATTATGGCGGATACAACGGCTCAATGGCGAGGCCGCGTGAACCTTACCAAAGTAGAGCGTACTCCGCTTGACGCGTTTAGGTTATGAAACTTTTAGCGCCTAATATCGGTCGATTACGAGATTCGGAGACGTTTACATACGGTATAAGCGACATCGTTATAACGGATCTATGTCATTTTCTTAAGAACTTACGTGCACTTTATTGTAAACTTCATTGACTAGAGATTTGGTCTACGATATCGTGCCACGGCTTTCACTTTTATTTTCTATATTTCAATGGAAAAACTTTTTAAAAAAAGCATCCTTATTAAAGTCCTGCCAGAATTTGCGATGAAACGGTTTTGTTGTCGTCTTAATTGCGACCAAAGAATTAATCATACTCTGCAACGAAAGGGTTAGACAAGATATTTATATGTTATCGTGTAGATTTTGAGGTGGTCTACAAAGTTATCAAGTGTTCCTCTTAAATTATACTTGGGACAAAGTAGGTTAAGATTCTATAAGTAGAACATCTTCGCGATAGGCGCCACAAGTGGGAAGAAGCCGCGCGGTAGGGCAGAGGACGTTTCCTAGCCATCACTACCGCGAGCGTCGGGGGAGCGGACAAAAAAGGTTTGGTTAATTATAAAAAAAAAGGTATTAAAATTTTACAGAAGTTTACGTGTGTCTAATAGATTTAATATATATGCGAAGTTAGGAACAAAAAAGATATTTGTTCGTAGCTTTGCGATGTCGACATCCCTACACGTGTGTCACGCGCTAAATATTAGTAATACGGCCTTAATACCAAAGATGACTTACTTACTCGCGCGCTTCAAGTACTTTGCCTGGGATAACGAAAAACGTTTTCACGCCAAAAATCACAGAAGTGTAGCGATGTAACCCACACCGATTTTTTTTTTCATTATTTATTTAGTGAAACTTTCTTCTGTGTACTTCTTGTTAATAATCAATAACAATAAGAACGCAATGATACATGTTATGCTTACGTTTGATCAATTTTGAAAATTTGATCTGAATATAGTGGATGGTTTTTGAGTTATAAGCGTTCAAACAAACACATAGACATAAAAAAGTGTTTGTAGGATTTAGTGATGACTGAATTAATGGATCTAAATAAACAAGACAATCTCTTTCATCCCATATACCTATTCATATTATAACATAATTACTTTGCAACTAAAAATACCGACATAGTTTCAAATATATTCGGCTAATACTATGAAGTCTTAAGAATAAGTTTTTATAAGTAACTAAAATAAAAGAACAATTTTGATCTAATAGAATGTATGAATGTGATATCTAGATGGATTCAACGTGGATTCAACCTCAGAATTGATTAACCACTCCAAAACAACTGTGTAAAATTCCCAAAGATTGTATCACGGTGGAAGCTTTAAGCGCATATTTATTATCTTTATCAATCACGACCAAAAGGTTACAATAATGGCACAATCAAAAACAATTATCAAATGCGATCATTCATCGTTTGTTTTGCGTAACGCGTTACTACGGCTTATAGAGGTACCAAAATATCAAGAGATAGATGTATTTGATCCAACCATACTATTGGCCAAATGGTAAAAATTATGATCAAGGACCTTTCGGTTGTATTTAATTTAAGTAGTAGTGTATTGTGTCATAAAACAATATAAAAATACACCTGTGTATGTATATAACATAAAGAATTTTTAAGTATGTATATTAGTTGTCAAGTACATATAATACAAGCATTATACTTGCTTAATTTAGGAGTAGATGACACTGTTTGGGATTCCACTGGGACTGTTTTCCAGGTATTATTATTAATAATACAAATTAGTTTAGTCTTCTCAGGTAAGTTGTTATATTTTTACTAAATTTAAATAATAAAATTATTGAGCATACAGAGTGCAGTCAGGCCCTAGCCGGCTACACTTATTAATACAACTCAAACGGCACACGCGTTCTAAGAAATCTTCAATGTTTATGCAGCCAATGGCTGCAAAAAAGCTGTAGAAACTGCTAATAAACATCCAATGGATTTATAACAGCAGTATAAGTCAATTTTGATACAATTTTGGCAGCTTTCGACAAATAGCCTTTCAGTTGCTTCAGAAAATAGGATTTACTAACCTATTTACAGCTTCTGTACTTGTACTATTGCTGCAGAAAATACTCAACTGCACACCAGAACCATTATACGCTTTTTAGCTGTTTGTACAACTAATATGCAGCCGTTGTACAACTCTTAAGAGTTTCTAAACCTTGTTTGCTAGTTAGGAACTTTATATGTCTTTGCATTTTGATACCTCTGTGCTGTGGGATATGTCGTGACACGCTAGTCGCCGGTTCGGCTGCAGCATTCATATGTGAGTATGATTGTTATTTATATATGATAAGTTGTTGCGTGATTATCAGCTATCTATTAATGTTGATAAAAGTCGGTATGTTGCATGAACAAAACGAATTGTATTCAAAGATAATGAAAATTTTGTCATGTATTCATTAGTTCAGAAAAAATAGCATTATTTATTTGACTTCGAATATTCGTGACAGAGAATTACTTTTTGATAAATACATGATTGTGATTTTGTAAACAATGTTAGCTATTACTATTACATATTATTATGGAGAAAAATACATAAATGTCATTTCTCATAGACACATTTTCTTTCTAATTACGAAAATACTGGATGAATTAAATATGTATATCAATGTAAATAATAAAAAAGTATGAATTGTTGGTTTTTTGTTGGTCCCGTAGTTCGACACGGATAATTTTTGTTTTTTCCTTGTCAATAGAATCATCTGTCTGTACGACTGTCTGTATGTCACAGGCGTTAATAATACCTGGGCCATAATAACACCTGGGACATCCTACACAGCGCCATCTAGTCCCAAAGTAAACAAATATCATGCTTGTATTATGGGATATAAGACAATTAGTAAAGATGCTTAAATTTTTTTTTATAATATATACATATTTGTGTAGATACTTTTTCCATCCATTCACGGAAGAAATAGACATGTTCATGCACACAAATATTATAAATGGGCTAAATATTTATCCTTGGCTCTGCACTTAGGGTCTCTAACCACTTGGCCAATCGGTCAGGCGTTGACATCGTTGACTGACAACCGTTATGTCTATATTTGTCTATTTCATTGAAACAACAAAACTGAAATTTAGCATATATATAAATATTTGTAAGCACTAAATAGTTTGTGTATTAAATCAAGAAAAAGAAAAGAGGTGGAGTGCCCAAAGTAAAGCGGGCACGATAAAATGTATTCAGCCACCACCTTGATTGATATCTCGTTGAATAGCTCTTTTAAATTCAAGTTGGATTTGTTGATGGTTTTAAAATTACCCCCGTTTACGAAATATACATCTATAATGACCTTATTACCCCCTTTAACTATGGAGCTACTGTTCGTAAAAATCTGTAAATATTTCATATAGACAAGCTTATTACGAAAATTAGGACGACTATCTAAGGTCAACTAGTTCATGAGTTATAGTCGACAAAGTTGATGCGTAGTTCAACTCTGAAAATCTCATGGTTTTGGATTGTACCGGTCCTTAACAAGTAAAGTAGAAACGGTATGGCTACGGAAACGATAACTGGAAAACATAGTTTGTTATAGGAACGTACGTATGAGTGTACATGCGAATGGAGCAACAAGTAATTTAAGTTTTTGATTCGTTAAAAAAATCAACAAATATTCATATATATAGCACGTATTTTACTTAGTAGATGTCTAAATGCATGTAAATATATAAACGTTTTGTTTGAATTTATGCAAGATTTAACTTTCAGACATCGGACTTTCGGACTTGACTTTCGGATATAATAAAATATTCTGATGAAAATTGGTTATTTGATATTAACTGACTGATTTGACTGACGTATTGGCCGAGTGGTTAGAGACCCTAACTGCCAAGATTCCCGCCCGGGACAAATATTTATGGACATGAACAATTGAACATGTCTATTTGTTCCGTGGCTTTGTGTAAAAGTATCTATATCATCATCATCATCATCAGCCCATTTTTACCCCACTGCAGGGGCTTAGGCCTCCCCCAGGGATGAGGAGGGGGGCTTGGAGCTTAAGTCCACCACGCTGCTCCACTGCGGGTTGGGAACTGTAACGACCGTCATCTATTGACAGCGTCCGGGACCGACTGCTTAACGTGCCCTCCGAAGCACGGTGTCAGTGATATTGTGTACTTAAGTCAGAAAAACTCATTGGTACACGCCCGGATTCGAACCATGGCCTTATAAATTTGAGACAGGTTCGTTGCGCCCTGGGCTATCACGACATTAAAAGTATCTATATAATATGTACATATTATAATGTTTAGGTATGTATATCAGTTATCTTCATCAGCCCATTTTTACCCCACTGAAAGGGCTTAGGCCTCCCCAGAGAGGGGGGGCTTGGAGCATAAATCCACCACGCTGCTCCACTGCGGGTTGGGGATTGTAACGATCGTCATCTAATGACAGGGCTCCGTTATCTACATCAGTTTGGTACTAGATAACTGGAGTACAAGATATCTGATATATCTATATCAGTTATCTAGTACCCATAATACAAGCACAATACTAGCTTACTTTGGGACTAGATGGCGCTGTGGCAGATGACATTATTATTTACAATATTACAGAATAAAAATATTTTTTTGGTATGTAACATTTCGATAAAACAACTTAGTCTTTATCGTCCAAAGGAAATACACAATTACAGCAATATGCACTTATAAAATTCAAAGACAAGGTTAATAGTCACGCTATAGTCTTAAATAAAATAAAAATAAAAAAGTACTTAGCATGTTCTCGCGCTCATGACAAAAAAAAATCAGCCTTGATAGTGTGTCTCAAATTGGCGTAATTAGCTCTACTTTTGCGATTAATTCTTTCAGTAGCATTTCTAATACGTTATTTTGTTTTAAATTGATGCCATTTGCATTGCGACATAGATCATAGACTTTTTATTGCAGTCGAGAGTGAACTGACTGCATTCGAGCTCAGATTTGGGGTACCGTAACTGAAAATGTAATATCCATCCACAATAACATCCAACTAGGTAATAATGGTAAATATAATTTAAGTAAATTAATTAATTTATTGTAAGTTAATTGTAATGCTAAGCGATGACAGCGATGGATAAATCTTGCAGGGTTTTTGTTCGTTTGTGTTAAATGTACTATATACATATTTCTTTTATATAAATAAAAAGTAATAAGGTAAGGTCACTACTGTTGATGAATTTGTAAAAATCCTCATCGTACAATAAAAATATTATGATTTTATTTAGTTTAAGGTAATACAGTTAGTAAGTATTTGTCCAGTTGACGTTAGAAGGTTATTTTATTAATAATTTTTTGAAAAAAAAAATCGAAGAAAATTAAATAAATATTTTTTTTTTTTCATTTTAAGGAGAAGGTATAAATTAGTTTATATTGTGACAAAATTACGATTGTTACTTCAGTATTTAAAGTTATGGTATTCAAGTTTTATAACTTCAAAACTACACAGAAAGCACATTTAAGACTATGCTCCCTTGAAATCATGTATGATATAGCCAACAAATTTTTTTATTCAATAGCCTAATTTGTTAATAATTATTCCCATTATCTGTTAACCGCGAAACAAAATAACTAAAAATCATACAATTTATTGTTTTAACCAGTGAATAGCAACTAACGAACACTCGTTAGAATGGCCCTAAGATTAAAGAAAACTGGAAATCCAAGACTTTCAAAGATTATAAACACTGCATACTAGAAAATATTAAAATGCTCGAAGACATAATTTATCGTATCCCACGTTTTACAAACTTTTAGCTTTTGTATGTTTGGGTTAAATCTTACAAGTCAAATATGAACCATACCTCTTGACTTAAAGAATTGGAATATTACTCGTACACGTTCGTTCAATTCTGACAACAATATTCCAAAATAATAAACATGGCCTCCTGTCGCAAGAGAATTATCTCCTCACGAGGGCATTCCTCAACATTTAAAAGCACAGATACGAAAAATTGTACATACGTTGGATTTCAATAGTTAACCATGACTTTTACCACAACCTGATGCTGCAGCCAAATTGTCTCCTCACGAGGGCACTCTTCCGTGTTTAGTCACACGAATATTAAAGTTTATATATAAGTGTAATTTTCATAGTTAACCAAGATTTTCACCGTGAACTGATAATGTAATTAAGATTATCTCCTCATGAAAAAGCTCTCAATGGTTAATCGAATCGAGTGCAAAGGGCAATGCAAAGAATAATAACTAGCTATCGTCGTTAATGAAATATAGAATAACTCAATTCAGTATTTCTCCATTTGTGGTAATTTATAGCAACCAATTCGATTTCAGATTAATTGTGCGTCTATTGGATGTATGGTCTTTGTTTTGATCTACTCCATTTTCATTACTTTTTTTAGTGTTGGTTTATCAAACTCTTATTTTTGACATTGTTTTCTTTAAGGCCAATCTTTTTATTTTCAAACAAATAATCAGTGTGGGTCAGTACTGAACATTGATCTTTACAAATATGTATAATTTGGAAAACAATCGTTAATTATGGTACTATCGGGCTGATGTGATGATGTAGCTAGAAGGTAGATAGCAAAACTCTTCAATGGCTACTAGTATACCTACCGAGTATGGACTCATTCGACTTGTCTTCACGAGGACTTTTAAGAGCACACTATGACAAGGCTCAAAGATGGGTCCGGAAGGTGGATTATAGAATTTATCAGTGGCCTCTCATAAACCCGTAGTGGTGCCTTCGACCGGGCTATGTTCGGTCCTTTAGCGATGGGATGGCATGAAAAAACCAAGTCGCGAGTAAAACTGCCCAACCTCAAGGTAGGGTACCTACTTACAAAGGAACTGGATAGGCGGGGGTAGCAAACAAAGTATGCCACTAACATACTGACCTCTGGCCCCAAAACATATACACACGGTTAAGTTTAGGCATTCTCATAGTAAAAAGTCTAAAATAAACAGTAGGCGTATTGCGCGCCATACGCGCGTACGGCCCACGCGATTATATGTTGAGGTTTTTCTGTTGTATCTATTGTCTTTGTATATTAGGTACCCTTCACAACTACTTACATACTATTAAATGTAAATGAATTTAAAAAATGTTTTTAGGACCATTTTTCATATAAAATACAATGAACTCATAATTAAATAATATAAGCGTTTAAATCTAAAAATTATGGCTATTAAAATAAGAAAAATATATTTTAAAAGCTTGATACGTCTTTCAAATGTAATAAAATACTTGTTCGAAACTTTCTATTTGAAATAAAGCCTCAATCTTTCGTAATATATTTCATATTTTAATAGTTATACTATTGGAATTCAAACGCTGAAGATTATTATTATTTATTATTATTATTTTTTAAATTCTTTTGTATTTGATTTTTAACGCAAACTATATTTCCTCACTATTAATAATACTTAAAAGTATTAGTCGTTACTCAATTAAATTTTAGCTACATGTTAGCTCATACGAGTAACAATATCCATTATAATAATATTTTAAGTTTCTAATATCTACCGGCAAGATAAATGTTCAAACCATTAGTTCAATATTGCTCATTTAAATTATATGAAACAGACTTTAAAGGATTTAGAGCGGACTTTCTCCGCAGTAAGACCCGGAGTCAGGGTACATTCAGAGGGTGCGCTAAATATACTACTAGATTGTAATATCGGGTACGTGAAACGACGCCAAATGAAACTGAAAGCCAACCACTAACAGGTAAATTAATGGAACAGGTAAGTTAAAGTAAAATCTAACACATTTATAATTAACTTTTTTATTGGAAAAATTTATATAAAAAATAAATAGGATACATCACTAGAGTACATATCACAGTTTACCAGTCGTAATGACCACCGATACCGCTGTAGGAAACGTGTGACACAGCAGGCGCGGCCGAATATTGCACGGCCGACTTCAGGACGGGAGCGGCGTGCGCAGTGTAGCCAGCTACGGGAGCAGCGTATGCAGCATAGCTGGCTGGAGCAGCGTGTCCAGCATAGGATGCTACGGGAGCAGCATATGTGGCGTAGTTGGCGGGAGCAGCGTATGTGGCGTAATTGACGGGAGCAGCCTGTGCGGCATAGGTCGCTACGGGACCTGCGTGTGCAGCGTATGCTGCAACGGGAGTACCATGCGCAGCATAAGCCGCTATAGGAGTAGCTTGCGCAACATAGTGTGCAGGAGTAGCATACGCTGAGTAGGTTGCTTCAGGAGCAGCATGCGCAGAATAGCTGGCTATGGGGGCAACATGTGTGCCGTAGGTCACAGGCCCAGTGTAAGCCTTAGCTAAAAGAGAACCACCGTGGTTGGTATGCGAGGAGTAAGAGGATACGGAGGAGACGGCTGCTGGAGCGATAGCTTTGGTTACAACAGGTGCGGAGTAAGCCAAAGGGGCGGCATGACCGGCATACGAAGTGTATGACGACACGGCCGGCAGCGTTGCATAGGTCTTGGCGAGTACGGGTGCCGCAGCGTAGCTGGCCACTGCGGGTGCAGCGTATGTTTGTACAGTGTGGCCTCCCAATAAACCGGCCTGAGTTGCCGCCACCAAGCACGCGATGAGTACAATCTGAAATGAATCAGCAAATCTAGATTTTTATTATTTGGTGATTGTAAATTAAAGTTATGTAGGTACTTTGAGTTGTGAAAATGAAAATATTTTTTGAACACTTGGTCTATTGAAAATAGGAAAACAACTGTCAAGTGTGAAACGAACTATTAAACCCGTCCTGGGGAATATTAAAGTTTTAAAAAGAAGACGACGAAGAAGAATATTTTTATCCTTTCAGATACTGTCATTTTAACGGTTGAATTCATGTTTTTATGGTTTTTAAGTATAGTTTCAGCTTGCTGTCCAGTTATTATCGACTATGTGACAATAATTTTTTTTCTTTGAAATAGTAACAAAACCCTATTTTAAACAAGTTCGCGTCGGACGACGCACAGTAAGAAGTTCTGTGGTGCGGATGAGTCAGGGGAAATTCAACATGCACTCAAGTTATACTAACTTAAATTTATATATTTTTTTTTAAATTTGAGATGCTCTTTAAACTTTCCTTACTAGTAAAGTGATGCGAATGAGCAATAGGTAAAACACAACACAATCATTATTATGGACAACATTTTTAACACAAGAGAAAATTTGCACTTTGCCGCACGGCCCTAATTTAGATGATATTTTTTATTTGTAGGTATTTTTAGATTTTAATTAGTGTTTATTTTGGTATAAGCTTTTATTATTAATTTGTAAATTAAATTAGAGAAAATATATCAATAGACTATAATTGGACACAGTCAATGGAATTATAACAAAAAAACATATTTAAAAACAAAACCAACTGTCTCCGAAATGCATCCACTATCGCTAGCAGGGCATCTGAATTGCGGCGAATTGAGCATAATTTGTGTATTACAACATTTACAACTACAATAAATTCAAAATATTTTCTTTAAAGAATGATAGTGAGCCCGATAAAATATCGACATCAAGTAATATTTTATTGTATGTGTCACACATGCACCTAATTGGGGCACGCATACCAGCATTTGTTGATGTTGTATGGACGTGTTTAAGTTTCGTTGTCTTACGAGTACAGAAAACTTAACTATTTCGACGAGATTATGGCAGTTTTTACAAAGAACAAGTGCATCAGCTAAACCTCTGCGATCAACAAGTGACGCTAGTTCGGATTTCTCCAGGAGTTCAGGATATGACATACGATTAACTCTTAGAAGCAAATTTTTCTATAACTTTTCCATTCTAAGTTGAAATGGGAGACACACTTTTTAGGATTTTAGGAGCGCATATCTTAAAGACTATTGACTCAAAATGAAAAAGTTATTTTGAAACCTTTACATCATTTTACGAAGACCTATTTATAGGAACCTTACACGTTTATGTGACCTAGAATTGTTTTTTCATTGCTATGTTGCATGTATGAATAATTTAACAAAATTATTTTTTTCTTAACTGAACTACATCATTGTCTAGCGGTTCGTTGAAAATATTTCCTTAAAAATTTCATTTAAATAGTACCAATAGTCTTCGAATAAAATAGTTGTGACAGGTGCACAGACAGGCAGGATGTTTCTTGCCTTATGGCTTCAGAACCTTAAAAATGCCTCTAATTTTTTTTTGTGGAATTTTCAATTATTTTAAATAAACATAAATACAATTAAGCCAAACTTTCCCGCCCCTGTTTCTTGTGGTTTTCTTGGAAGTATTTCATAAAAAAGTTTTCATTAAACATATAGGGATGCTCCATTTTATCGATTTACAATAAGCTGGTAATATTATTTATTGCTCGCCGTTTTACACTGAAGTTCTTCCATGTAAAAATTCTCACTAGTGCCTAGCCACCTAGCTAGTTGTGCAGATTTATTTATGTTATTAAAATGTTATGATATTCACCTTAGCGGCCATGTTACTGCTAGTGAGGTACTGTAACAAGTGATAGTTGTACGTTGCGGGAGCCATCTTTTATACTCCCTTCATCTAAAAGTTTGGTAAATTAAAATGTTTACTATACACGCCTTGTAATAAACTAATTGCTGTGTAAGGTTGAAAAATAGCGTAGCTGTACTGGCTTCGGTTGAAATTATGGTAGCTTCGGATGCATCAATTGACATTTTAGCTTTTTCATGCGCGATGTAAAAAATTTGAAGTGAATGAGGACTTATAATACTTATGTAAAGAAAATATTAATTTTAATAACTGTAAATTTTAATCTTTTACATAAATCAAAGTGATTATGAAATATCACATGAAACACATTCTCATTGAATAACGCGATCAAATAATGAGACCATTTTTTTCTTTTTCCTTAAATTAATAATAAAAAAAATCTATATTATTTTTCATAAAAAAGCCGAATATTTGTTTTTGTCTCCCATATCTGTTGAATTCTTTGAAATATTTTTTATACGAAAATTGAACAATTGAGTTTTATCATATAGATAAATAAGTAGATTGTAACTAAAGGGAGTAAAATAGTACTATATTTATTTTATTTGTATGGAAAACCAACAGCACAAATTAACTTATTGACACACATAATAGCTACAAAAGGCCAATAACAGGTTCTCATTTATAGATATAGAGTAGAAAAACAAAACATACGTTATTAACTGACAGTACAGGAAAAAGAAAGTGAACAATAGCAAAAATTGTATAAAAGGGTTACAAGTACACATAGTTACACACTAAGAAATAAAGAAATCGCTACATAATGCTCGCCTTGCCGATAAAACACTCGTGTTAAACAAGTCAAAATCGTATTGATTACATAATTTATTAAAGTTATCACTAGCTCGCCAGATGAAAGTATACCTTCCATAGTCGGTCGACATGTTTCGCAAATGAAGTGGTACGTTATTTCTGAGGTTCACTGCAGGAACCCTTAGCAATAGCTGGGACAGAAGGTCAGGGCGTCAATTTCTGACGAGAGTGAAATATTAAATCCAGAAAGCAATGAAAAATTTATCAAATAATATAGGTAATTTTTTCTCGGTTGAATTAATTTATGTGTTAATTCAATTGAATCAAAATATTATCTTTCAGTGTATAAATAGCGACAAATATTAACAAACGCTCTAGCAGTAATAGTCCAATGAAGGTTTTCACCTCCGATTTCGTTGAATCTCCATCGATTTTTATGAAAATTGGTGAGTAGGTGGAGGATACCTTAAGAAATAAAAGTGACATAGTGGCAACTTGCGCTTTTGTCCTGGAGGTGGATGCCACTCCTTCTCGGGGGTGCAAATTATTTTAATAAAAATATGCACAGAAAAATAAATTTTAGGCAAAATTTGTTATATAAAGTTTTTGGAATAAATCAATACTTTGTGAGGTATTAAAAATCAAAGATTGTGATTTTTCGTGATAAAAATACATGTTTTAAAGCGTTTTTTCATAAATAACTCAAAAACTATGAGTTTTTACAAAAAGGGTGTCATTACCAAAATTGAAGCTAAAAAAAAATTAATTTCTACTTTGAAAAACCTTCTAATATTAATTTAATATACGTAACTGTATGTATATTTTTTTTCGGCGAGTACTTAAATCTAAGTATTCAAATTTAAATAACGGGAAGCCGATGTTTTTTATGATGCACTTTCTGAACACTTTTTGAAGTACTCAGAAATACCTTTCTAATGAGCATTGTATAAAGTTAATAGCATTAAAATTGAGCAAGTTATGATAAAAATAAGATGACACTTTTGATTTTTTTTGGAAAAAACGAAAAATAAAACTTTCTCTACTTCCACAAAAATTCAAATTAACGGTTATCCCTAAAGGACTTTCTTTTTTTTAGCATAAGTGATGACCTCAAAAATTTTATCCGGTTTAAAAAAAAAGTATGATTTAATAAAATCGATTTTTTTTCAAATTTTCGTAAATTTCATTTTCTTTTGAAAATAACTTCAAAAATATTGGATATTCGTAAAAAAATGATAAAGGACGAAATTTGAATTTTTTTTAAATAAAGATTTTGGTTTTTTTTTATAGAATGAACCATGTAACCCAGTGCCTTTAACCCTTTATCTTTTAAAAGATAAGGGCTTTAAAAAATCTTATTTAAAACGATCTTATAGCTCTTGCAATTACCTTTCAAATCGTTTTTGGATGACCCTGATATAGAGTTATTGTAAAAAAATAAATAATATTTTTATGGAAAAATTTTTAGAGCACATATTTGGCATGCATGTATTATAGGAAAACGTGTCACTATGTACATGCTTACTAAATGCACATGTACGGGTATGTGTATGTGTGTTTTAAAGATAGAGAAGAAGTGAAAGGAACGGTAAACATCTGCTCGAAAACGTGGTGGGGCTTTCTAGAATAATGTGTGTCTATTGAATATTTTAGTATATTTCCAAAAATGGACTAAAATACACGTGGTATTTTTTGGTAGTTTAGTACTCTCTGACTAATAATTAAAAATTAGTTTCATAATTAACCAGAGAATTGTGTAAAAATATAAAAAAAATATTATAGAATTGTCATTTACATTTCAGAATATAGTTTTTAAAGAAATATTTTCGAAGCATATTACATTTGAGAGGAATACTTGCAATTGCATTTTCACTGCATCTGAATTTTTGAACGTAGGACCATATATTCTCTTCTCTTATTGTTTCTCTGGATGTGACTCCACTTTTGCATTTTATAATAAGAGCAAAAAAAATTATCGATCTTTTAGACAAACGACCTGATTTGAGAGAGAAGATCGATATATTTTATAATAAAGCCGCTGATATCGATGCCATTTTAAAAGCTGGCAGGTACTGCACAATATTATTGTACGGAAGTGCGAAAGATGTTAATATAAGTAAACTGTAACGCATCGAAAGCCTATCAGCTCATTTGGAACGGATGCGTTATGAGTCATTTATGAAGGCTACAACTAAAAATAGTGCAGTAAAAATGTCTTCTCTTGTCCCAACAGTTGGTGCATTAGACGAACACATCAAAAGAGTGTTTTTGCAAATCCAGGTATGGCTTGGAAACATAGACATTCGTCCAGTTGACTGGGGGTGGCGTTAAACTGGAGAGTTGGTGAAGAGAGCTGTGATGAGCAATAATAAAAATGTATTTAAATAAAAAATGAATAAACGTTTCATATATTTTAATATTTATTTTAATAAATTTTTCTCTTAATTAATAAATTAAATTTTCAAGTCAAAAAATTTATCACGAGTCAAAAAATATTAAAAAATTATTTGCAACTTTAAAGTATGCTTTTTTATCACTTTTTGCACAAAAGGTAGATTGATGTCATAGTTTGAAGAATGTGAATTGAATAATATTAATAAAGTTTGAAATATATTAATAAAATTTATTTTAACTATTAAAAAAGATTCTCAGTAAAGCTGATAAAAAAATTATTCTATTATTATAATGACAAGGGATAATTTTTAAGGGTGAAAAATTTCGCAATAAATAAATAAATATTTTAATACTCACTAAATAAGATTTCACTTCAGTAATGTACTATTTAATAGGTTAAAGTTTTTGAAACCAATTTTCACAGTGGTTCTGCAATAAGGGTAGTGTAGGGTAAGTAGTTCTGCAAATTCTGGGTAGTTTATAAGGGTTGAAATTTCACTGTCAACCAAAAATTATCACAATCATCATAAGTATCAAACAAATTGTTTATTTAATGTTAATATGCAATTTTAAAACTCAGAAATACAAAAACTATTTTTTCATGATTTTCGATTTAAGGGGTGGTTGCTAAAAGGGTTGAAAAAATAATTAAAATCATAAATCATGCACATAACTACTAAAAAAACATTTATTTTATCTAATTAAACACAATTACTTAAGCCAGAATGGGTCAATCTGAATTTTTTCCCATTCTTAACAAAAAGGGTGGATTACACCCCTAAAATGCAAAAAGCGCAAGACGAGTATATATCACTTTTGAAGTAGAGGGTAAAACATACTCAATCCTAAATTTTCATCTAAATCTATAGAGGTTCAACGAAATCGGAGGTTGTAGCTGATTTTTTCCTTCATTGACTGTACTATAACAAACAATTACCACACAAAAAACGACCGTAAATCGATTCCGAAGACGATATGACTCACCTTGCCAGAAGTCTACACCTCGGCACCCAGACCCTAATTTGAGACAATGTCTCCTATATTTATAAATCGATCCTCGTCATTCCAAACTCTATATGGCACGATGAACCATTCCTTCCATTAATGAATGATTAAAATAAACTCCAAAAAAAATTTTAATTTTATACACCCACGACAAGGAAAACGTTAAATGAAAACATTAAACTGTGGTTTTAAAAAAAGTAAAATAATTAAATAACTGTCTTTTACCTTATAATCGACGAAAAATAATAAAATTTTAGATAAGATAAGATAAGAAGAAGAAAAAGAAGAACTATCGTGCGCAGATACGATTACAAACTAATTTATGAGAAGCCTACGGGGCACGCACGATGGTTAATCATCATAAATTTTATTGTTTTTGGTCGATTATAAGATGAAATACAGTTATTTAATTAATTTACCACCACCTTTTTATTAATACTTAACGTTTTCTTTGTTGTGGGTTTATAAAATGTACAATTTTACTATTATATTTTTACTTTTTAAATACTAGTAAGCCTGTTACCGACAGTGTCTTGTTTATAATCAGATGACGATAGTGGTAAATAAAAAAGCCGTTTGTAAGATACGTATCTACTGCAGCGCCCCTGGCTGCCTAAAACCGTAAACTAATCAAGTATCTGTTCTAAGGTGACGTTACCTATGTAATGCGAAACACCGCCTCTAAATGTCCAGCCGTTTTAGAGAAATACATGTACCTTAGTGTCCTCCGGTAGCACCAGGACCAGGATATAACCAGCAAACATATGTATGATTACAAAAAACTTTAAAAAAAACTGACTTCAAAAACATAAACTAAAAAGTTCAAAATAAAATTTTCACTTTAAAGAAAGGAGCATTCATAAGCGGCATATAGTTAATGAAGTCGGTGTATAAGTCATTCACTTTAAATTTTGTTCTATATTCGTTATAGTTATAAATATATCATTGTTGTAATTATTATTACCTGGTAAGTACCCATTTAAAGTGTCTGAGTTGGCACCGAATTCATTAACTATATGCCGCCTATTAATGCTCCTTTCTTTAAAGTGAAAATTTTATTTTAAACTTATTAGTTTAAGTTTTTGAAGTCGGTTTTTATTATTTTATTTTTCATATATATTATATTTTTCAATTTTTAGTTCTGTAACTTTTTAGTATTTAGTATAAATGGGGCTTCTAAACGCGTTTCTCAAAATGAGACAGTGCAGCGCCGTGATTACGTAACTTAAATTCAGTGTCAAATTCACGCATCAGCATGCCTAGTAAGTAGTGGTATTTCTATGTAAAACTTAAATCTTAATTAAGTTTGTTTTTGTGCGAACTGAACATTTGAGCATATCGAACCGTATGAAGTTAGCTCAACAAAAGGTAACTGCTGTATTTCGTTGAGGAGTTCTCTGGATTGTCTATGGCCTCCATCATCAGACCTGGAATGCCATTTATAACCCATATGGGTGCAAAGTTCTCATGAATAGAATTGAATTAAGCCCAAACACCAGGTAATTGCTGTAAATCGTTGAGGAGTTCCCTCCACTGTGTATGGTCTCCATCATCAGATCGACTCTCGATCTTCATTAAGTAGTAGTACTTTATAAAATACTTAAAAAATACTTAGAATATGACACTTTAAAATACGATTTTCAATCATCAGATTCTGGTTCATCAGATCTTATCATGGTACTATCTTGAGATATCTCCTTTCCAATAAAAAAAAATCATCAAATTTGGTTCATAAATGACGAAGTTATCTCTGAATACACATATCATATATATATATATATATGTACGGTCGAATTGAAAAACCTTTTCCTTTTTCTTGAAGTCGTTTAAAAAATTTCTAATTACCTAATTAATATCGTATTTATGTATTATAAGAGACCGGATCAAATTTGTCCCAGCCGTTTTAGAAATACAAATAAAAAAAACTGCGCCAAAATCCCTGTTACCGTTTTAAAAATACACATTTACTGCAGTGCCCCGTGGGCAGCTTTTATTCGTAAAACATGTCCAAGAACTTGCGCACTCTCATCGAAATCGGTCCGTATAAAAGCGTTTCAAACCAGCACCCACTACTACTTAACACTTTATTTTACATTCTTAAGGATTTAAATTTTTTGACTATATCATAGCCCTTTCAATTCCGCATATACTAATACGTTATAAATCTCAATACTTTATGGAAAAATCGTCATGTTGCATATTCACTGAAAAAGAACAATTTTGAGGCATCGTATCTCATATATTTACTACCTGATCCTCGCAATTCAAGGAACGTCAAAAACCATTCCTTTAAAACACATTTTCAATTTTAAAACTAAATTTGTGATATGAAATTGTGGTATATCCAACTAAATACCACATATCCCCACTGGGAAAATATTGCCTCTTTACCCAACTAAACAGTTATCGTTATATTTTATAAAAAACTAAATATGTAGATTTGAATATTAGTAATGTTGGGTCACTTTTATATTCATTATTAATGTGATCTAGTCTGATTCGTTTATATTTATGTAATACATACTTGTGTGCGAGTTAAATTCTAAACAATTCCAATTAAAAAAAAAAACAAATACTTAAGCGAGTTCTTGCTGAAAATACTTTTTTAGCGTACAGTAATTTTCTGATCAATCGGTAATTTATGGCGGACAAAAGTACTCCACGGGGTCAGGTTCGTTAAATAAATAATTTATCACTCTAATCAACGAAACAGACATAAATAGATAAGCTAATCCCATACAATAAATTTCGGGTAAATATTTGATCCTGATTACGGACAAAAATATTAGTTAAACTATAATTATATACCTGAACCATTAATACAAACTATTATAACATTTAATAGAGATATTATGGGATTTAAATAAAATCTAGAAACCTAGCAATTAATTTATATATTTTTTCGCATGTAAATTAAGTTTCTAAGGACTTTAACTCAGTAAATGTAATTAAATGAAAAGGAGCTTCTAATTTTTAAAGTTTGTTTATTCGATGTATTCGCGGAATTCGTATAAAAATAAATAGGTTTAATCACTAGAGTTCACTTCATTATCGTTCACCAGCCGTAATGCGCACCGAGACCGCTGTAGGCAACATGTGATACCGCGGGTGCGGCCGAGTATGTGACTGCAGATTTCAAGACCGGAGCGGCAGCGTAGGTCGCTACGGGAGCGGCATGCGCAGCATAGCTAGCTACGGGAGCAGCGTACGCAGCATAGCTTGCAGGAGCGTGTGCAGCGTAAGTGGCCACAGGTGCAGCATGCGCAGCGTAGGTGGCTACGGGAGCGGCGTGTGCGGCATATGTGGCAACGGGAGCGGCATGCGCGGCATAAGTTGCCACTGGGGCAGCGTGAGCGGCATACGTAGCGATTGGAGCGGCATGTGCAGCGTAGGCGACGGGCGCTGAGTAAGCCACTGGTGCGGCGTGGTTGGTATGGGAGGAGTAAGAAGACACGGAGGAAACTGCTGCCGGAGCGATGGCTTTGGCGACAACGGGTGCGGAGTATGCCACAGGAGCTGCATGCGCTACTGCTAGAGGAGCAGCGTGTGCCACTGCCACTGGAGCGGCATGGGCGGTGTGCGACGTGTACGACGACACAGATGACACGGCTGGCGCATAGCTTTTCGCAACTACAGGTGCAGCCGCGTAGGTGGCTACCGCGGGCGCGGCGTACGTCTGTACGGCAGGGGCACCATAGAAGCCAGCTTGGGCAACCGCCACTAAGCACGCGAATAGTACAATCTGCAATAAATATAATTTATCGTTCACGATCATGAATCAAAATGTTGTAAATGAAAATAATAGTTCCATAGGATACAGTAGGGTAAACATCAGACTTGAAACTTCACTTCACATTTCATATTTTGGCAGACGGGATGACGTGAAACAGTATTCGATCTATATTTTCCGTTTAGATCAGAAAGGTTTTAAAAAAAATATTTTAAATATATTATTAGAAGACTTTTATTTCACGAAAGTTCTGAATTAATCATAATAACTTTTTCAATCAATTCCTGCACTGAACTCATGAAAACTGACTATTTTGAAAATGTATGTTATTGATATGTACCTTAGCTGCCATGTCGTTACTTGTGAATTACTGTAACAAGTGATAGTTGTGCGAAGGCGGAGCGTACTTTTATACTGCTTTAGTGCAAGTGCAAGCTAGCTAAATGTCGCCCGCTCGACGTTTTGTTTAAAGGCAAACAAGCGAGTCATACAACATGTGAACTAATTAAACAAGATTAGTGTTTCGTAAATAAAAACTTTTATTTTGGTGTTTATTATTATACATCTGATGAATGAAAAGATTATATTTTACTACTTTTTCTGTTTAAACATGTCGATTGCTCATTTGATCGTGTATCCATTTGATATTTAATTTGACTGACCGATTGGCCGAGTGGCTAGTGACCTCAACTGCAAAGCCAAGGGTAGCGGGTTCGATTCCCGTCCGGGACAAATGTTTGTATGCACGAACATATTTATTTCGTTCCGAGTCTGGGTGGGAAATATTTAAATATGTGTATATTATTAAAAAAAAGATTATTCAAGTATGTATATCAGTTATCTAGTAACCCATAGCACAAGCATAATACTTGTTTACTTTGGGACTAGAGGGCGCTTTGTGTTACGTCCCATGTATTAAATTATATCATTATTATTTATTTATTTTGTAGAATAAATTACAGTACCTAAGGAAAGATTAGTGAAGTTTTCCATGTAAAGGATAGCCTTAATCCTCATTAATTTTTGAAAACGGTAATATGTTGGATATTTGTTTATCAATCACATTTCAACTTCAAGTAAACTTTTCCACCGTACTCTAGTACCGTACACCATACTCTAGTGTACCGAATACGTCTGCCCGATCTTAGTGGAATGAGTAATACTTTGCAAAGCTTTTAAAAGTAACGTAAGATTAACATATACTACATAACAATTTATATTAATTGTTTCATAATTTAACACGTATATTAAATAGTTGTAAATAGCTACATAGTAATCCGCCTAATAATTTAAGATTTTTTTTTAAATTGTCACAAATTTTTGTAAAACCTATAAAATTGTAGACTGTAAGGAAAGGTGATAATAACCGCCCAGTTAGTTTTTTTTTTTAAATTGTTTTTCTCTTAACCTTGTAATTATGTAATTATGATGAATATATAGCCGAGAAGTTTAGATAATTAATCATGGGGAATACATAAAATTGAGATAAATATATCCAATTGATTTTATCGCGCTGAATAAATTCAACCAATTAAATTGAAAAAGTATTTCGTGTTCTAACCTTTAGAGGGAGTACCGTCTCATTTTATGTTAATTATTACAAAAATTATTCAAAGTTGTAGGCTTTGGCTCGTCGTTACTTGTATTGCTTCATAAAAATGTAACATTTGTTAATTCTACTCAACAACTTTAAGGTTAAACGTTACCGTCGTATTCTATACAAAATTTTTTTGACCAGAAATAAATAACTACACTTTGTTGTGCATAGTTTACCATGTTAATAAGTTAATTGTATCATGAACTTGTGCTTCAATTTATGAAAAAATGTAATTTTTTAACACGAAACAGTTCTTATTCTGGTTTTCGTAACGTGACTAAATCGAAAATTAAATACTTTAAAAACCAAAATTAGGACCCTTTCCTGTCAGAAAATAAATATATCTTAAGATGTTTATTACTTGTCATCAAATAAATTTTGTACGGAAATTAGAGGTATGCTTAACCTTAAACTGTAGTTTGTTAGACAATAACACAAAATTTAAGTTGACAAAAAAAATTCCAATACATCTACCATTATAAATTTATGTGTAACAAAATATGACTACAATGAAGTCTGCCTTATGAATTATCTGTGTTATTCTCCCTAAATAGCTTTCTATATATGACAGGCATCCTTGAATAAATGTTTTCATCGCGCTTAGTCTAAAAGCATTGTTTGGCTAAGTTTGGTTGAACGCTGACACAACTCGTAATATCTTATTGTGACTAGTTACACGATAAAATATCTAATGGATACACATCAACGGTACACGATGAACATATCAAGTACTTACTAAAATTACGAACGTTGTCTGTTCTTACTACAAAAAAGAATTTAGTGTAGTTCTATGTACAATTATAAAAACATATTTTTATGTGTAATGGTTGTTTAGATTTAACGTAAAAAGTATTTTTGACTGACCAACTGGCTGAGTGAATGCGTTCCTAACAGGCCGTAATCGGATGGTTGATGTGAATTTATGCCGTTGGACAATTCCCGTTTTCAAATATTATTATCGTTTACATGCATTAATGATACCAAAGTAAATTGAAAATTATACAACTGACGATATACATAATAATAATAATAATACATGGGATATCCCACACAGCGCCATCTAGTCCCAAAGTAAGCAAATATTATGCTTGTGTCATGAGTTCCTAGTTACGAGAGTTACTAGTTGTTATAGTTATAAATTTCATGTATAAAAAACGCATTCTCTCGACGGTCATGATATAACAGTAAAACCAATGGTCGCGAGTTCGATTCCCGCCCAGGACAAATATTTGTGTCCATGAACATGTCTATTTGTTCCGTGTGTGGGTGTAAAAAGTATCTATATATGTATATCTTATAAAAGAGAATATTTAAGTATGTATACCAGTTGTCTAGTACGCCGTTAGACAAGGTATTATTATTATTACTACCTGTGTTAATTTGTGAGTTCTGATGGATTCATCTTAGATATGTTTGATCGTGTTGCCTCGTAGTTACGAAACTTTCGGACGGGTCAATTGTGAACTCACTGCATACATAGCAAGGTTCGATCTGAGTCAATCGAAATATGGTCAGTAACCTTTTGTTTAAATCAGGTTCTCTGTTCTTTGTTGAAATCACGATATCTGACGAGTTTGTTTTATTTTACGCTCCTAGTGTGAAATTGTTCTGGTTTCGGATGACCTTCTGGTCTGTTTTTAATGTAGACAATTGCAACAAATTTTATTATTTATAATTTTAAATGCACGCTTGTAACAAAATGTTTTGGTTGAATTCACCGTCAAGGGCGCATTCTTAAGATTCTTTTAAACATGAAGTGGGTATTTAAATACCTAATTATTATGTTATGTTTATTAGAAAACTAGACATATCATTTATAATAAGAGCAAACGTTCATTTTAGAACGATCACCCAATTAATGCCCCACTGTAGAAGCTTAGGCCTCCCCTCGGGATGAGGAGTTCGGAGCTTAATCTACCACGCTATTCCAGGGCGGGTTGCTGGATTTTAACGACTGCCATCTATCGAAGGCAACCGGAACCGACGGCTTAACGTGCTCTCCGTGGCAGTCAGTGATAGTTATGTACATATTTAGTCAAAACTCATTGTTACATTCCTTGGAAATCAAACCACGACTTCCTAAACAAGAAGCGGGCTCGCTACCACTCGTCTATCACGACATTATTTATTTAATAATTTGTAAAGGTCCCCTACTGATTTCACGATATGAAAATTGAAAAACACTATATTTAGGGCAAATTTCTTAATAACTATTAAGATATTTGATATTTTTTTAAATGCATAATCATACATCACCTATTTATCTAGTAAGTCAATAAATTTTCATTTAGATAACAAGATAATATAAATAAGTAAAACATAAATTCGTTTTTCGTCGCAAACATACGTTTTTGAGTAAGCACGAAACATCACATTTTTCAGGTTTTTTTTTAGCAAACTGGTGACGAATACCAATCACAGAATAATAATACGTACGAGGCATATAGTATATTAGTCAATGTACAAAAGTATGTCTTAAAATGTATTTCATTAGTACTGTAAAAAAAAAATGTGTTCCATGCTGAATAAACAAAATAAATTCGTGTGCAAAATCGTCGTCTACGCGTTATAATTTAATGAAAATAACACGAAAACCTATAAAAATTAAAATTTGCGGTGTTATCTCTGAGATACAATTTTTATATTTTATTTTTGTTTGCAAATGTGTTTGTAATAAAATTTTAAACTGACCTTATTTACCTATGTACATTGTACACGCTCGCTTTGTCCAATCGTGCTCGAAGGCCTTGTCGACAACGGTCAATTGTAATATACAACATTATAGACACCCCAATTAAGAAATTAAATTTTCATTTATGACTTATTAGTTACATAAAGCTCTTTTTAAGGTAAGTTCATATAAAAACAGTAATCCCGTATTTCCCCAAAATGCTATGCATTATTTCACGTCGACGAGACATGTCAAGAATCGTTATCTAATAACATAGTGACTTTGCAAAACTCACTCACTCTTATAAAAGAACAATTTTCGTTTTCAAATTTTCAATAGATGATCGCTTAGCGTAGTGGGCAGCGATCCTTACTACGAAGCTGGAGGTCCCGGGTTCGAATCCTAGGTCGGGCCAGTAGGTATTTATATGATGAATATTGATACCTACTGGTACCGGGTCTTGATTGGTATATGTAAGTGGTGTCTTCGCTTGGTACCCAAAACACAAGCTAATGCTTAGTTTGAGGCCTAGACATTATTATTATTATTAAATACAATTGTGAATGAGAAAAATGAGAAATGTGATTCAAAATCACATTTTTCATTTTTTGTGTTGAAACTGTAGCTTGTCTGGTATTATCATTTTCGTAAAAAAAGTCGTTAAAATGTCTGAACATCACAGCTTTTTTATAGAAGTTATGGGATAGATTTTAAAGTGCTTTATGCATCAGATTTCTTTCGTTCAATTTTTATTGCTGTGCCCAATACGTGCGCATGTTCAGGCTATGGACTGAAGCTGAAGGGTATATTATTAGAAGACTTATCTACACTTAAATGCAATAAATAATTAGTAAATTTAAATAAATACAACTGTAATACAAAAAGTAATCAAGTTTATTTGAAATATAAATCAAATTTGTTTATAGTCTAATGTTATCCTAACCGGCCTTGACTGACCGGCCGAGTGGTTGGAGACCCTAACTGTGGAGCCAAGGCTCGCGGGTTCGATTCCCGCCGGGGCAAATATTTTTGTGCATTAACGTATCTATGTATACATTATAAAAAAAAAGAATATTTTAGTGTGTATATCAGTTGTCTAGTTTCCCATAATACAAGCTCAATACTTGCTTACTTTGGGAACAGATGGCACTGTGTGGGATGTCCCAGGTATTATCATTATCCTAAGGAGCATAATGTACTCAATCTAGGCAGCCCTCGGTCGAATCCCATTCAAAGAATATCAATGTTCTTTATGTCGAGAAACAAAACTTAGGTCGATGAAGATATCTTACTGTCCAAAAGACTGACCAGTTGGCCGAGTGGTTAAATACCCTAACTGCGGAGCCGAGGGTCGCGGGACTCGCGGGTAGGATTTTCGCCCGGGACAAATGTTTGTGTGCATGAATATGTCTATTTATTTCGTGTCTGAGTGTAAAAGTATTTAAATATGTATGTATTATATGAAAAAAGAATATTTAAGTAAGTATATCAGTTGTCTAGTACCCCATAATACAAGCATAATACTTGCTTACTTTGGGACTAGATGGCGCTATGTGGTATGTCCCGGATATTATATTATTATTATTATAAAAGAACACCTACCGTTCGGAAACTTGTTTTTGGTAGAACGAGATGATTACTTCAAGACAGTGTGTGCATTTGTGCGACAGTAAATTTGAATAGTTGCTAAAATACCTTCACAACAAAATCTGACAGTTTTACAATAGGTGCCTAACCCACGATGCTTTACAACTGACTCATAGAATTCTTGAATGCCTGAAAATTGTATGAATAATCTCTATTTCACAATTTTAGTTTGCACTTACACAAGTGATTTTTTTCAATCAATTGTACCACTCGTGTTAAAAGTTGTTGTCAATGAAGTGTTTTCATACATTAGCATTGTTTAGCATTAATATGTACCATGCGTGGGTGAAGATACTTGAGTTTTTCGCCTGCATGGTATGAATATAGGTAATTCACTTTATAATTATATATAAATGTATTACATTAATAAAGGTATTAATTACGTTTTATTATTAAAATGATTACCTTTCCTAGTCGAACCTGGCGCAAAGGGCTCCATAACGCTAACGGCATTACCGAATTGGATCACTATGGCGAGCCCCTTCGCCAGAAACGACACAGAGTGGGAGTCGGACTTCATTTCCCTAAGTCGGCGATTAATGTTCTAAATAAAAAAAGCTCCAACAGCTTGTCTTCAAAGCAAAGGGAACGAAATTATAGGACAGTGCCAAGACTGCTGTGTTAGGTACAGACGGGCTGCGGATTCAGCGGTTGCCTCGGTCGCACACATGGTTGACATGAAATGTAAGAGAGCGACAGTGCTAATGCAAGTTGTGTCCCTCAATAACCTTCTTTCAGAGCACCAGGGTCAAGGCATCAAGGTGGTGATTCTCGGACCGTCTGCTTTTATGTCTCATGAGACAATATCAACGAAACGCATTTTTTTCTAGTGAAAACGTAATTCTGTATTCTGATAAGTCGTACGTCTTTTATGATTCTCGAAAGTCGTAATGTTTTATATGACTTTCGACAAAAAAGAATTACGTTTTCAATAGGAAAAAAAATATATTTCATATTCATATTCATTCACTAACATTAGCTTTAAGTTTTTTAATAATTGTTACTAACAAATTATGCATTTTTATTGTGCGAAATAAAAGATTATTATTATTATTATTAGATGAGGGTTTCGCGCTGGTATGGTCCCGGAGATGTTGGCATTCGGGGGCATTCAGTAGATCTGAGGACAGGTGAATTCCTGGTCAAGCTGTTATTGCCTCAGACATAAAGGAAATGTAAACTATACCACTTTTATAATGAAGTGTGTTAGGGACAAGTTCCGTAATCCCGTAGGTCGAGGTAAGGAAAGCCGGTAAACTCACGTTTCGCAATCTGCAAACTCCTCAGTTCCCGTAGCGGATGGCTTCGTGGTAATGTTGCCTGGCACCATTGATTTTCCGACAGATCTACATACAGGATGCCCTTGGCGCTGCCTCTTATAGCTTCATCAAAATAAGATCTGAATTATCAATCAAGTGGGTGATGTTTTAAGAAGGTATGTAAACTAATCTTGTTTTTAATCTAAATCTAAATTTTAATTTAATTTTATAAATTTAGAACCGAGACATATTAATAAATTGAATAATTCTTAATATTATTTTCAGTAAATAATATGAACTAGAAAACTGTATGGACTAAAAAAATATTAAAATATGATTTTGTATGTTTCCCTTAATGTCGTAATTGCAAAAAAATTAGATATTTTCTTTTTCATAAAACACTTTTCTATATTCAATAAGATCAAATTTGCAGGACCATTTATCAGCTAAATTAAAATACCTTTTAATAACCTCACTTATTCAAGAGTAATTAAAATTCAATCAATAAAATAATATATCAACCTTCAATTTATACAATCATTCAAAGACTAGACAAATGTGTGATTCGATCTCTATAGCCTTTAGCAATTTTTGTCAACATGTAATTATATTTATGATTTGGGGCATAATTTTTTTAATAGTACCTACTCTAATATAGAACGTATTCGTTTCTATAATAGGTGTTGCATTTCTATATAAAAATTTTTTTTTGTATGCCTACAGCCGGGGGAGAGGGATACTTCCCCTTTAGGCATTGTAGTTTATCCCCTTGTGTAGGTATGTAGTACCTAAATAAGTGTAGTTATGTACATCGGCTCGTTGCTAAACACCACGTCTTACCTCCGCGTCTCCAGTACAATAACTACCCTTCTGCGGCGCCCGCGCAGTGCTTAGACGAGTCGACAGATATAACACTTGTATAGATATATATAATACGTGTTTACATAAATCAATATACTACAGGCACCATGACTGGCTAGTTCGAATCACTGAGACATTTAAATTTAGGTACTTTCACTTTCACACCCATCGCTCTGTATACGGAATTAGTCATCTCTATGACAAGCTTCCCTTTCAGTGATAGTTTGTATTCTTTGTCATATTCATATAGCTGACACGTTTAATATATACATATAATATTCATTTATTTCCATAGAGTTTCTTACATATGAGAACCTTTTATTGGCTATCTAATATTTTAATCCATTGTTACTCTAAAATAATACAACTATAGGTTTTCCTAATAAATAAATAAATATTTAGTATAGGCATATCCTTGCTTCTTTATTCATTGTTCAAAGTGTGCAATTGTAATGAAATTGTTCGGAAAATACGAGTACTTAATTATTCTATTCGTATTATCATCCTATTATATTAATCACATTTTTGAAGCTGTTTTTTTTTTGCTTAGTGGATTGAAACAAAGTAGTTTTTGTAGATTTAAAACCCAACTTTAAATTATTAAATTTATAAATATTATATAAACGTGCTAGTTAAAAATGTCGTGATAGCCGTGTGGTGGCAAGCCCGCTTCTTGGTTAGAAGGCTACAGTTCGAATCCCACGAACGGACGTGTACCAATGCGTTTTTTTTTTACTTAAGTACATAATTATCATTTATTAAGTGCCTTGGAGAACACGCTCGGTCCCGGTTGCCATCATTAACTGGCAGTTGTTAAAATCGCACCAAACCGCACTAGAGCAGCAGCGTGTTGGATTAAACTCCAAACACCCTCATCACGATGGTACAGACATTTTCTTACCGGGGCCGCAATATTCTAACATCACAGCTTAATCCTACCACCGCTGGAAAAATCATTGAATGTGCATCTCATTAGAAACGTCAATTTGTAACCGACATCTCTATACTGTCACTTTTCATTCATACGAAAAGCTCGCTTCTGATCAGTGGAAGCGATTCGGTAGTCGTTAATTAACGCAGGTGCACCCAATATCATCGCCCAGTTGACATTTGGCACGGCCTTCGAAACGAATCTAGGTCAATGCGAGCAGATCGTTATAAAAAGCCGAGCATACGTTGCGATGTGAGACGATTTTGGGTGCGGCATTTTTTGTTTATTACTCGCCATCCACTTGATAGACTATGGCTATAACACAAAAGTGACAAAATTAATAGCACAATATATAGAAGTTGCGAAAATAAAAATAATGTCGTATCGATGTTTGACTGACTTGACTGACCGGTTGGCCGAGTGCTTAAAGACCCGAGGGTCGCAGGTTCGATTCCCGCCCGAGACAAATATTTGTGTGCATGAACATGTCTACTTGTTCCGTGTCTGGATGTAAACGTATCTATATATTTATATACTATATAAAAAAAAGATTATTTAAATATGTATATCAGTTGTCTAGTACTCATAATACAAAGATAATACTTGCTTACTTTGGGACTAGATGGCGCTGTGTCGTGATACCTCGAACGCAGCGAATCTGTTTCACATCTATCACGCCATGTATGTGGCCATGGTTCGAATCCGAGCGTGTACCAATGCGTGCCTCGGAGAGCACGTTAAACAGTCGGTCTCGGCTGCTGTTAATAGATGGCGGTCGTTACAATTTGCCAGCCCGCATTGGAGCAGCGTGGTGGATTTAAGCTCCAATCCTCATCTTGAGTGGAGGCCCCTGCGGTGGGGTTCAAAAAAGGGCTGATGGAATGGAAGATGGCGCTGTGTGGCGATGTCCCATATATTATTATAATTATATATATTACAATGTTTCTGAATACCATTTAAAATTTTAAACATTAAAAAAACGGTTTTCATAATTTAGGCATTATTTAATTTTTAGGGTTCCGTACCCAATGAGTACCAATGGGAACCATGTTACAAGGTTTCGCTGTCCGTTATTCCGTCTGTCTGTCAAAGGGCTGTTCGTCGGAACCTTAATAGATAGACACTTGAAATTTTAAGAGTTTATATTGCTATGGCCGCTATGACTATAAGTAATTAAAATAAAATTAAATTAAAAATTTAAGCAACTAAATACAATAAACGTGTTTTTTCGACGTTATTGGTGATTGGTGGTGGTGAGATTATTTCTTACACTTGAAATTTTCATGAAGTATGTACTAATATTGCCGCTATAAGAGAAAATAATAAAAATAAATAATAATTAAAAATTTAAACCCATATTATTATTACGTGACCTTTTCAGGCCTTCCAAATGACACGCTTGATAATAGAAGGCGGGGGGGGGGGGGGGTTTCACTCCTGAAATGTGTACGAATTGGAACCAAAATTTGAGGTCATTGTGAAAGGATGTCCCTAGGGTAGGGTTTTTTGACATTCGGCTTAATGTCGAATTTACGGCTCATTATTTTTAAAAACAAGGAACCGACAGAAATCATGTCAGGAATTTATTCTAAGACAACTGAACGAAATATGAAAAAAACAAAAACGTACCGCCCTTTGACAGTATTTCTTCTATTACATATATTTTTTCTGTAAATATTGATACAGAAATACAACGAGGATTGGACACGGACCGAACCCTCTTTTTCGTATGAAAAGCTTACCCCGTGGTTATATTATGAAAATATATTGTTATGAACGAACAATATATTTTCATAAATATACTGACAATACACTAATTTACTTGAAATTATCTCTAAGTGTAGTAATTGATTTGATTATTGATAAATATTTATGTCATAACTAATAAAATAAAGACATGTTTTGTTCTTCAGAAGGGCAAAGGAACACGTACTCTTTTATGAATAAAATCCGTAAATTATTTGACACAGTCGATATCATAACTTAGTATATTATTCAAAATTAAATCTTCGTTTTATACTAAGGCGCATACGCACACCAGCGGCTTTAAGATTTTGTCCTTTTCAGTTCCCCGAAACTCGTTTCGTTACAGACAGAGAAAGAATATTGATGACCACTATTAAATTTCATGAATGTAATTTGAAAAGAAAAATACCTACGACGCATAGAGTAAATTAATTGAACAGCAGCGTTTGGTTTTAATATAGTCATAAATGTCACTTGAAGTGATATTATGCAATTTCGCGGGATTGAAGACCGGCGGGTGGAGATTTCGCGGAGGTGAATACCAGCACTTGTGGACTTTGCAGGCTGAAACTCGGATTAAAACTCGCCATCTTACACTAGCTAGCTAGAGTATAAGTGTTTAAACGGTATACGTAGAAGAGGGCTTCTAGTCAATCTTTACTTTTATGCTAAGACGCGTATTATTACATACATTAATTTTCATGTTGATTCAAAGTGTAGTTTTTGATTAGAAAATGGTTTTTATTGTAATTTGATATTTTTGCCCTGTGAAAATACAGTTTTGTACTTTGCACATCCAGTAATTAAATTTTTCGCGCATTCTCGGTACGAAGCAAGATGCAGTAAAGTAATTGGCTTTTTTATACCCGCATAAAAGATGAATTGGTTTACTCTTTTGTATAAAAGTGTGAATATGAACGGTTGTACGTTATGAAAGAAGCCAGTAAAATATGAATGACATCCAACATTTAAGCATTTTGAGCGTAATAAATAAATAAAGTAAAGACATAGTAAAATGTTGTTTGCATATTGTAATTTGCAGATTTCCATGAAACACAATATACCCTATAGAAATACAATGAAATATTTCTGAATCATACATAATATTAAAAGAAAATATTATAAATATTTATATATATTTTAATGAAAATATATACACCGATTGAGGTTCTAATAATATACAATCTAGAATTCACGCTTTCCGAGCCGGCACGCGGCGGCGCAAATATCTTTCAAACATATCGTCCATGTCCCTCCATATCAGCCCATTATGACCCACTGAAGGGGCTTACGCCTCCCCTCGGAATGGGGGCGCTTGGAGTTTAATCCACTACGCTGTTCCAGTGCGAGTTGATGGATTTTAACGATTAATATCTGATGACAGTCGTTACAACCTACGTTTTTTGACGCCGACTCTCTATCTAGACATATAATCAAAGGTGATAAACTATCTTTCGATGAGACTCTCGCCATAGTAGGTTAAACTGTTGTAAGAAAATAACTTTTAGTTTAAGAATAAAGTGACTAACGAGAAAATTAATTGGTAAGTTGTTATTGTAAAAAAGCGTGGGGGCTCTGTACCATATTTTCACACTGACTTCATTTTTAAAAAACGTTCCAATAAAATATTGAGAACAACTGATATCGAGCACCCTACGCTTTTCTTTTTCACAATAACTTAAGTTTTCTCGTTAAGCACTTTATTCTAATACTAAAAATTATTTTCTTCTATTTAGTGCGATTTGCTATTAAAGCGTATTTTTTATATTTTTTTTTATTAAACAGATTAACCTATATTTTTTTATTTTTAGTCTTACAATTTTTTAAACTATATTTCATCAAAATTTACAAACATACTCGTACAGGAGCAACTCACAATTTACTATAAAGGGATGAACTCAGATACAAAGTTTCATGTCCGTGCTACTAATCACTGGAGAGTTCCCTCGTAACCGAACTATCCTAGGTGTATCATCAGTTCATGGTGAAAATCATGGTTAACCATTAGAATCCAACCTATATAAAAAGTTTTGTATTCGTGCTACTAATCGTGCCCTCATGAGGAGATAATCTTGCATTCAACATCAATTCGTAGTGAAAATCTTGGTTTTGTCTCTGTCTATCTCTTGCAAAACGATAATTAACATTATTTTAAATTGCCTGACGTCACACATAGGCGCGTCGGTTGTATTGCCCACTCTAACAGAACATTTTAAATATACAAAACCCGATAATAATAATTTATTTTTCAATTTTTTATCTCTGTTATGATATATTTAGAAAACTCTTTGATATAAAATAAATTAAAAAAAAAAATAGTCAACTAGCCTATTATATTATTAAAAAAATATTTCTGCATGTATTCCTTAAAGTTCCGATTGCTACATTTTAATTAAGAACACTAAATTGTTTCGCATCCGAAGTTACAAGACCCCATGTTGAGTTACACATGTCAAATATCGCTGTACATCCTTGGACTACTTACATACGTTAATATATCCTATAACATATGTCGTGTCGTGGGTGTGGACTTATGATAAGCATCTAGAGTGCGCTCGATGCGTACACGCTTACTAATGATCCCTAATGATCCTTTTTTGTCGTAGGATTGATAAAGTTATAGAGAAATATGTTATGTCAATTCAGCGTAGTCTAGCAATTAGTTACAGAGCGATAAAGCGATGTTTGACAAAGAAATGTTTTATTTTAATAAATGTCAATCGTTTAGCGTTTAACTCAAACATAAAATGTTCTTAAAGTAATTTTTATTAAAATATAAATTTTAAAATATATTTTTAAGTAAATGCAATTAATTTAATTCGTCCCTCTCGCGGTGGAAGTTGCTGGCTGTTGGGGGAGTGAGGCCAAACATTCGTCGCATGCATCGGCCTGAAGAAAAGAGGATTCGACCCCCGCTCCGGTTCGTTCCTGGTGCAAAGAATTGGCCATTGCCATTCAGCGCGGCAATGCGATGAGTGTCATGGGCTCCTTTGCGTCAGGGGTGACGAGGGGTGGGTTACTGGATAAGTTTTATCTGTAGGTATTTTTAGTATTTAAATAATTTTTAATTTGGTATAAGCTTTTATTTTTTATATAAAAGGAAATATACGTGTTATTAAATATGCACTCTATAAACAAAAATACATACAGAACCTTAGTTTAAAAGCTCATGATTAATTAGGACAGTTCAAAAATATGTAAGTGGCTGATCGATTACAAAAATAAATTTCGTTTAGTTTTAATATTAAAAGTTAACTTACAAAGTGTAACTAGTTCCTTACTATTTATTACAAGCTACGTGATAAATAAATCAATTTATGAACTCTAGTCTGTCTAGATTAATTTTTTTGGGGAATCCATATAGATATAGGCCAATACCTTAGCGTAATGGGCTTGAAACAAAATTTTTGAAATAGAGATTTCATATTTTTCTCCGAAAATATATTTTATTATAACCCATCTAACATCTATACCTCCCTATATAAATAAAAAAAGTCGGTAATTTTCGTAGTAATTTTTTGTTAAATTGATTAATAACATATCCCTGGTATGCCATTCTGAACCGATATTTACTATTTGCATTGTCTTAGAATACGAACTTACTCATTATTTTTCATAGATTCATGAGGATCACAATTTAATCAGACACAGTTACCTTACCTTAATATTTTTCAGTTAGTGGGAAGCTTTACTAGGGAAAGCAGTGCAGATGTCACATCACGTCACATGGACAATTTCAACGTCAGATGAATTTTCATAAATATTTGAGGAATTCGCAAATAAAAAAAAATGTTTTGAGAGGTTATACTAGATTCTTATTTCTATTATTTTTAATAACCATCAGTACAACTTTAAATATTTTGATCCAAGCCAATTGAGAGACGCTCAACAAAACTCTACCCTACACATTACCTAAACATGGACAATCCTAAAACTGTCCCCCCATCGAGCATATTTATTTAAGTATCTATATCTATAATTTTTTTTTTCATTTTTTTTCTGGGTATAGTTTTTAGATGTAGGCACCTGCACATTGATGAGTAAAACTTTAAGTGATTTAAAGAAATATTATCCAACTACCCTCTCGATGTATGTGTATAAACTGGTTACGTTTCATTTCAAATAAAGAATAATAAACTTTATGATATTGTTTTCACCGATATAGGGCCAGTGGCGGTCAGTTGTTACATAATTTCGTTGTCTTCATAAAAGTCAGAGCAAAAAGGCTTTTCGTGTATGGAGCGACGTCTTAAGTGGACTGAAGTGAGGTTCCGGGCTTTTATTGAATTTTATTCGGCGCTTCGATTCGATACGAATTCATCTATATTTATCAGAGTGACTTTACACGTTTATACGTCTGTTTCTTTTATTTATGATTTTTTTTTAATCATTATACAGATATAATGCAAACATATTTATACTACACCTGCTTGGAAAGCGCTCTAATACTTTTTTCAAAAAGAAAACGAAATGTTCTTCTTTATTCTCGTGGGAGAAAAAAAATTATTGAAAATCCATTACTCCCACTGTCTTTTTTAATATTAAAATACGAATCTTTTATATGAAGACGAAAAACGGTACTGACCACTTTATACTTGAATAAAAAAAAAAGCAAACTAACGTCAGGGCCTTCATACTGCGTCAATATCATATAAAAAAGCGAGCGGATTTCTTGTGTCCTTTAGAAACGATAGTGACGATTTGATGACTCCAATATAATTAAAAGAAGCTGCTCAACCATTTGTTGGCAACTTGTTGGAACCAGGTAAAAGAATTGTTTTAAATTTTAATAATTGTAGTAATTTTAATGTTAACTTTAATGCATACACACTTCATTTGTTTTATTTTCCTTTTAGGTGTAATAAATAAAAGATAAATAAATAATAAATAAAAGAGTGATAAATATCACTCTGGAGAAAGTACAATTCCCGTTGAGTGTGTTTAATACCCTCTGCCTGCGGCGTCGGGCCTCAAATACACACTCAGCGGTAATCGGTCACTTTCTTCCTTCGATGAACAACGTACTATTGTTTGTCTGTCTCTCTATGTGGTTAAATTGTTCATAACTCTAGAAACTTTTACCAAATCAGAATCTGCATCCGCATTTAATCTCAAAATTAAAATCATTGCTCGTCAGTTATTCCTAATCTTGAATCGATGGAATTCGACTAGAATAAACACTGACCTGTGTCGCCTCTTCAACGGCCGCTCGCTCGCTCGCTTCGTTGCTTCGTAACGACGTGAAGAAAAGAAAATTCAACAAACAGATACTCTTTTGCTTTTATAATACTATTTATATTATAGTGTTATTAATTTGTACGTACAGTTGGATTTATATTTTTTAACCACTGTTTTTCATATTTATACATGAAACCATTCTTGGAAGAAAGTAGAGCTGCTTCTGAGAAAGTTTCGTAGGAGTTTACTGTAGAATACCTATTTTGTAGTTTGCAATGAAGAATTATTTCTATATTAGTCTTTCAGTCTTGAAACAATTTTTTTTTGCCAATTTAAAACTGTTGTACATATTGTAAGTGTAAAGACAATATTTTGAAACTCTTGTGATACATACGATTATTTTCAATGTAATGAATGATAGATAATGAAAGTTTAATAATTTTAATACCTACATAGCCGAGCACTAATTAGACTATAGCAGTTACACAATAGATTCTATATTTCTACAAAAAACACCTATCACTCGACTGTGACCTCAATAAAGGCGTTAAAAGGATTATGAAGTAATTTTTCCTTTTTTGTTCATCATTTTTATTGTTCTAAGTTCTATTTAGTTTTTTCTCTAGAAATTCTTGAAGTCGTATGAACCAAACTTAGAACGATTTTTCTGCTGTCATCACAACTGCGTGCCGTATACTTAGGACGTGAAATACTCCCTTATATACCTTTCTACTCTTCTATCTCACTCTTCAATCGTTTTCTGACCACAGTATGTTCATATTGTCCATTTTTGGTGAAATGAATATCACATTTTTTTTAATGGTTTAATGGGGTGCAACTGGTAACCCGTTTGTATGGAAATTTAACTCCTTTGAAACCAAGTTAACCTTTGCCCTACACATTAACCCAATTGGGTCAAATTGAAAGGCACGAGCCATTTAATTGACAGAGACAATAAATATATCGGCTTGGCCTTTGTTGAAAGAAATGGTTTTCTTAACTATTTATTACTTTTAAACTAGATTAAATTAGTAATTTTATTACAGATACATAAAATAACCAAAAATTTGAAAATATTACTAATCTACACATGTCGTATTCAATATTAACTAAGTTTCGAACAAGCCACGCTGAACTAGGTATTAACGGAACATATTATAATAGTTTCGCGTTTCAGAGACAAGATTATGGCGAAGTTCAGTGACTGCCTTTTGAAATAACCTTGTCAACACGAGTGAATAGACATTCATACAAATTGCTATCTTGAGAATAGTAATTTAGCAAGCCAGGTTACATTGGAGCCATTTTAAAATTAATTTTTAGTCATGTCTACTGAAGAAAATATTTTATATTTTTAAGGTTTTTGATTTTGTTTGTAAAATGTAAACTTTCATTGTAATTATTTATGTGATCCTATTCATAGACCAATCATCAATAGAATAAATGGTTAGGGTCTCAAACCAACTGTAGAACTAAAAGTGGCGGGTTCGATTCCAGCCCGGGACAAATATGTGTCTAGTAGTATCTTGCCCGGGTGTAAAATATTTATATATCTATCTACTTGCATATGTATGTATTGTAAAGAAAATTCAAGTATGTATATCAGTTGTCGAGTACCCATAATACTTGCTTACTTTGAGACTAAATGGTGATGTGTAATAATAGTGGGATGTCCCAGGTATTATTATTAGTAAATAATAGATGAGTCCTTGTCATATATTTCATATCATTTATCAACATCAAGCTTTCAAGATTCTAATGCTTGGAATATGCGTATGTACACACATCAAAAAAGTCTAAGCAACACATACAAATTTCAATTTTACAATGTGTTTTTGCATTAAATCCTTAGTATTTTCTTATTTATATTATTTTTTAATGCTTTTTTGATATTAAACAACAATTGTTTTTTTTATACATATTTTTTAATAATCTTAATTAACAATAATTACGAGTAAGTACTGTATGTACGTAGTACAAAGTAAGGTGCCTAATCAACTAAACTTAAACTAAAATGAAATGGTTGTACAAAAATTGCATAAATTAATACAAAGTGTGGCCTCCTCTGATATGGAGAACTTGTTGGCACCGATTATTCATAGAATCGATGAGACTGTTAATGTTATCCTGCAGCAATTGCTCCCAATGAAATTTTAGTAAGTCCAGTTGTTGGGTTGTTGTCACTCCATCCAAGTACTTTAAAACGCGTCTCTGGAGCATGGCCCATGCATGCTCGATGGGGTTGAGGTCTGGCGATTGTGCAGGCCAAGGCAATACCAGGATGTTTTCCCTAGCCAAGTACTCCCGTGTGTGCAAAGCTGTATGCGAAGGCGCATTGTCATGCATTAACGTGAAATCGGAGCCAAGCGTTTGTGCGAATGGACGGACATAAGGCCTTAGAACATCCTCAACGTAATTTACAGCGTTCATGTTACCATTTACAAAAACGAGGTCAGTTCGTCTGTTCTTCATAATACCCGCCAATACCATAACTGTTGAGCTGTTGTATGGATGCACTTCCTGAACGCACCTCAGTCTTTCAGTATTTCCAGGACGACGGTACACTTCCAAATCGAGGCTCATCGCAAAATAAAATTTTATCCCATTGTTCCCGGGTCCAAGTAATGTGTTCCCTACACCATTCATTTCGACGAGCGCGATTCCCGTGACGTATCGGTGGGCACCTAATTGGCCGTCGTGCTCGTAGGCCATACTCATGCAGTCGATTTCGCACAGTTTGGCAGCTAACAACAACACCACTTGAATTTTGTAGCCTTAAACCTATCTCTCGGGCGGTTAACATCGGCTGGCGTCTTGTAGTCAGTTGTATGTATCGATCTTGCCGTGTGGCTGTACATCTTCCTCGACCTGGGTGCTGCTCAGCAGGATCTCCCGTGTTAGTGTAACGCTGATGAAGACGGCAAATAACGCTTCTGTTGACACCAAAATACCGAGATACTGAGATTGACTTCTTCCCGCTTGCAACATCCCTACAGCTCTTTGCATTTCATTTGCGTTCAAATGACGTCGCTCCATGACGTAAAAAATGTCTCAAAATCCAAATTTGTTTAAAACTTTTTTCAAATTATTGATTAAATCATAAAATTGATACAGAATACTAAATTTTAATAAGCAAAGAAAACGCTATAAAATTCGAAAAAATGCATTCGCTTTTGAATTTGTGAAAAAAAAAACAAATGATACTCGATTTAATAAAATAAATATAAAAAAACAATTGTTGTTTAATATCAAAAAAGCATTAAAAAATTATATAAATAAGATAATACTAAGGATTTAATGCGAAAACACCTTATAAAATTGAAATTTGTATGTGTTGCTTAGACTTTTTTGATGTGTGTATATGGTACTGAGCCCTTTCTCAACACTGAAAAAAGGAGTTAAGACCATTAACCACCACGTTCTGGTCTGATACGCAAATGACGATTTCGCTAAATCTTGTGATGTTATTTGACTTAAGTTTTAATAATTGAACAGCTCATTGACCAATATAATACCTATGGCGAGAATCGAATCCACGACTTTGTATCAAAAGGTGCTCGGTTTCGGCCACAACATTTTTCGCTATAAAAGTTTTATACACAGGTTGTTCGACTGAACGTAATCCAAACTTATACAGCGTGTAGAGCTTACCGAACTAAAGAAAAAGTTTCAAGTGAGCAGATGGCGCAAACTAACGATTACCGAAAAAAAAACATGTTTAAAATCTCATTTTTTTATCACTTGTCTGTTGTTTTGAAACTTTTTATTTAATTTTTATTCTTATAATTTTGGACTACGTTTACCTGAATACCCCATATATGATTGTTATAATACTACGAAATATTAGAAACGTGTCAAGAACAAAATGGGCAAAGTAGGTGTTCGACCACGAGTATAAATTCATTTCGCAGCAGCGTTTGGTTTTAATAGAGTCATAAATGTCACTTCACAGTATCGAAGTTACATTACGCAATTTTGCGGGGTTGAAGACCGGCGCGCGGTGATTTCACGGGTATGCAGACCGGCGCGCGGGTATGCAGACCTTCCGCACTGAAACTTGGACTAAAATTCGCCATCTTGCACCAGTAACCTAGAGTATGACGGGTTAGACGGTAAACGCAGAAGAGGGCTTGTAGTCAATTCGGATATTTATGTATATAGCGCATACCGTCACCCATTTCACTTATTATATTTTATGGCTGATAGAGGAGTAAAACATAATTCACTGAACAAAGTTTTTTTTATGTTAATTCAATATGTTATTGCAAAAACGCAAATAACAGTCATTTCTAATTAAATTTTATAGAGATGTAAATTACAATGTTTTCGTAATAGAATAGGAATAATCAAACTAAAAGAAAATTAACATAATTTAATGAACGTTGTTCATTGGCCAATATTTTAATGCTTTCCCGTCTTATTTATCACATCCTTTGATATGATGTCATAAATAATTAAGTTCCTTCGTTGCTTTTATTTCGCTACAATTTAGATTTAAAGAAATTTATTTCTCGAAGAATTCATTTTACAATTTAATTATATCAGTTAAGAGTGACAGTAACAACAATCTATTAACATTATTTTGCTGAAATTTTAATTTATTTTTAAAGTCATTGAGTAATTAACATCTTCAGGTAAGTCATTGTACCGCTATACACCCTCAAATCTTATATTTTTGCCCGTATAATGTTCGAGGTGTAATTTTTTCTAATTATTTTTATTTCTTGTTGTGTATTTATGTTTGTTTTTTGTGAATTTTATTTCAGTTTCAATGTTTTTTTTTTTATTTTATTTTTTGAGTATCTTTATAACTAATAAGCGCAGGTGTGATAGTTATACAGTTGACCTAAATTGAATTGTTTGGTTTTATCATATCACATATAATTTAAGTGTTGGTGTTAGATAGCCAAATTAGTACAATTTTCAATTATTTTGTTTTGGGTTATTTGCATAGAAGATACATTAGATTTAGTAGCACAGCCCCACACTTGTATTTCTCGTTTAAACACTTCATTGCTACAAATCTATCGGAATTTACAGTCACCCGAATTTATATAATTCAATTTATATAACTATTTAATCTATACGAAAAATCCGGTGTTGATTGAATCGAGTTTTTGATGAAATCGACGGGACGAACCAATATCTTAAATATAATATATCGAATTATAATAACGGCAAAATTTTATTATTTTTATTTTTGCTTTTCATTAGATTATTGCATATTCCGCGTTTGGGTGTGAAAAAGTATCTGTAAATTTATATATGTATTATAAAAAATATTTAAGTAATTATCAGTTGTCTAGTACCCCATAATACAAGTATAATACTTGGTTACTTTGAGACTAGATAGCGCTGTGAGGAATGTGTCCCACGTGTTATTATTATATTTTATAACCGTTGGAAACTACAACTACAAAATAAAAAATAAATATATTCACTTTATACGAGTATAGCTTCCTAAAATATAAATATACGTTAATAGTAATTTTTGTGTAAAGTTTTAAATGTCTAATTTAATACAAAATAATTGTACCTGTGTACCTACCCTATATGTTTAAATTGTTAATTCAATTTTAGTATTGATTAATATTTCCTCCAAACTTGCTTTACTATCGTTCTGGCTGACTTATTTTTTCGCATTTATGTCTCGACCGCAATTTTTTTTTTGCAGGAAGAGCTGACTAGGTCCTGGAAACGACTTCCTGCTGTAGCGTCGCGGTGGAGAAGAAGTGATTTAGGTCTCTCTATTAGTGACCTATTGTTCATTGGACTAATACGAGAGACACTCTACCCACACCGTGCAGTTACCGCACGGAGAAATATGCTTTATAAGATCGATGTTTATAGGGTATATCTTTAATAATTATATGATCTGTGAAATAGATACACAAGATATATTTGGCGATAATTTGAAACAGTAACTAGAATCACGTTTGCGCAAAATTTCGACACTGTGACACTGTTATTTCAAAGGTTTATTGATCTATCAATATACAAGTGTCACGTACGTGTCAATTAGAGTAAAATGAATAAATTTCTAAATAAGGAATTTATTTTCGAAATGAGCACGACCAAATATGACATTATTTGCATATATTTCTTACAACATAGAATATAATTTTATAGTTCACAGTATTAAGATTATTCCAGACTAAATAATTCATTTTTATTTTGTTATAGATTATAGCTAGGGTATTGCAGGCAATAATACAATGAATTGTGAATTGAAACCAATTTATTATCAATATAAATAAATTCTGGAACATCCATCGTTACATTTAGGTTAATAAATAATAATTATAGGTGTCAGTATTTATAATAATTATTTAATCACACAATCACAATCTATCACAATCAGAAAAAATCATTCACTTAGATATAAATAAGACTTTTCACCCTTTAAAACGTACTCACGTCACGGTCAAGTACACGAACTTTTACGATTTGCTAGTAAGAAAGCGCGTTTTGTTAAAATTCAATTCCAGTTCAAATGCATGACGATACAAAACTTTTGCTGTTGGCATCTATGTAATCCCATTTTAAGCTCGAGAGACACCGAATATCATCAGTTCTAATAAACACACTAGACTGTTAATTGGCTTGGACAAAACTATAAAAGTTGGTAAAGTTTAAAGGAATGAGGTCCTAGAACAAGTTCTAAAAAATATTTTTTGTTTTTACGAAGTTTCTAGATATTCGAGATAAGCTGCTGTCAATCTTATTTACTCTATGATGATAATTCATCCAAAGTTGAAATTGTCCCTGTGACGTCATCTGGACAATTAAGCTTATTCCACTACATTCTACAGTAAACAAAAAAGTAAAAAGTAGTTATAAAACAATTAGATTTGTCATTACATCAAATCAAATTATAATGATCATCAATCTAACAAAATATGATCTCATTTAGTCTTAGAAAAAAAATACATCTGCCTAGATGACGTCACAGGGATAATTTAATAATCAAATTTTAAAAATCACTAAATAATTTGATTTTTTTTCGTAAGGCGGTAAGAACCACACCGGATAAATTTTGGTCCAAGCCCCAATAACATCACTTTAAAAAAATTATGATTCACATATTCAAGTTTATATAACTTCACTATAGCAAAGTTTGTCAAGTCGCCTATAAACTGCAGTAAATTGACAGGCGACACCTAGAATATGCTTCAGAAGTCAAAATACAGTGGAGTTCTATTATTAATTATTCTCAGAATTGAATAGCAAAGTTTGATTTAAGCCCATCGTAAATTATTGAGTATTTAATCGAAATCTTGAATTATTTCCGTTGAGTTTTGACTTAGAAACAACTTATATTTATTTATTTAAAATAGGATCACCAACAGTTTACATATAAGAATTGCACACTTATACATCCTTAGAGACAATGAACTATGTTAACCCATTACAGGTGAACACAACATTCACTGAATTGACGTAAGTGTACAACACTAAAAAAAAAATATAGAAAATTATAGTTTACTCGTACATAAATTGTATACTTCATATATTGATTACCAATGTTTGGTAAAAGTAACCCCAAAATTAAAATAAAAACAAAACACAATCATTAACAATTACTTTAGAAATTGGAAATAGACATTAAAAGGATCCAAAAAAAAAATGGCAATATAATTACTACTTATAAGTATTCATAATTACTAAATGTAAATTAATTAGTTAATATTATTTCGCTTGGTAGCATAAAAGGAAAAAAATATATTCAGGATAAGTAAAGGTAGGATCAATAAAAGCATTGGGACAAGTTCGCAAGCCGCCAGTTTCGCAAATCAGAACGTGTCGTCTCGATTGGACGTCGCGCAGAGCGAGGTTCAATGTGGCTAGAATTACGCAACATTTTCTTCCGAATTAGGATAGTTTAGACACGGCAAAAAATCTAGACAAATATGGATAAATCATCATCATCATCAGCCCGTGTCTCTCCACTGTAGGATATAGGCCTCTCCCAAGGCTCGCCACCACACACGGTCCTCCGCCTTTTGCATCCAACTACCTCCGGTATGGTGCTTCAGGTCATCTGTCCACCTGGCCGGAGTGACGGATTTCGGTGTTTGTGATTTTATCCATCAAAAAAACACCGTAAACAATAAAAACGATTTATTTTGTACTTGGCAAAAATATTTAATGAAGCGTTTAAGAATTTAATGTAGGGCTAACCAGTAGCGTGGCCAAACGTTAAATTTTATACAGATCTATAGGGTAGAAGAATGGTGAATCAAAACACCACACAATTTTACAGGGCTTGTTTCCTCTCTGTTTAGTACTTACTCTTGTCGTTATGTCGACTTACTGAATTAGAATTGATATAGTACAATTTTTTTCACCTTTTTAAACCGTTTTTGTAAATTAAATTATAAACTCTATTATGTACAAATTTTCTTTGTTTCCTATTAATTTTCCAGCGCCTTTTCTCTTAACCAATTAAAGTCATCCAAGGCAAAACGCCTCTCGAGGCAGTACCATAATGGAAGCCTATTAATTCTCTGGTATGTCTCAGAAGCAATACTATACCAAAGGTCGTTTTTACTTTCCTTATTGATATAAAAGAGCGCTTAATCTAATATATTTACTTATTAGAGCAACTATATAGCTAATACGGAAAAGAGAAACACGGAAAAAGCAACCTTTTTTTCTAAAACATACATCTATACTAAATGCTATAAAAACATTATTAAACTTATCACTTGTACGAGTATATACATTTCACCTGTCTCTGTCGTTTTGCTGCCCGTTGTATATGCTTAGCGAACGTTGTACTGTCTGATGCCAATTATTTTGTCATGTGCCTAAGTAAACAGAACATACAGGATGCTACGGTTTTTAATAAAATTGATTTAAAATAATTTCATAAATTTTACATAAAATTGAATTGTTGTTCTAACAGCAGTCGGTGTGTCTAACGCTTCTGTTATATCTAACTCTATCAAAGGTGATTCAGCTAAAGTTTTACCGAAGGCCCTCGGCTGTATCCGGACTGGTTGTGGCGTGTGTGGCTCTCCTCGGCGATTACGATACTAGATATCGGATTTAAATTAAATCCACTGTGCTGCAATCAAAGGAACTTTTCAAATGCCGCGTCCTGATTTAGTTCAACTAGCATTTAGTGTATTTTTAATAGTCTCACTTAGAATTTTTGTTGACTAATAAATACGATTACATAGCAATAAAATATTTAACGAGTTTATTAAAATAATTTGATGTATTAAATTAAAGCACATATTCACATATGATATTTTAAATAACGAGTATATGTTATTTAGATACGTTATTCTATAGCGAAATATTCATAAATTGAGTAATTATTCTAGTTTAACAATTTTTATTTTCAGTTTCAGCACGATTTTTACATATGGGTCACCCGAAATTCTATTTCACAGAGAATATTTCATAACATCAACTGGCGTATATTTGGTCTACGGTGTATATTTTTTTGCTCACATTTTGTTGTCACAATGTTGTGTCTCTATGAATATCCATGGGTATATTGAAATAATATATTTAATAAAAATAGGTAAGTCTTTAACATTAAAATATTTTTCCCATAAATTAGCGATACCGCATGGTTGCTGAGTCAGACATAAATACTACGAGTACTTACACACGAAAAAGGGGCGACCGCGGGTGTAACGGGGAGTGATATCCCGCCGGCGGCGCCGCCGATCGAAGCAGTTATCAGTTACCAGCGTATCACGATATGTTTGTGGTGTCATATCTCAATATTTAGTACTGAATGGTACGTACTTAACAGAAGGCAAAAAACGCGTATTTTATTATTTTCAGCAATGATCATAAAATTAAAATTTTAAAGGAGACGAATAAATCACCTGATATACTATAGTAGTATAGTAGTATATAGCTTTTAATGAAAAGTAAGATTATTTATACCCGCAATTTTATTATGAGGAAAAGAATATTTATAGCTATACTTGTTATATTGCAACAGATACCCATAGACGATTGGGCAGAACGTCTCTGTGTTAAATGTTGGCGACTAAGTCTTGGCTAAGACAGGGATACGCTGTAGCAAAGTAGCAACTGCTAATCTAAGCAATGTCTAAGTTAGGTTTATGAAACTAAATTTGAAGCGCTCAGTTATAGATTGGATTTTCTATACTATCTATGCTAATAGACTGGTCTTAGATGTCAACTTGGATGGGTTTATGACTCTCAGCTTTATTACTCAAGAATCGCTTAATTAATTTTAATAAAACTTTTATATTAGAATATACAAATATTATGTTTCAACATACAAAGTCACTGACCTTACGATGTTGAAACGTGGACACTGACAGTCTGATTAGTTCACCCATTCAAAGTCGCTCTTGGAACAGACTGCTCTGTCATCTGTCAGAGAACAAAGGTTATCGACATAGCCTGCAAGATTACTAAGCTGAAGTGGCAGTGGGCTGGTCACATCTGCCGAAGAACCGATGGACGATGGGCAAGAAAGTTTCTTGAGTGGAAAGCACGAACCGGCAAACGTAGTGTGAAACGCTCGTCGGCTCGCTGGACCGGTGATATGAAGCCAGCTGCCGGTGGCAGCTGAATGAAGATGGCCGAGGATAGAGGAATGTGGTGTACTCTGGGATAGTCCTATGCGCAGCAGTGGATGAATGTGGGTTGATGGAATGGAATACAAGGTATTTGTTGACTGACCGATTAGCCGAGTTGTTAGAGACTTTAACTGCGGAACCAAAGATCATGGGTTCTATTCCCGCCCAGCACAAATATTCGTGTGCATGACCATGTCTACTTGTTCCGTATCTTGGTGTAAAAAGTATCATATCTATATGAATATCATCATCAACGCCTAGGCTCCAGACTAAGCATTAGCTTATGTTTTGGGTACCAAGCGAAGACACCACATACGTATAACAACCAAAACCCGGTACCAGTATCAATATTCATCAGCAATACGCATTACGAAAAAGAATAATTAAGTATGTATACCAGTTGTTTTGTACCCCATAATACAAGCATAATACAATATGCTTACTTTGGGACTAGACCGCGCTGTGTGGGATGCCACAGATATTATTGAAATATTATTATTAACATTGTATAATCACGCTGCTATATTTAAGAGTAAAACAATAAAATGTACGTTATTTACACAAAATAGATCAATTGTACTGACAACAATTCGCTTTAATATGTAAGATATACACATGTATAAATTTTATGAAGATTAAAAACAAACTAAGTTTAATTAATTAAGTAAAACGTAGGTAAAAAGTGATTATAAAATACATTATAGTAAATACACTTACAGTACAATACAGTAAATAAATTCAAACGCTGCTGTCAAAATTATTTACTCTGTGAAATAAATAAATAAATTTTTCATCACGTCACGATAATCATGTATAGAAGATGTTTAAACGAATATAAAAACGGCGTTTGTGTCAGGTCATTCACTCTTTAGGTTAAGGCTACAGTTTATCTTGAACGCAATACTTGTGTTTAAGTTGATAAAAAGCTATCCATTGTATTGTACTGATTTTACTGTAATTTAAACACGAATTTGAACTTTTTGTTTGTTGACTTCAATAATTATTAGAAATAAAAACATATTTGGAAGAATATTAATTAATGGTAATTAGTAAGATTTCATTTGCTGCATCAGTAATTATCGGTTGCTTAACTAATTAAATTTTAATTAATTTTCTGTTTTATATGTTACAAGTTAATATGATGAATAATAAATTATTTAAAATTGGTTTAATGCGAAATGAGTAAGATGGGAATTTAAAATTTACTTTCAAAGTAATTGAATAATTGATAAAATAAAAAACATATATTTACTAGATTTGTAATTACTTTTTGCTTAATATAACGTAATCACATATCATTTATAGTTATAAATGTATCGGGAATTCTTCATATCTATTTGAATTGAAATTAGGTAAATTAATATTATTTATAGCTTCTGCCATTTTTATGATAATTCGTCCACGATTTTCTCGATCTTTCAAGTTAATTGCTCATTAGTAACCACTGAAATAAAAGTAATGCATCTAAACGGACAACCAAAAAACAAGGTTGAAGTAATTTAATTAAAATATTTGGCATTAAAAGTGATAATGATGTATTTTAAAACACCCAGTTGAGAAACATCAAACGCATAAAATAAAATACACCACAATCGTGAACCGTTACGCAATGTTGTATTTTATAGTGTTTGTATTATGATGGATAGTATTTCCGTCAAAAGTTCAAAGTCAAAGATACTAGTTATGGTTCACGTAGTAATATGATATGAATGAAATATGAGAACGTGGTTCATTCAATATTTTACAATATCCAATCGCAACTAACTTTACAAATATAATCGATATCGTGACTGGTATCGCAATACAGTTAAAATCGATACCCAATGTTGTTTTTAGGGTTCCTTGCTTCGAAAGAACCATAAGGAACCTTTATGGGATCACTTCGTTGTCCGTCTGTTTGTTTATTAAGATCCGTTTCCTCGGGAACGTGTAGAGGTACCAATATAAAACACTTTTCAACACATTAGCTATTAATACAGTCTTTATGACATCGAAACTTGTACCGTAATGTTGTATTTTACAGCACTACGCCTTTTTATTTTACACCCATTACAAACGAGCATTCTGTTAGTAGCTCATGCGTAAACCGCGAAAAGTAACCCGCTCGTGCCCTTAGCTCCTGCCATTATTACATTTGAAGTATCTATCTAATTTTAATTGCATCGCAAACGTATTGAAAATCGTCGTATGATGCTCGTACTCAGTTAGCTGGCTATTATAGTCATCAGTTTATTATAAGCACTCGGCTTCGCCTCGTGCCTATAAACACCTCGACTATAATATGCAACTTATCGTACTTGCATCATAATGTATTATTACTGTCCTTCGGGGCTGTAAAAAAAATTAAGTTTCTAAGGCAACACAATTAAAAAATACGGCCTTTATGCCGCATATTTTAAATTTAAACTCTCACAAATCAGTTTTTTTATACATAATGTTATATAATACCTGAAGTTTCGTTGTTGAATTTTAAGAAATTATTGCCTTCACACTTGTTACTGAGCCATTTATTAATATGATTCTAAATTATATGCAGGATACAGTGAATACGTGACAAATATAAAATAATGCTAATCAACACAATGATACTGTGGTATAACGTGATGCGAACTTTTTTATGGTTGTCCCTAGAACTTTATAACCTGTAAAATGATTTCACGAGCATTACTTGTTATTGCTTTGGGCATTTTGAAACTTTACAAAACACATAAATTACTCCATTTATTTTAAGAAGCGTTAAATAGCTTTGACAACAGTTGATCACTGAAATGACAGCCCATAATGCCGGCGTTAGTTTCGATTTGTAGATAATATGGTCGACCTATTTATTGTTGAAATTCGACTTCTACTTAGTTGCCTACTTCAAGCGATAGGTACCTACAGAAAAATCATAATCCGATACAATACATCAGCACTTTTTATACCCCATTGCAAGGGCTTAGGCCTCCCCTTAAGATGAGGGGCTTGAAGCTAAAATCTAGCACGCTGCTCCAATGCGGGTTGGCGGATTGTAACGACCGCCATCTATTGACAGCAACCAAGACCGACTGCTTAACGTGCTCTCCGAGGCACAGAGTCAGTGATAGTTAATGTACTTAAGTCAGAAAAAACTCATTGGTACACGCCCGTATTCAAACCATGGCCACATGGTCTTATAGATTTGAAACAGGTTCACTGCGTTCGGGCTACCACGACACAAAAAAAAAACTAATATATTTTTATAATAAAACTTTTTATGCCACTTGTGAATAATGATTTTTTTATCATGGATTTGTACTGAAGTTGTATAAAACACTTAAATTTAGTTAATAATAGGCGGATTTTAAGTACTCACAGCTTACTCGTACTGTTACGTAGTTAAAAATTTAATCGACTGTTGTGAGAATATTGTGTCAAGGCGTAATGCTTCGGTATTAAGCTTGACACTGACCGATGTGTGGTCTGGGGTGTAACTCCCAAAACTCGACTCTATTTAGTTTTGATGTCGATGTTGACTGACTGTAATTACTTTATTATTTTAATAGAAATCTGTATTGTGTTCACACTATTTAAAGCGTTTATTATTTCTGTGGTATCAGCGTGACACAATATAAATGATTTATATATAATTTCATAATATAATCTATGACACTTTTTTACAGTAACTGTTAATGAAGTTGTACGTTATCATAGTTGTTTCGATTGAGTATTAAGTAATTTTAGGTCTTTATTTGATACACATCAAGTTTTGCAAACAATTTTGTATCCAATTTTTAAAAAAAATAATTAAAATTCTATTCTGAGATTATTTTCAAACTATGCTGTCACTTTTGAACATCATATAGTTAATTTCTAAGGAGGTTCATACGTGACGACCCTAAGAAGAACACTGCAAGGAACTTAGAGTGGATTATTATTTTTTTTTAGTGACGGCACTACCAACTTACATTTTTTTTATGACAGCAAAAATATTCTTAATAATTAGATAAAAAAAGTCTTTGTTAAAACTAATTTTAAAACATAAAATGTGTCAATATATACATCAATCCCTGAGCTGTTTACGCAACATTGAACTTTAATTTCAATATATTTCACCTTCCTTCCGTCTGTCCAATGAGTCGTAAGGAATTTTGTTATTGAGACTACGGTCACACCTATAGTAGTCTGACAATAAGAACTTGATCTTTTTGATATCACATATAAAGTGTACATTTAAAATTTTTCGTTAAATTTTTAATAGTTATATTTACAGCATAGATTTGAATAATTACTGTATGGAAAGTAGAATATTATTTCATGTGCTTTCATAATCAAAATCGGAGTCTAAGTATTCAAAACCAACCAACTTTTACCCGTCAAGTAATTTTGGTTTTTCAGAGAAAATACATAGTATTCCAAGTCTATTCTGGACATCCATACATACAATCATTTGAAAAATGAATTTTAGATATGATTTGAAAGCAAACAATTATTATTAAACAGTATCGGCGGTAGTTTATAATTTGAACTTTTCACTTGTGTTGTGCTTCGACAACCACCAGATATGGATCAATTCAAACCTGACGCAAACGCTTGCGTCTTGATCCGATTAGATCCAATTCTGGATGCAGCCGTATACAGAGCTACGACAAATGATATAGCTCATCGATATGATTAAAGTTCAATTTTAAGTATTTTGGTCAGTGTTTTTTTACTTCATATTGTAAGAAAACTAATGTACCGACTGTTGGTATCTCACTTTATGAAGTTACGTTTCTTTCAAGAAGTATTTTAACTCATTACTATTACGTACGGGTAGTTGTGTTCTTAATAGTAATTTATGAAACATTCTTCAATTTAGTACCTAACCTGTATTATTCAACTGAGTAAATTTTCCTGGCAGAAGTAAAATAATCAATTTAAAAATTTTCCTGATGATATTTCTTTGTATAGTTTTTAAAAATACGCTCTTGAATGGAAAAATCCTCAATTTCATTCAAGTACCAAATGATCATTCACATCTAAACCGGAATGTCCCTTTAGGGGTCCCGGTGAAGAAATGTGAGGTACACGCGGGTGGAGGCATGGGCGGAAAGCTAGTCTTCTAATAAATTACTAAATATCAAGACTTGTTTGTTTTACAAGCCTTAAGTTTAGACATTTCGTGTAGAATGTTGACCCGATACCAAATACTTACTGAATTAGAAATTCAAATATATTTTTTTTCTGAGGGTCTCACAGAAAACGAAGCTGAAATAATTTTTTCTTACTTTGACGAAAATTCTGAGTAGAAAACAAATGTATTTTATATTCATATAAATCTTTTAAAATAAAGAAATAGGGGTCTGTCAATGTAGTCAGTTTTGGTGCATTTTTGTTACGAAATCTATCTCTTCATTACTTTTTATAACTTAGCTAGTTAGGGAATTGTAATTACTGTTTACTATATGCCATGTACTGTATTTAAACAGCTTATACTGAAAACGCTACTGTAAACTCTAAACATTCACACAATCTCACATAGATCATTTCATTACACCAATGTGCAAATGCCAAGTACTGCATGATGAATGTTAAAAACAGACAAATTGTATCCTGTGTTATGATAAATTCCCAAAGATTTTATGTTTGTAACCATTAGTTTTAAGTTTTTTTTTTAATTTATCTTTTGCATGTACTTATTAGAATTTCTTCTTGTTCTTTAAAGTTATTTTTTTGTTCTTTTTGTTGTGACACAAAAATTAAAAAGATATGTAGGTAGGTTATGCAAAATGTTATAAATTTTTTTAAATGCAGTTGCTTACCTGTTATAGTTATAGGTTAGTTTCAGAATATTGTATGTATTTAATTAATAGGTAGCTCTTTCTATACTTGTCTAAGTGCCATTGGTATATGTATTTAGTAAATGAGGAAATAAATTAAATAAAAACAAATCTTCAAACTGAAAGGCATTTAGGTTAAATTATATAATATTTAATTTTCGATTCTAGATATCAGAAGAGCGATTCAAGATAAAGTGCCGGTAGTAGGAACCTTGAACTTTTTAACGTAAATGTCGCGTCCACTGAAGCTCGTTCTTGCAAACTAATAATTTTAACACTTTGGTACTAAATACGTCGCAATATCAATAACCACTTGTAAATTATTTCATGTAATGAGAGCACAGTATAAATTAACATACATTCGCCATGGTGCAATGAAGAAGGGCCCAAGGATGTCATTTCAACACAATTAAAAGTATTTATTCATCTTGAATGCTGAATCGGCATAAAAGTTATTTAGTATGTATATAGGCAAACATAGAGAAAAAAATATTATCTATACTAATATTACAAAAACGAAAGATTACATTTTTTGTTTCTTTGTTCTGGATAAACTCAAAAACTATTTAACTAATTTTAGAAATCCTTTCACCTATAGAAAACTACATTATCAGCGAGAAACATGGGCTATATTTTATTTTCAAACTAGGTTTCCGCCTACGCTTCGCTTGCGTGGACTACACAGTTGTCCTGAGACCGCTTTAATTTTTTTGCATGGATATAGTTTAGAAGCTGAAGAGTGACATAGGCTACTTTTTAACCTGGAAAAAGGGGTCCCGGTACAACTCTGTAGTCCACGCGGGCGGAGTCGGGGACGGAAGGGTTTTTTCCAGTGGCGTGGCTAAAAAGTAAAATTAGTTTTTCTAAGATTGTCTAAAGCGGCTCGCGAGCCATATAACTGTGCATGAAATTATTAAATCGCGAGTAATCAAATCAGTTAAGAATGAAAGCTCGTATCAACTTGGGACCTCACACTCGAATTTTTGAACAATTAATTTTACCAATTTTCCAAATTGATTGGCAAATATCAGTATTAAGATTTCTGATCTGTATTTTTTTTTTAGATTTATTTTAGATTATTTAAAAACAATTTAAATACAAAATAATTGAACAAATTCACAAAATAAACTTTGATTTGTATGTACATGCTGCTGACATGCACCTATTTTATAAAATAAATATAAAGTATATTTTTTAGCTTTGTTTTTTATTTATTTTTCCAAACATGAATATAAGTAGCTTAATATTAATTAAGTAATAAACTTTCAATCCCTTGTTCTAATTTTAAGCTTAAATCCAGCCCAAGTTTAATCATCTTAAGCTCATTATTCATCGGTCGTCTGCCTTGCCGTATATTCATTGCCTACATCATTACGCAAGTGACCTTGGAGTCTGGTCGCGAGACGCGCGAGTGAAAGTGCTCCGGTTTGGTTCACTAAAGTACACTCAGTTACATTTACATATAATTTAAAAAAAAAACCAACTTCAAAAACATAAACTAAAAAGTTAAAAATAAAATTTTCACTTTAAAGAAAGGGGCATTAACAGGCGGCATATAGTTAATGAAGTCGGTACATACTCACTCACACACTTAAAATTGTGTTCTATATTTGTTATAGTTATAAATATATCATTGTTGTAATTGTTATTACCTGGTATGTACCCATTCAAAGTGTCTGAGTTGGCACCTTATCTGAAAATTTTATTTTTAACTTTATAGTTTATGTTTTTGAAGTCGGTTTTTTTTATTATTTTATTTTTCAATTTTTAGTTGAACGCATCTGTAACTTATTTGTATTTAGCATAAATGGGGCTTCTAAACACGCTACTCAAATGAGACAGCACCGCGATTACGCAACTTAAATTCAGTGTCAAATTGACGCATCAGCATGCCTAGTAGGTAGTGGTATTCCTATGCAAACCTTCTATCTTAATTAAGTATTATTTTTGTGTGAACTGAACATTTTGGCATATTGAACCGTATGAAGTAAGCCCAACAAAAGGTAACTGCTGTAAATTGTTGAAGAATTCCCTTGACTGTTTATGGTTTTCATCATCAGACCTGTAATAGCACTTATAACCCATATGAGTGCAAAGTTCTCATCAATAGAAATGAATTAAGTCCGAACACCAGATAATTGCTGTAAATCGTTGAGGAGTTCCCTCGACTGTCTTTCAGCTCCATCATCAGATCGACTCCCGACCTTGATTAAATAGTACTAGTAGTAGTACTTTATCAAAATACTTAAAATACGATACTTTAAAATACGATTTTCGAAGGTTGATCTCGATTTCTCTGGGATGCTGTCATCAGATCCTGGTTTCTTTATCATGGTACCATTCCGGAGATATCTCCCTACCACAAAAAAAAAATCATCCAATTCGGTTCATAAACAACGAAGTTATCCCTGAACACACATAAAAAAAACATATACGGTCCAATTGAGAAACCTCCTTCTTTTTTGAAGTCGTTTAAAAGTGTAATAACTACAATTTTTTTTTACTTTTAAGTTCATATCGATTTTGATTTTAACTCCAAAGCTCAACTCCACAATGTTTAGGTACTAATATTAAACTGTAACTAAATGACGTTTGCAAAATTATGATTCAACAATTACTAAAGGATTTCGAATTGAAAATTTCACATATAATAAAGACGACTGCAATTTAAAAAATCGGTCAAGTGCCAGTCGGTCTCGCGCATCTAAAATTTTGTACGATATATTTGTGTTATTTATTTACCAAACCTTTATACGAGTAGGCGTTGTAATTACTCGTAAAAGAAAAAAATTTTCATTTCTTTTGATAATATCTTAATAACTACACTTTGAATCAACGTTTTCAGTTTTTTTTTGTATTTATATAAAGTAAATAGTACATTATATAAAAAAGTTCCAATTTTCTAACTAGTTTCATTTTTGAAATAGACCTCGTAACAAAAATGGTCTAAGACGCTTTTTCGCTTTGTCTAAAACGATTTGTAACTAAAAGTTACACTTTATATTCCCATCACTATGCTATTTTGTAACAAAACAGGTTGAAAGTTTAGATTGTTTCAAAATGTAAATGAAGTATCAGTAATCTATATATACGCCAAGCCTAAACCGCTGAACCGAAGCCCACGAAATTTCAGATTAGGTTTGTTTTGTGGCGCAAACATCCTCAAAGAAAAAATTTTTCGAAATTCAACCCCTAAGGAAGTGAAATGGGAAGGGTGATTTTGTATGAAAGTACGTCATTTTTTAAGTTAAATGCATGAAAATTGGTGTTTGCTCTTAGGGTCAAAAACTAAATATTATGTCGTGTTTCAAGAAACTTAATAAGGAACTGACGTCATTTTCAAAATAGAAACTATGTAATTTAATATTTGGCTTTCTGTTTAAAAATAAACTAACATCAATTTTAGCATTTATAGAAATTCAACATTAAAGGGACAAAAATTTTTAAGTACCTTAACTTTTTGATTGGAAATTATAAATGAAATTTTTCATTGTTTTTGTAAAATTGTAAAATATCTTTTTATAAATAGTATTGAATTCATATAATAAATGTTAAAACTGTACAAAGTAAACATAATATTCATGCCAGATGAAATGTCAGAGCTTTAACCAACTGACAGATGGTTTAATACATTTTAATAATTATTACGTGTAATATTATTTAATATATTCTTTGATATTGTTTCATGAACCCAAGACATATATCTGACGTGACCTAGGGCACCTATATGAAATTTGACTGATTCAATTTGCAGCTGAAATGCATTTATTAAATTTAAAACACAGTGGTCTTTTCATTACAAGTATTGGGAATGTTTTCTAGATAAATAACCTTGACATGTTTTAGTTCGAACGGTAAATTTACTACTTTTCGTTTTATGTATGGATTGTATTAGGGTTACAATAGTTTCCCATAATAGGGGTGGGCAGAGGATATATTGATCTTCTTTTGGCACCAGGAACAAGATACCAAGCGGATCTCTTCAATCTACGTTTAGGCCACAGATGATGGGTTGACTGCGTGACGGGCGGTGACCTGCATCACCGCAATCGAGCAGATATCGCGTTATAGATTTGCTGTCGGAGCTCTTGTATTTCTATTTTGAATAGAATCATTTTGATTAATTGATTAAAAATACAAAAAAATAACAATTTCAACAATTAACACAGTCTAAATAGCCTAATCCATTCCCCAATTTTTTCGCTACATCGCCACAGTAAGCAGTAGGCCCAAAATACCAAAGTCTAACTCAGAAAACAGTTTAATGAAGTATTGATAAAGGCAGAGCAGCGGAATACGCTTTGCTGACTAGTACGACAGAACCTGCCAGAAGTCCGAGCGACGACGAGATTCGATCATGGTTTCCATTCCAATATGCTTTGATTATTTATAATATCTAGAGTAGATAGAGCCGCGCAACACAATGTCAACAAAAATGACAGGCCAGTGTTTACATAATTGTGTGTGTGACTGTTATGTTCTATATCTCTGCAACGTCAATCTAATTGTCTCTGTGTGTGTGCGTGAGGTTACCAAATAAATAAATATTTTTTTATGACCTGACATGAAGATTTCGCTAATACATGAAGGATGGACACTAATACAGTTGGTCTGTTAAACATTGTTTCCAAAATATAAGCTTTTTTAAAATTTTGTCACATGGTCAAATAGATACCGCAAATAATAAAAAAAACTGCAATTTCATATAGCACCTACCACGTCTATTTACTGTCTGGCACCATGGTGAAATCAATAGTATTAAATGTTTATTTAAAAATAGTCTCAATTACGACAACCCTTTATAACAAAGGCCCGTTTAGTGAGGACAATTTATGAATAGCTTTCTCTCCCTGCATTTACGTTATAATTGTTCTGACTAGAGGCCGTCATGGAATGGACCCTCTGCATGTACTTCTTCTGTGCCAGTCTGGCATTGCCAGACGCATTCAACATTTCATTATATATAATGTCCATTAGCAGAAGTGATCTGGAAACGCTGAAGTTTGATTATGCTGTAAAGATTTATTGTGAAGTTGTGAAAAATATAAAAAAAAAACATTTTTACATGCATTTTTTATTCTACCACCTAGGGAATTTCGAATTTTTGACGTCAATACTCTATCTAGACATGTAAATATCAAAGGCATTACATTACACAGGTGAATTAGACAGAAAGTGTTTGTAGAGTACGAATTTTTCCTAAATCTTTTTAATCGCCTGTCGATATATTTTGTAGAAAGGGTTCCAGATAAGTACAGGATACGTCCGCTGAGGCCGAATTAAAGGGTTATAAAGATAGCTAACAGGTGCTTATGTGGATTACGAAATCCATTCTAGAACGGTACAAGTAAGAAAAATTATACCACTCAAAATTATATACCTGTAAGTTTACTTAAAACAATAAATAAATAATAGTTACATTTCTGAGAATGCACATATCATTTATTATTGTGACAATATTCATTAAAGGCATGTTATGTGAAAAAAAATTTTAGTTATAAATATTAAATGATCTTCTTACCAAGTTTTGTAAAGATCGTTTCGCCAGTTTAGCCCTGAAATTGTAACAAACAGTCACGTTTCCACGGTAAAAAGATGCCTATGTTATGTTCCTTCTCAGGATTCAAGCAATTTCTAGACCCAATATTATAAAAATTAATTAATCGGTTTAGCCGTGAAAATGTAACAGTCGTACAGCTAGACAAAGAAATTTTCACATTTATACGTAGTATTAATATGGGATGAAGAAGATGACCATGATTTTTATTTTTAACTAATCTTTTTGTGTCTAAATAGTTGTATATGAACTGATGTATGTTTGAGATAATATTATACATTTGCATGTAAATGCAGCATTTCATGTGGTCATATCTAAAATGTGTGGATGAATTAAAAATGTTGAAATTTGAGTAATAGCTTTCGAAATTATAAAAGTTTCGAGTAACGTGCAAATCCTAAACAATCTTGTACTTATTTACCGGCAATTACTATTTTCATTGATAACAATCAATGAATCGCTGTATCTTTGATAGGTACTTGCAAAGCTGACATAGTCAGATGTGGAAATCCAATATAACATCAGTTACTGTTAATCTTGCATCTCTATGGCGCAACTCACTAGTCTAAGCACAAATGTCAACCGGTAGCAGAACGAGATATGGCAAAATTGATTCAGTTGTATTATTGTTGCGTCATGTAGGGATACTTTAACGAGAGTATACTATGACGACCGCTTAGCCTAGTGGGTAGCGACCCTGCCTACGAACGTAGCTGGAGGTCCCGGGTTCGAATCCCAGGTCGGGTCAGTATTTATATGATGATTATTATTACTGGTACCGGATCTTGGTTGTTATATGTATGTGGTGTCTTCGCTTGGTACCCAAAACACAAGCTAATGCTTAGTTTGGGGCCTAGACGTTGTTGTGATGTATACGTATGTATGTATGCACTATGTCAATCATTAATTGTATACTGCATTACGTGTTGGGGTAGTGCTGCGAAAACCCATATGCTGCGGGTCAAAAGAGCACAAAGATCTGTTTTGAAGGTAATGCTTCGTAAACCATATTTGTATCCAACTGAAAACGTGTATGAGGAAGCTGATGTACTTAATGTGCGCCAACTCTTCATCCTTAGAACTGCGCTGAAGGCACATAAATTGGTGTTGTCTTCTCCATACTATGAACGAATCACTAACCGTCGTGTATATAGGATACCAACACCTGCCGTTAAAACAGGATTTGCTCGACGTTTTGGAGATTTTGTTAATTTATTCGTTTATGGCAAGGTGAACAAAGCATGGAACATTAGGAACAGAACAGTAACTAAAGCGAAATATATCATACAAAATTGGCTGAAATCACTGAAATACAAAGAAACGGATAATTTATTAGGGATTACAAGGTAATATATATAGTGAATTCAATTACAACTTTAAAAAAACTAAAATTAAAAATTATTTGTTTGGTTGGATTTTAGATGCAGATGTGCATGCATTTTTGTAAAGCTGGCTGATAACTGGGGTAATTACTGGTAACTTGGGGATAAAGGTTGCCTCGATACAGGCTTGCCTAGTGAGATAACCAGTGGATATTGTTTAATGATTGATTAATTATAAGTCTACAACCACTAAATTCTAGTACCAAACTGTTTGAAATTGTAATATAATGTAATGTGTGCGTTTGTAGTAATAAAATTTTTATTTATTATTTATTTATTTATTATACTAGCTTTCCGCCCGCGGCTTCGCCCCCGTGGACTACATGATTGAACCGGGACAGCTAAAGGAATGCGATGCTCCAAGTCACGTAAGAGTTTCTAGAACATTTTGAAGTATAACTATGTAATAAATCTCTTTACGTACTATACCAAATTTCATGAAAATCCGTTGATTTCAGCCGATTCGGAGATTAGCCAGAACAGAAAAACACTATGATTTTCTATATTTAAAACAAAAGCCTATGTCATTTTTAACGACGTCCTTTTTATGTCTGCGAAGTTTGATTGAAATCGGTTAAATTATTTCGGATATTAGCCCTGACGGACAAACAAACAGAGAGACAAAAGTAGCCTATGTCCTTTTCTAAGGTGCAATCTATACCTCTGTACCAAATTTAATAAAAATCGGTTAAGCATTTCAGGCGTGAAAGCGTAACTAAAAATAAACTCACTCGCATTTATATTAGGATTGAAAACGGTTTAAAACACAAACTCAATTTTTTTTATAGAAAATAGGTAAAAAAAGTTAAACTTTATTAATTCAAATGACACTAGGTAAGTACCAGAAAACGTTCGCCTAAAACAATAAAACGTCATACAGAACAATTTTAAAACTAAAACTCAGGAATTACAATTACATAATAATATGTTAGGAATCATAAAAATTAAAAGTCAGAAATTACATAACAAATGTCTTTGGCTGGAAAAGCGAAATTTCTGCCATTCATATAGGTAATCATCTGATCTATAATAAGCCTTCATACGCTTTATAACATTTCCCGGTACTTTACTATAGTACCGAATGTTTAGGCCCATAAATGAATTATTTATAAATATCACACGTGCCTTCAAATGCGATCAGATGCACATATATAGATGAACTGTATATTAGTTGTCAAGTCATCAACTGAATTTTGAGTTATGCATACCATCCCATCACCGACTTATATGTACCTAGGTACATATAAATGTCGGTGCATCCCCTATATCGACGTCGGGATGAACATTTTTTTTTGTGCTTATCCCATGATAATTTTTCTTATTAGCTCGTTGCTTCAGAAACGAAACCATAAAAACAATTTGAAAAAAATTGAATATGAGTTTATTAATTTTATAAATAAATTAATAAATTTAATTTAATAACTTTCAATGTATTAATTTTGGAATATTCAAGAAAAAATGGCTGAAATGAAAAAATAAGACTTACACGGAATGTGCAAATAGATTTTAGTTGAGAAAACAGACGTTTGTTAGTAATAATAATAATAATAATGATAATAATACATGTGCACAACAGCCCACACGGCCCCATCTAGTCCCAAACTAAGCGAAGCCTGTATTATGGGTACTAAACAACTGATATACATAATTAAATATTATTTTTTTAAATAATATATACGCATATATTTTACACCCAGAAACGGATCAAATGGACATCGTTCACGCGCACAAATATTTGTCGCGGACTGGAATCCAACCCACGACCCTTGGCTGCGCAATTTTTTTAAATTAAATCATAAACGATAAATGTAGTAAATAATAATAAACATTTATTTCAGACTTTAGGGTCCATAGCTGGTTAGTAACAATATAAACTGATATTTAGAAACTGATATTTTAGTTAAATTGTTAAGTTTGGTAATATCCAAAACCCGAACAAGTTTTAATAATTCACAGGGACGACGCCGCCGTTGGGTGCATATAAGACGAGAACAAATCTCCGTTACGTTATTGAAAAGTTTGAATTAATTTCGGACCAAAGGTGATTAAAGTTTGGGCTTACTAAGCTCTATACTGTAAGAGCTGGTGGCCTAGTCAGAAGTTTCAATCGCACAAGCTGTTAGCCTTGTAAATAACATAACATATCAAAATATGGTGGAAGTTTATATAAATATAATTTTTATTTCAAAAGTTTCATACTTTTTTATTAAAAGAAATATTAAACACATTTTATTAAAATCTGTTTTTTTTTAATTACCTATAATTCATTCAGTTAAACTAATCTTCATACAAACAAAAATCGTATTAAAATTGGTCTATCCGTTCAGGTATTACGATGTTAAGGATATACACTCAGACACAGACAAACACAGAAATACATACATGCCTATATGTCTGAGGCATACAACACCGCTTGTTATTATTATTATTATTACATTAGCACCTGTCAATTTGGTCCAGTTAATTAAAAATTACAGTACGATAAAGTTGGAGTTCTGCGTTTCGGATAGAGCAGGTTTGAGGTAGAGCAACTACCTATTTATATGAGTTGGTAAGTTGACGGAGCTGTTGATACCAATAGGCTTAGAACAATCTTATTAAAATGAAAAAAAAATCTGTAACTTTCTTAGTTATTCTTTTCCAAAAATTGAGTAATAAACATCGATGTACCAATATAACTAGATGGGCTGTCCGCGTTCTAAAGTGTCCGCGCAGAAAATCATCCAAAATGCAATAAGTCCACCAACCGGCTTTTAGTCAGTGTAATGGCTTACCCTCGAATAAACGGGCGCGATAATGGCTTGTGTCGTAAAAATTTGTAAAACTACTCGTCAAAGATACAAAAAAGAGCTGAATATCGTATTTCCGGTAAGTAAACATTTTAATTTAAAATTCGTTTATGCCTGCAGACGGTTATTCGATTATTTTTAATTTAATTTGAACATTTTCACGATTTGATTCTCGTCACATTCTTGTAAAGTGTGACACGTCCGACCCGTTATAAGTAATTGCATATACTGACGCACACATGGGAGCGACCGCGGACGGTATCGGCCCACGCATGTTCCGGACGCTTTTATTTTGCTTTTGTTTACCAACTACAAATCCTTATTATTAAACTTAATAAATCAATGGTAATAAAATATCTAACGTGACGTCAACTGGACAGATGTTTACTATTTGAATTATCTTAGACTAAATAAAGACAATATTTTTATTAATTCAAGAGAATTACTATTTCATTTGACATAGTAACCTTACCTAAATATTTTTTATTTAGTTTTAGTTGTTAACCTTAAAAAGCAGCATAATATGCTTAACCACGCAGATGACGTCACAGGGACAATTTCAATATCATATGAATTTTCATAAATATCTGGCAAATTCATAAATATAAAAATTTATACTTTGAGAGTTTATTTTACAACCTTATTCCTTTTAATGTTAATGACCTTCAACGTAAGTTTAAAATTTTGCTCCAAACCATTATACAACTTTTTTGAAAATGAATAAAACACAATCTACACCACCATTATAAAAATTTTTTGTTCCTTTCGAGTTCCTTTCGATACGAGTATATCGCACACGAAGGTTTCCTTACACCGTACAATATTTAAATATGTTGTGTTAAATATTTAACGGTGTACAAAATCCTTTGTGTACGGGTTTGACTGGTTTATCGGTAACTGAGCAAATGAAAATGGATGCATGTATTTATGTGCGTGCGCTAGATACTATGTGGAATAAGTTTCAAAACATTTGTAAAGCATGTGATCTCATATAATAACTCTAATTATTTAAATTATTTATTGATTTCATCTGAAATTTTCTTATGATTTTAGAATGGCTTTCCGTTTGACTAGATTCAAAAATTTGCCAATCAACTTTCAAACGTTTTTGTGACTTTGTAAAACTATTTTCTGGTAAATTGTAATAAAAAACTTATTTTGGACTTAAATAAAAATATTATTCATTTTCTTCAGTCTAAACGCAAATTTTTGATTATGCAAAAATTATGTAATATGCCTACTCATTTAACTATGTGAATAATCATTTACTTAAAGTGGAACGTCTAGAAAAAATATTTCCATAAAAAGGGACTCGTTAGTGTGAATCAGTAAAGACAAATAGAATCTTTCCTCTAGGCTAATACAAAGAGGGTCGTATTCCACGCTCTTCATATAACGCTGATTGTTTGCTTAGGACAAATAGTCAAATATGTTCTTCGTGCAGACTATTTTTGGGGTAAGTTGTTATTTGTAGTCCTCAACGACGAGCGCGACTTCTTCAGCAAAATTATGTATCAGACGCTATTTTTCACGCTAGAGTGTAACAAACAGATGACTGTACTTTTTATATTTAAGATATAACAAATTAAAGTTTGTGTTCTTACGACCCGCTTGTGGCGTCACTCGGTGCAGCTACGTACAAATTATCCACCTTAGCCCATAGTAATATAACCGAGTGACGTCATAGCATGAGTTATTTCAAAAAAAAAGTATCTTGGACATTTTTATAGATATTAGTAAAATTCTTTTACTTAATAGTTTTTCTTAATAAATATAACATATTTCTATAAAATGTAAAAATTACAAGACTCGCTCATTGATATTTTTGTCTATTCTTTTATAGGAATTTCTTTTGTATTTTACCTCTGTAAGTGTAGTGGAATGTATAGTAGGAAAAATCACATATTTCGTAGAATATGGTATCGTTAAAGAGATCTTCTAAAATCACACAAAACTGTCAGCTTACAATTTTTATTTTAGCACCCCAGTCGTTCGTCTTATGCCGGGAAAGTCGTTTGCAAAGTTTTTTTTTAAACGGTAAATGGACTATTAACTTATTACGAAACGGAGTCCGTTCCATTCTGCCTTATTCAGTTCCGTGGCGATCCAGTGACTGACCAATCATCAATACTGCTGGAAGGAACCACGGGTCTATTATATATGCCTATATGTTCGCGTCTTGGTGTAAAATATTTATATGTGTATTATTATATGTATATTATAAAGAATATTTAAGTACGTATATCAGTTGACTAGTACCCATTATACAAGCTTAGTACTTTCTTACTTTGGAACTAGATGGCGTTGTGTGGAATGTCCCACGTACCTATTATTACTATCATTTAAGTAAGGTACAATCTTACCAAAAATGTTTTAAACATTCTTCAAAGAATTTTCCCATGCGATCTACATGTGTATTCCTTTACGCGGGACACACGCACTTGTGCGGAAGAAATGAAACAGGTGTACACAAAAAATCTGTTTTCGAACCGTTTGATTTAGGATGTTGTGATTATTTACTTTTATGTTACACACTTAAAACCGACATCGAAAAAGTTAAGCAATATTTTGCGAATATTAACGAAGAATATCCAACAAATAAAATTGTTTCTGTGTTTTGTTTCAACAAATAACTTTACCTTAATTAATTAGGTTTCATCCATGACTTCGCTCTATAATACCTAATAATACTTAAGTCATCCCACACAGCGCCATCTAGCCCCAAACAAAACGAAGCTTGCATTATGGGTACTTAAATAATCTTTATAATATAAACATATATAGATATTTTACACCCCGACAGGGAACAAATAGACTTGTTCATGCCACTGAACTATATTCTAGTAGAATCGACATCGTGAACCAAATCTTGGCGCCAAGCGTTGTAGCCGACCGCCAATAACTCATTGTCACTCATCTATGCTCATCGCGACCGCGTGTCAAAAATGCGATTTATCAACAATTCAAAAATGCCGCCGTGGGTGTTAAAAACGTTTGAAAATCAATCAACTGCGAAGAAAAAAGTTAGTGGCATAACTTATCGTCTATAATTAAACAAAACAAAACTAAAACCATCCAAAACAAATTTTTGTAACTAGATTATTTTCCACCATTGCCGCCATACTTGTTTTAACTACAAGCAATATCACGACATGCGTAATACCTACTAAATACTTGTATTCTAGTGGAAACGAACCAAGCATATCATGTATAAGACATAAGTAGAAAAGACAGCACGAACAAAATCTGTGCTCGCGGCACTATCACCTTGTTTCTACATGGTTTCTACCACATTGATTTTTCTACCAAGTATAATACACTGTATTATATCTATACTAATATTATAAAGCTGAAGAGTTTGTTTGTTTGTTTGTTTGTTTGTTTGAACGCGCAAATCTCAGGAACTACTGGTTCGAATTGAAAAATTATTTTTTTGTTGGATAGTCCATTTATCGAGGAAGGCTATAGGCTATACTACATCACGCTACGACCAATAGGAGTGGAGCATCAATGAAAAATGTTGCAAAAACGGGAAAAATTATTCCTTTTGAGAGCTTCCGTCGCGCGCGCTGGGTAAACGGTTGATGTTAAGCAAAAATCATGTATTACGGAATTGTACCCCTTTAAAAGTTCTAACCAAAAGTCCGCGACAGCATATGTGTATCTTTTAAGGTTAACTTACTATAACCTTTTTTATGACAATCAAATTTGTTCAACATAATGTACTAATTGCGAAGATGTTTTTTAAACGTGATATTAATCCTTATCAAATTAAATACGTTAGTTTTCTCAAGCATTTCATGCATATTATAATTATCCTTTACATCATACAATTTAAATTAATATCTTAACAGTTTTTATTGAAATTTAAAAACTATAGCGGGAGAAAATAAATTCGCTGTCTGCCTCTGTTCGTTAACTTTTTACTTCCAAACCAATAGACTTTGATACGGTTTTTAGTAATATCTTATTTTCTTTTTATCTTATAATCTATTTATCTATATAATAGAAATACTTATTATAAAGCTGAAGAGTTTGTTTGTTTGATAGATTGATTGTTTGATTGATTGATTGTTTGTTTGTTTGTTTGTTAGTTGGTTGGTTGGTTGGTTGGTTGGTTGGTTGGTTCGTTCGTTTGTTTGTTTAAACGCGCAAATCTCAGGAACTACTGGTTCAAACTGAAAAATTATTTTTGTGTTGGATAGTCCATTTATCGAGGAAGGCTATAGGTTATACTACATCACGCTACGACCAATAGGAGTGGAGCATCAATAAAAAATGTTGCAAAACGGGAAAAATTATTCCTTTTGAGAGCTTCCGTCGCGCGTTTGTCGTTGATTTGATGATCGATTGATTGAATGATTGATTGATTGATTGATTGATTGTTGTTTCTTTGTTTGTTTGTTTGTTGGTTGTTTGGTTGGTTGGTTTGTTCGTTTGTTTGTTTGTTTGAATTTGTTAATCTCTGAAACTATCAGTCGGATTTGAAAAATTCTTTTTGCCTTTGATAGCCTGATTCTAGCGGAGAGTTATAGGCTATATACATGAAAACGAACTGTCGGTCTATTCGAGCAAATCGGCTTCGGCCAAAACGGCTTAACCGATTTTGATGAAACTTTACACATATAACAGGATGTAATATTTTGACTACACCCTTTCCATATGTGACATACAGAACTTTTTGTATGTCTGTCTGTAAGTCCATATGTCTAAACCTATTTAAATGAAACATCAATGAATATGAAAAGAAGGTCGTTAAAACTAACAAATGTTTCTTTTTGTCCGTCTGTCTGTCTGTACGTGTATCTGTCTATTTAAGCTAATCTCCAAAACGGCTAAACAGATTTTAAGGAAACTTTGCAGACGGGAAAGAAGGTTGTCAAGAGATTTGACATTAGCTACTCTTTGTCCGTCTGTTGGTCTGTACGTCTATTCTATTCAATTTTATCTATTCGAGCTAATTTCCAATACGACTGAACAGATTTTAATGAAACTTTGCAGACGTGAAAGAAGGTTGTCAAGAGTGTCATAAGCTACTTTTTGTGTTTGTCTGTCTGTCTATCTGTCTGTCGTTTGTCCTCACTGATCTAGCAACGTACAGCCGAAAGTACTAAGTCTAGGAAGCTTAAATTTGGAACATAAGTTTATTTTATAACGTGAGCATTATGAAGTTAAGAAAGGCTTTTTTAAAAATTTCAAACTTAAGGATGGGAATGGAGGGACTTAAATAATGACGTGTTTCAGGGTTTTTAGATTTTCACGTTTTAAGAGTGGGAAACGGGAGATGAAAAATTGTATCGGTTTTTTAAAGGGTGGAAAGGGAATGAAGATTGAAAGTTTGAATGGGTGTGACCAAAATTGGTTCCAGCAAAAAGTACGTATAAACCATCTCGAACGTTGATAGTACCTATAACAGGAATTTGTAGTCTACGCAAGCGAAGCTGCGGGCGGTCGCTAGTGTATAATATATGTATAATACAGTGTATTATACTTGGTAGAAAAATCAATGTGGTAGAAACCATGTAGAAACAAGGTCAAGGTTGATTTTTCTACCAAGTATAATACACTGTATTATATGTATAATATATGTATAATACAGTGTATTATACTTGGTAGAAAAATCAATGTGGTAGAAACCATGTAGAAACAAGGTGATAGTGCCGCGAGCACAGATTTTGTTCGTGCTGTCTTTTCTACTAGTATTCACTTCAGTGGTTCATGCACACAAATATTTGTCCCGGGCGGGGATCGAACGCCGCGGCCCTTGGCTCTCAGTTTGGGTGTCTAACGACTCGGCCAATCGGTCAGTCAAGAGTATCTCTTTTCCGTACTGCACTGCTCCAAAAAATAGCAACATGGAAAGATAACATCAAGAGGTACTATACCATACCATCAGCCCGTTAATGCCCCACTGGAGGGGCTCAGGCCGTCCCTCGGGATGAAGGACTCATGAAGATGTTAAAATTATATTATAATTAGTAAAATACTTTAATTAAATGTTATAGTTTTAGAAAATCGGATTCGTGATTCTGTAATGTATCATTTAATTTAGTAAGATTGTTAATAATGCCATTTATTAACAATCTTACTAAAGTTACCACTCCTCCTCAGGCGTTCCCACATTGTTGCGACCTGCTGCAATTTTTCGTATAGTGAAAGACAATAATATTTAGGACATCCAAGTATTCTGATTGACACATATTTTCGGACTTCGGCCCCTTGGCCTTTTTTGCCTTCTACTTCTCCTATTACCAATATCTTCTCCATATTGCTGGTACCTCTGCGGGCTACGTGGCCAAAGTACTGAACGGCAGGGTACAAACATTTGGCCGAGAGTCGAGATTTGCCTTCCAGGTTAAACTCCTTGAAACAAAAACATTGGTCCGGTGAGCAGTCGGTCCCGGACGCTGTCAATAGATGGCGGGCGTTACAGTTCCCAACCAGCAGTGGAGCAGCGTGGTGTACTTAAGCTCCAAGGCCCCCTCCTCACCCTGGGGGAGGCCTAAGCCCCTGCAGTGGGGTAAAAATGGGCTGATGATGATGATGAACCCAAAATATATATTCTTCAACAATGTCATACTCATGTCGCAAGTTGGTGTGTGTGACCAAAGTTAAACCCATCTTGATTCTACTCTATATTTAGAATGCGATAATTAACTAAAAACGAAATATTGCTCACTTGACACCGGTATGAGAGAATTATAGGATTATCGTGTTCTTTAGCATAATATGCTTCCTCTCCTGGAGCTTTCCACAAAGACTGATCTTCTACCTTACTCATACAAGTCGTTCCTCTTGCATTTACGACGTCATCCTCTTATTTCGATGCTGTCTTTCTTTTCTTCGTTTACTTTTTCTAGGACATCACTTATTTACGTATTTACGTCAAACTAATAAGATCATTAGAATTGCATCAAATTTGGATCCAGGGCCTCTCTGCCATGTGAAAAAACTTGTTTTGTCTGTGGCTTTATGTGATACCGAAGGAATCAACACTTGCAACTTCGAACACATAATTATCGTACGTGAAAGGATTCGAGCCGTTCGGACGTGGAATCCATACAACGTTTATGTCGGCCTGTGTTTAAAAATATAAATATTGATTATTGTAATTAGTGGTCTGAAGTGCGATATAAAATGTCCCTTTGTATTTTTTTTGGTTCGGTAATGCTCTTAATGATGCGAGCGGCTACATTTCTGAATTTACAGGCGTTCCATTTTACCGTTGAAAACGGTTATCAGATCCCTTTCCTGTGAGACGTAAATTTGGCTATATCTTGGAGGATAACGAAGGGATTGCGGTACTAGGGGTTTTAAAAGTTGTAGAATTTATCGCCACTCCTATATCCATTAGAATTTTGAAAATCGATTGGTATTTTTTTTTTTGAGAATATAAATAATTTCTGAAAAAGTGGGATTTTCGGGTTTTGTTTTTACAAAAATATGGATATTTTAAAAAGGATTTGAGTTACCGAAAATTGGGCCAAAAACGCCCCCGAGAAATTAAATTGCCTAATGAATGGTGAAAACATTTTGCGGCCTGTAGGTGGGCTCTGAAAATTAACAATTTTCAAAAAATTTGTGTTTATGGCTATGGGCGTGATCCGTATACGTTATATGTGGCAATGTATATAATAATAATAAATGTGTATAATAGGTACGTGAGTTTTTATTTTTTCTAAAACTTCTAAAGTCATTTTCAATGTAATCGATGGTTGCGGGAACAGCACAATCAGTGAATTTTTTTATCTGCAAGTGCATAGAATTTTTTATTCAAATTAGACTAAACATATCGGTACTAAGTTTTAATAAATAAGGCAGGTATGGAAAAATACGAAAATAAATAATTTAAATAAAGGAGGAGACCAATAATGAATACCTAACAAATTATAACAGAGAATAAGGTACTTTTTTAAAGTTCCTTTCAATAAATTGCGCAGAGCAATTATGGACAACAGATCAAAATTCCTCGGTGTTTGATACATACCACCGAACTTTGAATTCCTTCAATAGAGGAGTAATGCTAGCCGTTTAGTTCGAGAACCAAAGTTATCATATTTGAGCCATAAAGCCCATTTGAGACGGGGGGTACCTATGGCCCGTGTGGTTGTCACCTAAATGACCTTCGCCCCCGCGTCTTTGTGTATTACCACTCAAAGGCGAATTCCAAAAAAATAAATTATAAAGTAAATATAGTTGACATTTGTCGACTTCGAGTAGTTGATTTTAATAAGCATGTGTTTTCTAGTCTGCTACACTTTACATTCGGTGGTACTCATCCACAATATCAAAACACGAAAAACAAGCAAAGTTTGAAGTTTTAAAGATGACAGGCACCGAACTTTGAATGCAACAGATTAGAGGGCGCACGCTTGGTAAACTCAACGACTCTAAGCCGACAGACAAATTTTGAAAACTTTATTTATTTTATGGATAACTGCCTTTAATTCAGTAGTATGCAACTAGTTGTGACGGGTAATACACAAAGATTTAGACACAACACAACATGTAAGTAACCAATCGCGTGGGCCATACGCGCGTCTTGACCGTCTCCATTCCTCGTCCTATGGCTCAAAAGTGATAACTTTGGTTCTCGAACTTAACGGCTAGCATTACTCCTCTATTGAAGGAATTCAAAGCTCGGTGATGAAAGGTGACTGTGGCATCCTAAAAGTCGTTTTCGGAGTACATTATCAAACGCTTTCACCATTCAAATACGTTAATTATATTGGATGCCATTAGCGAGCCCTGTTAGGTAAGCGGCCGATGCCAGCGCTGCTATAACATCATACATTTGCATACGAAACGAGCTCAAAACGTCGAACTACTAAACGGTTTATTATGACTCAAAACATCATCGGGCCATGATTAAAACTTGTTAATTGAACTGATTACTCGTATTCTGTTTTGTTTAATAAATTACCTGGAATAAATTAAATGGTATTATCGACGCTTCCGATAAAACTCTAAACGAAAAAAAATACCAATGGGAACCATATTATTAAGACTTTGGCGTCCGTCCATCTGTCACAGGGCTGTATCATCTAAACCGTAATAGGCACCTAGACACTTGAAATGTTCACAGAGTGCTTATTACTATGGCCTTATAACAACAATCAATAAAATATAATAAAGTTAACAATTAATGCGGGTCCGTATGCAAGAAACGCGTTTTTTTTTTTAATATCGTACGGAACACTTCTTGTGCGAGTCTAACCTCGCACTTGGCTGGTTTTTTAGATTCGCCATCATTTTCCTTTTTTGAATGTCGAATTTGACGCTCAATAAGAGGCAAAATATATTTATAGATTTTTTGTATTAGGTATATCAGTCATCTGTCCGTCCATAAAACAATCTTTGGACTAAATAAATGTATTCATTTTACAAAACATACTAAACTAATTTTAACTGTAATTTATAATTTAAAATATTTCGCGTTTCTTATAGCCAAATACATATAAAAAACGCGATATTTTGTATATCGCGTTTATATGGTTCCAATTACGCAGAATGGAACCTACATGTCATGTCGAACTAAATATCTTCTACTTAACATTTTTTACTAAATGTCCGATTTTAAAACTAATTTTAATTGCAAATTTTTCTTTGCTTTCGTGCAATAAGTATGACATTAGGAAAATATAAATAAAAAACGAAAAAGTACAGTTTTAAACTTGTTTATTTTTAAATTCTAGTTGACACATAGACATATATATACTAGCGTAGGAGACCAACTGACATCTAAACATCGCATGACCGAAACGGAAATGAGTATGTGTGCAAAATTCACATGTGGTTGAGCCAGTTTTAGTGATGTGCATAGGTGTTTTTAATATTATCGATAGCACGTAGTACTTTCATGATAATGTGTCGTTGAAATTACCGCGTTATCATAAGTCGAAATCGGCAATCCTATTTATTATTTTGAATCTGCTATACTACATAATTTTTGTTTTGAGTTACTTTTCCTAACTTTTAGTTTTTTAAAATGACAAATCATCAATCAGTCAATTCAAATGCCATTTCCTTTACTCCAATAAATATTTTTTTTTTTGTTAACAGTTGATAATAAAAAATTTGCAGAAGTAAAGAAAGCGTTAACATCATTATGGAAATTTTAATATTTAGTTGAATACAAGCCAAGTAATAAATAAAACAGTATAAATAAACGATTTTTATTTTTAATTACAATACGTCACGTTGCAACGCATAACAACAAAATTTTAACTCTTTGTAAACAAAAAAATGAGAATGTACAAAACACAAACATTTACAATGGAGAAGTTCATGATGTTCAAAATATACAATTTAACTCGATAGAATTGAAAGATAAACCAAAACTAATAAAACAGTGAAAGTTTTTTTTTTTTAAATTCGTCTTGGTACCCAAAACACAAGCTAATGCATAGTTTGGGGCCACGACGTTGTAATGTGCACGTTATTATTATTATTATGTATTTTCGTGCGGTTTGACTGGTGGATTCTTACTGCCCATGACGTCACATTGTCTACTCGATTGAGTGTCGCGTCGTCTCACTACACCACAAATTATGCCTTGGATGCCTTGGACTAGTCTATAATATCTTTTGTTTCTTTGTGTAATAGGTAATTAAGTTTTATTTGAATATAAAGGAACAAGTTTTTGTAAAAGACAAAGTGATAATTTGCCTAAAATTGATATTTTCACTGTGATGGACTTTTTTTCAAATTTATTTTATATTAGTGCTGAAATAAAGGTTTAGGCTCCAAAGTTGAAGGTTCTGGTGATATATCCCGGTAAACGTACGCTGACACTGATCGCTTGGTCTTCAGATTGACCTGTACAGAAATTACAGTTGGCATAAATGCTCTGACTTTAGATATTAAGTATTATTAGTACATTACTTAATATACTTAGTAAGCACATATGAAAAAAAAGAAACCCCTAACGGCACAAATTCAGTAGGTATAGATCCTTTCTTCAAAAGTCGTCGGTGATTTAGTTAGACAAAACAGTTATCCGTAAAATGTCTACTGCAAACCAAAGAATGTTTTCGAGGAGTCCCACCTGTTCTATTTAACATTTTTTTCCATTGTTCTATGCTAACCGTGTTTACAGGAAACCTGGATATTATGAAATAGTCATCATTATCAGGAAGCATTTTTTAACACCGCAGTTTCTTGGAGGAAAATGAGGTTAAACTATTGTATACAGTAGTTTTGTCATTCAACGTTTAATTATTTACGATGTTCATAATCAGAGAGCAGATAGAACGTCAGACTTGAAATCATAAATAAATAACGATTAAAATTAAATAGAGCATCAGATTTTAAATCATAAATAAATAACGATTAAAATTAATTGTATATATATCTTATATATTCATTTGAAAAAGTCTTGTATTTACATATATACCCTATGTGTAGTATATATGTATAGATGTCATACTTTCCCTTACAATGTGCTGCCAGGCTAAATAAACCTCACTGTTATGGAACCTCCTTTGAAGGTTTCATAAATATGTACCTATAAAAAGTGTATAAAAATAAGATGTCATGTTTGACATCTGTCTTCATTTTTCCATTATTAAGAAATATAGTATCGTTTCCATTATTTTATTATTTTAAGTTTATTTGGGGAAGACGAGATACGTAAGAGGGAAAAGTGGACCCTCCTCCAAGTGAAACCGATTTCTGTACACTCACAATATGTTTAAAAACAGTTAACGACATCATTCCAGTGGAACAGGTGCAATTAGATAATATCAAATTTACAAAATATTTATATTTGAAAATATCGACATATCGATACATTTTGTGCAATCCCTATGCTTCATTGTTTGATTGTAATTTTACACAATATTTTTGTATCGTACACATAATTGTTTAAAATAACAAATTATTTACAAAATAAAGTATTTACCGTATACTACTGATGTATAACCAAGTAAATTTAGGATCGCTTTTTATAAAAATAAGCATTAAGATAACAATATGTTATTGGCAGTACTTACCGGTGAAATGTCTCTTTATTTGGATTATTAACATATGTTACAGTGCAATTTAAAACTGAACACTACACCATTTTTATCACAAGAATTAATTTTTGTAGAATTCAAAACGATTATAACACAAAATAGAAAACAAAGCTGGACCTTATTTTGACAAGTGAGTAAAGAAGACTAAATGTGTTCAAAGAGGTTTTACGTCAGATTTTCTTGCATTTCTTTCTCGCATGTAGGATTTCCGCAAAGAGCTGGAATGGAGCTGGATGTCATTCGCACACTGTGTTCCTCTCTTACGCTAGTATATATACCTTTATGAGTTGACACTATTAAACATCGTAAAAATACAACCTTAAATTAACAGTTTTTGAAAAATAGATCTGTCATTCACCTGTCAATCTTGGGTTTTATAATTTTATGAAATTTTACACATAAAACTTCTTAGGAGTCGCTACCAAAAACTATTGTCGCTACCATGAGTCGTTTGGTGGTGGAGGTGGTGACCTAAAAATTTATAAATTGTTTTTATGAAACAGAAACGCATCCACCGACTTATATGTACCTAGGGTACTAGACTGTGCGTAGCACAGTATGAAATTCCGCACGAAAAACGTTCAGATTACGGTGATCTGAACGACTTTGAAATAGTCGCTTGTAGACCGTCTGTCAGTGTAACCGATTGAGATTATCTTGTATTTTGGAAAACTATCTTAGAAAAATGCCTCGCTGTGCCTTCAAAAAGTGTAAAAACAACACTCGGAATTCTAAAAAGGCGGATGGGATTACTTACTACACGTAACTTCACAATATTTTATTAATTTGTTTTTACCCATGGTTCTTACTAATTTAATTTTTGACAATTACAAATTTGACAGTTGCACTTAAATTGAATTAGTTGATAATACTCATTTCATCTCTTTTCAAACTATTACATTGCTGTACATCTACCCTTTTCGCTATTTCGTTCATGGCAGCAGTTCATACATAAATTTTGAAAGATCAAAGGAAGCTAGGGGGTTATTCTCGGACCATTTGACTTTATGTATCACGAGATATTGTCGATAAAATTCAATATAGTTCTAGCGAAAACGTAATTCTGTATTCTCAAAAGCCATATAAAACATTACAATTTCCGAGAATCATACGAAATGCACCAACTTTCAATATACAAAATTACGTTTGGACAAGAAACAAATATGTTTCATTGCAATTGTCTCATGAGACTAAAAGTGAAGCGGAATGAGAATCACCCCCACAAAATTACAATCGACTATCTTCGGACGCGTTCGGCTATTCTCGTTTGCGTTACCTGCGCCGTAAAATTTACACTGATCTGAGGATCTTCGCGTCTAGTACCTAGGTACATATAAGTTGGTTAACGCATCTGTGGGGCTTGGAGTGAAACAGGAAAAAATAAGAGAGAAATCACTCTTACGTTGCTTGCAGCTGCACCTCAGAACTACTCTACCACAGTGGAGACGAAGCAAGTAGCAAATTACATTTCTTGGTAACTATCGATGTGCTCCAAGCACTCGACAATATAAGTGACAATGGATATAAAAGTTAATTAAAGGACTGTTCAAAAACTATTAGATTATAGTCAAACAGTTGATGTATGTCACTAGCAGTTTTTAACAGATCAAAGCAGGCGTGCCATTTATGGTATTCGTACATACGTTTTTATTAAAATTTCTGTGGTTTTAATCGTACCTATCAAACACAATTGTTTGTCTCACCTGAGAGTATCCCAGTCGGTGGTGTCGCACATCAACGTTGTCGGTGTGTCTTGCTGTCTGCATTAAAATAGACATAATAGATAACTAAACAGATAAAGGTTATCGCATTGTCTTTAAAAATACTAACTACATATAAATAGATTCAACTGAAGTTAACATCCCCTATATTATATGGACATATGGACATTTATTAAAGTTATTAAGTACACAAAAAATTAAATAAAATGACATATAAATTAATAATTATTAAATCAAGGAACGGGTGAATTATTCAATAGACAATAGGGTAGTAATAGACAACTTGGAATCAACCTCTAATACCGCGTGGCTAACGTCGGAAGGATCCACTAACATGCCAAAGTGAGATTACTTACGCTTGTACATTACGTACATTTTATGTTTGTTAATTTGAATCTATAATGTCTGGATGGGCTCTCGCAATAAAATGTCAACAAAAATGACAGAACAACTTTTACATACTTGTTTGCGTGTGATTCAACAGACCACATACTCTCGCTACGTTAAACTAACCATGTACAAATCGTCTCTGTCTGTGTTAATTATAACCGAACTGTTAGGTGATATTTTTATCTACGTTTTTTGACGCCGACTCTCCATCTAGAAGTTATCAAATGTTTGTTACATCTTTATGGGTAAAATATTACATGTACTTTAAATTGAGGCTCGGGAAAAGGAACGAGTTAAGCAATTTATTATATGTTCATGAAGGCTGAACCGCGGGCGGTCGCTAGTATTTTATATAATTTTACGAAAGACTTCACAATAACAAACGTAAACATAATTTGCTGTTCATGTTTCGTCTATAATAATCAATTCAGCCAATCAAAATATATCGAATGTTAAGATCACATACCCGGATCCGATGTTAGTCATAATTAACGCACTGTTGGCTTCAATTTGAACGTAACTGCGCCAAAACCATACGCACAACGGAGTACAAAAGCACCATAGAATAGCCAAGACGAGCGCACAAAACCACCAACCATGCTGAAATCAATTCCATTAAATAATAATAATATCTGGGACATCCCACGTAGCGCCATCTAGTCCCAAAGTAAGCAAGTATTATGCTTGTATTATGGGGTACTAGGCAACTGGTATACATACTTAAATATTATCTTTCATAATGTATACACATATAAATACTTTTTACACCAAGATATGGAACAAGTAGACATGATCATGCACACGAATATTTGTGCCAAGCGGAAATCGAACCCGTGACCCTCGGCTCCGCAGTTAGGGTCTCTAACCGATCGGCCAATCGGCCAGTAATAGATAAATACATCAAGTATAAGATTACGCATTTCAAACGTACTTTATCTAATAATAATTACAATATAACAAATCGTCTTCTTGATTCATATCCATTCCGTTTCATACATCCGTCATAGGCGTATACGAAATTGCTTAATTATGAAATTTCTTTTATTAAATGGAATGAAAAAAGGCAAAGGCATTGTTTTGGTCACACGTAAAAGATATTTAAACAGTTTACTTAAACAAGTAAGTAAATTACTTAAACACTGGGCAAGTGTACATGTCAAAGCACGCAGGAATCTGGTGTCATTTAGGCTATATGAATATCGCATATACCTAGCGCATTTTTAGCGGTTTTATGCATTGAAGTTGAATATTCGTTACTGGAAATGTCCTTAAAAACTATTAAATAATTTTGTCAGGGATATGAATTATCAATAATAATAATAATACATGGGCCATCACACAGAGTGCCATCTAGTCCCAAAGTCAGCTAGTATTATGCTCATGTTATGGGTTACTAGACAACTGATATACTTAAATATACGAGTAATATAACATAATTATTCCTTATAATATATACATACATAAATATTTTACACCCCGACCCTGGAAGAATGGAATGTCAAAATCTACTTTGAAGCTGAATAATTTTGAAAAGGGGATTAAAAATAAAATATATTCTGCGGAACCTCTATTTGATTATAGAAGAGTTTTAAATGATACCATATATGATATATTTCATCTCCACTCCTATTAAAATATTTGAACAAAAATAAATTATTGACGACTAATAAATCAATTCTGCCAGTTCTATATACGTATGTAATTTCAATTACCTGCCGCACAGGTATCATACAGGTGTCACACGGTGCGATAGACAAGACAGACGGACGTGAAAAAACTATAAGTTTTCCATTTTCACTTTTTGCTCTGGAACTATAAACAGACTAGGATGTTTCGTTGATAATAGCGTAGTGCCTATCTGATTTAAAATTTATGATATATTTTACTAAAGAACGCCTAAGTAAGAGCACTTTATAATGTTCTCTAAAAAGACCGAGCGTTTCTAAGATTAGTCAGGACAAACAAACAGACAGACAAACATTTTAAAACAGACACTTAAATTTAGTTATTTGCATAGATATGTACCTATATATATTGGTAAAAATTGCCAAATCAATCTTTATGAGATATAAGTTGGAAGCCAAACATAAGAAGTTAAATGGAAGAAAAGATGACATGATGGCTGGAATAGGGGCACATAATTAATTGGAACGTTAAGTTTTTTCACGCGAGAGGTAAAAGTAATAGTAAATTGTAAATAACACATACCAATGAAAATACATATCTTGTACAGAGTAACGATCTAGCGCCGCTGAACACTGAAAAAAGTGGATGACATCTTGCAGCTTGGCTCGATACAGCTGTCAAAGCGTGCGTCCTCCAACCCGCCACATGGGACACGAGTCGCCCTGAGTACACTGCAACTTTCTGGAATATTATTACGATTTAGACTTTGTGAATGTGATAATAAACTGTAGTTATGTAGGAAATAGTTAACTTGTTAATGTTTATGTAAACAAGGATACAATCTATATTCTATTATAATTATACGACATAATATTTTGTTTTATATAAGAGTAAGCATAAATATTACATTTTAAATACTAAATTACTTTTTATGCAGTAATTTTAGAAAGTCTTTGAGTAGATGAAAAATGTTAATTATTATAAAATAGATAGATAGACAGATAGATAAAGCCTTTATTCACTGACCATGAGTATCTTAACTTAAATTATATAAAGATAAATGAAGTATATACTAAGTAAAAAAAGTTTGTAGATATAATGTTTTTTAGCAACCAGTTAATGGTCAGGCTGTCTTTCGAGATAGGCCTCCCCTAGTTCTTTCCATACTTTTCTATCGCGAGCTAAACTTCTCCATCCCTTTGGTAAATCATCTTCCCACCTCTTTATTTGGCGTCCTCTTTGTCTTTTACCGTTTCGAGGGTACCATTCCATGATGTCTTTTGTCCATTTTTCTGTGTTTGATCTCATAATGTGTCCGGTCCAGTTCCATTTCAGTTTTTTATTTTTTTTGGAAACGTCACTTACTTTTGTTTTTTCCCATATGTTTGAAATGGTTCACTTATAAAATAGTGATGTTTAAATGCTTATAATTCAAACATCATTAAATGTACCTTTATATTCCTTTTTTTAAAAACGAGTAGAACAAATTATGTGTGGTTATAACCAAGTGGCGAGCTCGCTTTTTGTCTAGAAGGTTGTGGTTCGACTCCCAGAAACAGGCATATACCGATGAGTTTTTTCTGACTCAAGTACATAACTATCAATGACTTCGTGCCTCGGAAAGCACGTTAAGCATTCGGTCCCGATTGCCGTCACCACGTGGCAGCCATTAAAATTCACCAACCCGCACTGGAACAGCGTGATGGATTAATCTCCAAGCACCCTCATTCCGAAGGGAAGCCTAAGCCCTTGTAATGGGGCATAATGGGCAGATATGGTAGATCAAACTATGTTTCAAGTTAAAGCATATTATGGTCGCGAAGTTACTTTAGAAGCATAACTAGTACGAAGAAAATCATACCATATGAAAATAAGCGCGAGTGGAAGTTAGCCTGTTGTAAACTACTCATGTAAAGTGGAAGACATTGATATTAGTTTATTTATTAAACACTACAGCTGTTGATTAAAATTAGAATGAGTGTAAGACCATAGTTTTTAAAGCTTATGTACAATTTCAGCGAATATTTTCCAGGATAGGTTTTATAAAAATAAATGTGTGATTACTCGACCACGATGTGCCTCCATCTTACTTCGACAACAAGAAACAGTAACATAAACAACAAATTAAAGAAATTTTATACCTTTTGTGCAATCGCATCTCCTTGGTTATCTATATAATACTGAGCTGTGTGTGTGTGACTTAATGAAATGTTAAGTTTCCGTTTGAACGGTCCCAATTGTAACTCCAGTTCTGTAAGCTTGTACACTATGTCAGCTCTTAGTTGTTCCAAGGGTTTGATACTGGTTAGATGAAGTCTTTGCGTTCGGGATGCTGTACAAGGTGAAAGAAATGGTTATTTATTTAAAAAAAAAACTTAATAATGGAATATTGTATCTAGGTATATAAATTAGTTAGGTTAGGTATATAAGTGTCGTGATAGTCCGAGCGCAGCGAACCTGTTTCAAATCTATGAGGCCATGTGACCGTGGTTCGAGTTCGGGCGTGTACCAATGAGTTTTTTCTGACTTATGTACATTAACTATCACTGACTCCGTGCCTCGGGGAGCACGTTAAGCAGTCAGTCCCGGTTGCTGCCAATAGATAGCAGTTGTTACAGTCCGCCAAGCCGTATCTGAGCAGCGTGATTACTTCGCAACTTGAAGGGAGACCTAAGGGTCTTAGCCCCTGCAGTAGGGTATAAAAAGGGCTGATGGAATGGAATGAAAAATATAAATTAGGAATGTCTTTTATTATGTTTTTTAATTTCTAATTTAAGTTTCAATTCTAATTGTAATTACTCTAGCTAGTCATAGTTTCCTGATAATTAAAAAACTCAAACAAACGTGAGATTAAATTTGCTCTACTTTCTACTTCTATTTTTGATAACCAAAGTAAAGGGTTAACATATGTAGAAAAATAACCGACAACCATTCTTATTTTATTTGTAAGTGTTCATAAATTACACTTCTAAATTTTATTAAATATGGCAAAATGAATAAACATTTCCGATTAAATATTACTTAATATATAATTATTATTTTATTAAATACCTGCACAAACGCTTTATAAAAGAGTTAAAGTTGCACAGAAGGTATGAAAAACAATACTAACTAAAATGACTTATCCTAATTATTTTTTCAGACATTACACAGCCATATTATATTGTATTATCAATTGCGAGTCGGACTCGCACGCGAAAGGTTCCGTGCCACCGTACAGTATATAAAAACACATTTCTTGTTCGGGGACCCCTTTAAATTTTAACTTTATTTTATTTTTATTATTTGATGTTTTAGCTGCTATAGTAGTACACACTCTATGAAAATTTCAAGTGTCAAGCTATTACGGTTCATATTATACAGCCCTGTGATAGACGGACGGACGGACACCAAAGCCTTAGTAACATGGTTTCCATTGGTATTTTGAGTACGGAACCCTAAAAAGTGTAATTTAGCGATTTTCGTAGTTTGGGACCTACCTACCTCTAAAATTACAAATTAAACACTCAATCGTCTTTCTAAAGCGTAATTAAAGAAAAAAACGTTTATCGTTTTCATACACTATTAGGAATAAGGGTTCACCTAAAGTTTCAAGTCGACCCGAAATTGTTAAATCGGTAAGCTGTGCTGATATTGTCTGCATTTGTTCCACAAGTGAAGGCAGATCGCGGCCCACCATCGCTCCATTGAATTCCAATCTAGAATACAGAAAAGTTTGTGATATTTTAACCTGTCATAAATTATATTAAAAAGTGGTTAAGTGTACATATTTGTGTTTGTGTCTAGACAAAACACAAAGTGTCTAAATTTAAATTTTTGGGAAAACATGTGCTTGACGAGCCGTGTTTGGCTTCAGCAGCGAATTAAACGTGACAAGAAATTGTCGTGCGTTTTACTGGACGCACACAGAACCCGATGCCGTTTAATAATAGTTTGTAGTTTATTGCTGATCGTTAAGCTACTCGTATCAATAATCTTATGGCCAAAGTTCAAATTTTTACTCTGAAATGGCTAATAGAGGACGTTATTTTATTACACAATCGACGTGCTTTTGAATGAATTTTTCTATATATTCGTAAGATGCTGTCGAAAACGGTTACATCGTATAAGGGTTAAAGAATTTACGGATTTTCATTTTCGATCCTTGGTCAAGACAGACAAGTAACGAAGGAACAAACGAGAAAAACCTTTGTCCGTCAACGAGTTCAAAGAAACAAACGAATACTTTTATTTGCAAAAAGAAAATGAAAATAACACGTGACATCTGCCCGATTTATAATTTAATATTTACGTTATATTAATTTGTTATATTTATATCAATACGATTTAGTCAGCAGTGTGACAGTAATAATAACATCTGGGACGTCCCACACAGCGTTATCTAGTCCCAAATCAAGCAAGTATTATGCTTATTTATAATATAATATTATTTATAAATTTATAATCAATATTATAATTAATATTATATATTAATATTATTTATAAATTTATAATTTATAAATATAAATATTATTTATAATATATACATATATAGATACTTTTAGACCCATATACGAAACATTAATAAATTAATTTTTGGGGCGGTTGTTCCACATCGATTATCGAATTTTCCCATAACTAGTTTTGTTGAGATAGTACGGTGGAAAATTTACTGAAGGTGCTGAGCGTTGAAAATTGTGGCACCAAAATGAGTGAATTGGCTTAGTTCGAGCATTACACAAATGGCTATTGTTATATATTTTCTAAATGCCCTCGTGGTTGAAGCGGAATGTTAGTACCTATCTGTCGTTATGTACTAGAATTATGTGTCTACATTTTATTAGGCTATGATCGAGGTAAGAAGTATTACGTTACTATTTATGTAGATTAAAAATTATACAATGTAAGACGTAAAACGCATGCGGGAGAAGTCATAGTCAAAAACCAAATAAAAAAGTGTTCTGTTATTAAGAAAACTATATTTCCTTGATAACAAAATTCTTTTTTCTCTGTCCAGCATCATATAAAGTAACATAAAAAGAAATACCTATATTTAGCCAAATCGACATTGGAAGTCTTCTGCATCTCTTGCAAGATTTTACTCAAATTCGACGTGATTGTTCTCAAAAAACTGACGTCCAATACTGTATGCATTCTAGTCAAATCCGCTTGAAGCTCTTCCCACTCGAAATAAGAGGTCTCTTTATTGACGTCGATAATTCTTTCCAATTGAAACACGTTGTATGCCGGTTGATCTTTCTCGCAGTCTCTGTAATAATTTGTCAATTCGTTAAAAAGTATCTAACGATCTGTAGAGAGTACTAGAGGACACAATGAGGGATCGGTCAAACGTTATACATACGTAACACGATAGGTGTTCCGTAAAAATAATGATATCACTGTTTAAGGCGCAGTAACATTTTGAGATTTTACTAAAGTTCAATTTAAGTATAATAGGATTGTATATGCAATAATTTTTTCATTAGACTTTAAGTAAATCCAAAATGGTCCCAAGAGTTAACTTCATCCCGAGGGGAGGCCTAAGCTTCTGCAATGAAGCATAATGAGGTAATATGGGGGATGAAGTATCGACGTAATTTCTGCAAAATGCAGAGTTTACTGAGATGGACACAGATAGGGTGGTTATAATTTTTTTTTTAAATTTTATCTGTTTATACAAATATAACAAAATAAACATTATACTTAATGGGTAGGCCCTGCACTTTATACGAGAGCGCCGAATCTTTGATTCTTCGCTATACCACTGTACTCAGCAACTTCACGATACACATTGCTGTGCAGATTGGTAGTGTTCATTAAAAAAAATCTGCTTACTTTACCGATTGATTTTTAGCAAATGATTAGTGTAACATGATATACTGTTTTTAATACTTAAGCCTAATTTATTGAGATAGGTATAATGTATCAACTCGGTGGCTGTGACAGACATCGACAATGAGATGATTCTATAAAATGTTTAGTCTTATAATTTTGTCGCGGAACACCAAAACTGAAAACCCTCGAGTATAATGAGCACTTCGAAATGTTGATCGTCGAAAAATAATAATATCATTAGATTTAATGGTACTTCATCTCACTTAAGCTCTGGTGAAATTTATATCACATTAAATTATTTTTTTAATTACCTAGCTTTCCAACAACACTAAAATTAGTCATATGATGTGAAACAATTCTAAATTGTGTGAAACATATAATAGCGTAGAATTGCGTTTCTGGACGGGAGTAAAAACGTTCTAATAGGAAGACGTGACATGCTATTGGGCCAGTTTCGCATTTTCTTGGTTCTTTCCAACTTAGTTCTCCCCTCTCAATATTTAATACTAACAATATTTTAAAACTATAGTTATACTTTTTTACACTGAAAATGTTAATCAGATTGTTTTCGGAGTGGAGGGGGGGAAATTCAGGTATATTTCCAAAATTTATGATGGTAAACGAAATATAATGGTGTCAAAAAATGCAAGGGCTTATGGAGCATTGTATGACATTAAATTTTTAAAAATCGGTTTGTAACTTTTTTCGGAAAATCAAAAATGGTGAAAAAAAAGACAAAATTTCCCGATTTTTCGGACAAAAAGTTGATTACTTCGAAAACGAAAGCCAATATAAAAAAAATGAAAAACTGCCAAAGCAGATAGATTGTCTGTTGTTGGGAAAAAGAACTTTTGGAATCGATCGAAAACTGTGGGCTGGGTAGGTGGCATTTTTATTGAATGATTATCAGAACAGTTACCCCGGAGAGTGAGATTCATTTATATTTCAGAAAGTTATAAAGGTAGACGACAGGTAGAGTGTCAAACGATGCAAGAGCTCATGGGGCATCGTATGGTACCAAATTTTTGAAAATTAGTTCATATCTTTTTTCGAAAAATTTAATAAAATTATTTGACAAAACTGCGTTATAAGTTTTTATTTTGATGTTCTTTTTCAACGTATTCCAATAGTTGCGAGAAGCCAAAATTTATAGATTTTTATTTATTATGTAGGCATAAAATTTCACAATGCAGTCCGTTAAATATTATTCTTTTGTAATTGAATACGGTTTATTTCCAAGTTAGTCCCATTTCAATTAACATTAACAAAACATTCCTCCCCTAAGGGTAGAAAATAGAACAACTTTTTTTGATTTTTTTTTAACTAATAACGAACAAAACTGACGAAAAAAGGAACTGAAATACGAAAATATTAATATTAAAAAAAAATTGATAAATAATTATAAAATATTTCACATCTGCGAGGCGCTTCATGACGGCTCATTATTTTATTCTTTAATTATGTAAAATTTAATTCATGAATTTATTATAATCTAAATTATATATATTATTATATTATATATTATAATCTAAAACTTAGGCATAATTACTCACTTCGTAAAATGTTTAGGTATACAGCTGAAAAAATAATTCTAAGACTTACCTGAGAACTTCATTAACTGAAATATCGACAGTGACATTTTCTAGTTCCCAAAAAATAGCATCGAAAATGCTCTCCTCTTGAGGGGTAAGAGGTGAGGGGCGGTTCAGTAAAGATGTCAATGTGCGGTACTCAGGCGCATCCCACAGAGGATGACAAACATAAACCTATATAAAAACAATTAAGCTTCAAAATGATTTTGGTGGCAGATATAGGCAGAAATAGCTAAACGCAGAAATATTATTTCTACCAAAAGTAAAATACGGTAAAAGTGACCTTCAATCTAGAATATTTTTTTGAATCGATACGGTAAAAACGGTATCGGTAAACGATAATAAAATTAACTGGAAACCACATATTTACTTTTGACAGAGTTTATAGAGTACTAGCGACCGCCCGCAGCTTCGCTTGCATTCCTGTTTTAGGTAGTATTAACATTCAAAATGGTTTATACGTACTTTTTGCTGAAACTAACATTGGGTACACCCATTCAAACTTATAATCTTCATTCTCCCCACTTCTTCAAGAAAACCGATACTACCATACTTTTAACCTCCCATTTCCCACCCTTAAAATGTGGAAATCCAAAAACCCTGAAACACGTCTTTATTTATTTATGTTAAAATTTGTATGTTTCTAACTTAACTTAATTTGTATGTTTGTAACTAACTTAGTAGTTTCGGCGTTATCTACGCTGATAGATCAGTGAGGACAAACGACAGACAGCCACAAAAAGTAGCTGTTGTCACTCTTGACAACCTTCTTTCACGTCTGCAGTTTCATTAAAATCTGTTCAACCGCTTTGGAGATTAGCTCGAATAGACACATAGACGTACAGACAGACAAACGGACAAAAAGTAGCGTATGTCACTTTTGACCACCTCCTTTTCATAACCGTGAAATTTCATTAAAATCGGTTTATCCGTTTTGGAGATTAGCTCGAATAGACAGATGGACGTACATACAGACATACAAAAAGTAGTGTATGTCACTTTTGACCACTTCCTGTCCACATCTGTGAAGTTTCATCAAAATCCGTTTAGCCGTTTTGGAGATTTATTCGAATAGACAGACAGACAGATAGTATTATTTTATACATATAGCCTATAGCCTTCCTCAATAAATAGACCTACCCTACCCTTCCCAACACAAAAAGAATTTTTCAATTCGAACCAGTAGTTCCTGAGATTTGCGCGTTCAAACAAACAAACAAACAAACAAACAAACAAACTCTTCAGCTTTATAATATTAAGTATAGATAGATTATAAGATAATAAAAAAATAAGATATTACTGAAAACCATATCAAAGTCTATTGCGTGGTTTGGAAATAAAAAGTTAACGAACAGAGGCAGACAGCGAATTTATTTTCTTCCGCTTTAGTTTTCATATTTCGATAAAAACTGCTAAGATATCAATTTAAATTGTATGGTGTAAAGAACAATTATAATATGCATGAAATGCTTAAGACAACTAACGTATTTAATTTGATAAGGATTAATATCACGTTTAAAAAACATGTTCGCTAATAGTACATTATGTTAGAACAAATTTGATTGTTATAAAAAAGGTTATAGTAAGTTAACCTTAAAAGATACACATATGCTGTCGCGGACTTTTGGTTAGAACTTTTAAAGGGGAACAATTCCGTAATACATAATTTTTGCTTAACATCAACTGTTTACGCACCGCGCGCGACGGAAGCTCTCAAAAGGAATAATTTTTCCCGTTTTTGCAACATTTTTCATTGATGCTCCACTCCTATTGGTTGTAGCGTGATGTAGTTTAGCCTATAGCCTTCCTCGATAAATGGACTATCCAACACAAAAATAATCTTTCAATTTGAACCAGTAGTTCCTGAGCTTTGCGCGTTCAAACAAACAAACAAACAAACAAACAAACAAACAAACTCTTCAGCTTTATAATATTAGTATAGATTTGTAACAATTATAACAAAAAACCAAATAAATTAGTACAAAATTGAAAAATATAAAAAGTCACGAATTCTGCCCCAAATACGAGCCAGTAAATACATAGGATAAAACACGGGATCGCACACAGCGCCATCTAGTCCCAAAGTAAGCAAGTATTATGCTTGTGTTACAGGTTACTAAACAACTAATATACATACTTAAATACACATATTTTTACACTCAGACACGGAACATATAGACATGTTAATGCACACAAATATTTACCCCGGGCGGGAATAGAACCCCCGACATTTGGTTCTGCAGTTAGGGTCTCTAATCGCCCAATCGGTCAGTCCGCAAACAGTGCAAAGACATACCATTTTCTCATGATGAGAGAGAAATCGTTATTTCTTTGATTTATCAGTCTGCGCCTTTGCAGACATTCCTCACGTATTACAGAGTGTTGTAAATGCATTATTAGGCTAGATACGCAAGACGCCGTGTGCCCTTAGGTAAATGCAACATAAAGACTAAAGTGTAAAACGCTTGCGTGTTTTAAAACTGGTAAAGTATTTTGCGTGACCGGACACCCGATAACTATATTCTTGACAATAATTTAATAATAACCGAATTTTGTTATATTATAATTTAACAGCGACAGCCAAAGATTTCTATTCATTTCGTTCTTTGTACCAATGTTTTTTTTCTTTGTTTAAAAACTTTGTTGCACATTATCTTTTGAAATGAAAAAAAAAGAGTTGTTAAATTAGCTCACCTCTGCGTGTCCAGCTATGAGGTAAGTCGTTGCCACGAGTGTCCATACTACCAGAGATGTAAAGAACAGCCAAACAGTTGATCTGCAAAACGAACGAGTTAATGAAATAAAATCCGTTAAGTGCTCGTTGGACCACACTTTATTGTATGGTTTCGGAATTACGATGATTACGATGGTATGATCGTTCACTTAATTTTCTTTAATATGAATATTTTATAGCAACTAAAATTTTCTTTACTTTTCTTCAGTACAAAGATTGTTAAATCAAGTTTTTGAAAACGGCTCATAAGAGTAAGTCACTATGGAAATTTGTAGTGAAATGAACTTTTTTAACTGTAATATGCCATGTCATGCCATCAGCTTCACTGCAGGGACTTAAACCTCCCCCCACGGTAAAGAGGATTAGAGCTTAAATCCACCACGCTGGTCCTTGGGTTGGCGGGTTATAATGACCGCCATCTATTGACAGCAATCGGGATCGACTGCTTAACGTGCTCTCCGATGCACGGAGTCAGTGATAATTGTGTACTTAAATCAGAAAAACCCATTGGTACACGCTCGGATTCGATTACGGCCCTGTAAATTTGAAACAGGTTCGCTGCGCTCGGGCTATTGCGATAGTAATATTGTAATATATAAATGATTTATTAATAAGTACTAGATATATGCGCATACATTTTTTCATCAGCGCTTTTCACGCATAGAGAGGTACCTCAATTGTTTTTCTCCAATTTCTCTACCCACGACATTCTCAAATTATTTCTCCAATGAAATGTCATCACAATAGGTGGTAAATTGTATGGACGACGACGTTATCATCGAAGGAAAAACGGACATGAGTATTTTATCAGAATTCCAAAGGATTTATTGTTATTCCAAGTCAATAAATATATTTATGTGTGAAGAATATATTAATGATTAATTTTTTTAAAAGAAAAAAATTGACGGTTTTAACAGAGAACAATAATAGGTATATTCTTCAGAAGATAACTTATTGTGTTGGAATATGGTAACTGAAAATAAATAAATAATTAAATAAATATGAAAATAGTATCTAAATATTCAGAATCAAACGGAACTAACACTTTCAAAGTTCTCGTCGCATGAGTTTTAGCGTTTCCACAGCCGCAAGTAAGTCCACTCATAATCAATACCATCACAATACAGCACATAATATTACAACCTGAAAGTAATTTAAAATAAAATATTTTACTTACTTCATGTCTTAATTGTTTCTATATACAATTTTATAAATAAAATAATTTTACCTATAATACTCCTATACTACTATATAATAATAATAATAATGATACATGGGGCTTTCCACACAGCGTCATCTAGTCCCAAAGTAAGCAAGTATTATGCTTGTGTTATGGGTTACTAGACAACTGATATACATACTTAAATATTCTTTATAATATATACATATATAAATATTTTTTTTTGAAGACACCACACACATATAACAACCAAGACCCGGTACCAGTATCAATATTCATCATATTAATACTGACCCGACCTGGGATTCGAACCCGGGACCTCCAGCTTCGTAGGCAGGGTCACTACCCACTAGGCTAAGCGGTCGTCAAATCTGTTGGCTCTATTTGCTTTGCCCAAATTTTGTAAAAAATATTTATTTATGACTCACTAAGTTCAATTCCACCATTTTTTAAGTTTTTATTTGTCTTTGTCTATATGTATGTCCTTTTAAAGCTCAAGAATGGCTTGACCGATCGTGGTGAAAATTGGTAAATAGTAAGAATATGTGATTGCGCAGATGACAGGATATAGCTTTATCTGCGTATCACTATTTGTATTCCAAACTAACAATATTATTATTTAGTTTTAATGAAACAACCTTTTTGGCAAAAGGTACTTTTCTCATTACAGCTCCTTATGATTTTTGATTTAGTGGTTCTTGAGTTAGAAGCGTTCAAACAAATAAACAGATTAAACAAAAAATTGATTTTGGATTTAGAAACAAACTCATTAGTGGATTGCAAAATGATTCATTTACAGACATCACACCTCATGTTTGTCCGATATATGATTTTACAGTATTATAGATAGACTAGTGACTATCCGCATCTTCGTTCGCGGGGTTTTCATGATATCTATTGTTTTTTATAATTTCGAAAGTTCACTTCGGAATCCTTAATATTTCCAGAATGAAAATAGACAGATAAAACATATCCTGTCACTACTACAACCTCCTTTTCATATTAAAAAAAAAAACTGGCACGTACATATACATTTTCACCACCTATTAAATTTTGAAAATCCGAAAACTCTGAAACACGTCATTATTTATTTATAATGATTACCTACAATTCCAATCTTCAAGTCCCTATTTCTAAAAACCGATACACCCATAGTAAATTTCACCCCTCATTTCCCGCCCTTAAACGTGGAAATTCAAAAACCCTGAAACATATTATTTATTTATGCTGGAATTCAAATTTTCAGGTTGCGAACTTCAAAACTCAAGGAGTTTCCTACAAAGTCTTTCACCACATTATTCCCCTTAAAATCATATATATTTTAAAATATACCTAACATGACCGACCACCTCCAAGCATCGTAGCGCTGCAGCCTCAGTAGCACAGATTCAAACCTTCGAGACGAAGTTCTCAAAGCCGACGTCAGATGGCGAACGATGTCACTTAAAATACGAGCTGATTTGTGTATCGATTCCCTTCTAGTTTCGATATCTCGTAAAATATCTGTGGAATATAATTTTTGTTGAGAAGAATTCCACCAAGTCATGGGTGTAAAAAGGGAGATGAGAGGTATATTACTATGAAAGTAAGGAAGAGGAAGAGGAAGGAGCTCACTAGAATTTGGGTTTTATATGCTTCTGTGTGCACCTATCATTGTTACTGCTCATAACTCACCTCTTCACTACTTGTAAATATAGCTTCTGTTTTTATTCATATTAACTTGAACTAATTAGAAAATGATGGAATCTTGAAAGTATTCAAATATGAGCCGAAATATATTCGGACCTTAGAATTGAAAATCTTTTCCCATATATCATATCATATTAACTTGTATGTAAATTATCATCGTAATAACCATAAAAATACGAATTGACTAGAAGCACTCTTCTGCACTTACCGTCTAACTACTCTTCTTCTAGTTAGCTGGTGTATTTTTGGCTTTCAGTTCCTTTTAGTCTGCGAAGTCCCTGCGCGCCAGCTTTCACCCCCGCGAAATTGCGTTTGACAGTTTCGATACTGGGAAGTGACATTTCTGACTCTATTTAAGCCTCAATTTAAACCAAACGCTGCTGTCAAATTTATTTGCTCTATATATAGTAATATTATATAAATTCATGAAATAAACTCAAAGGTGAGCGACGAAAATCAACAGCAGCCGCGCTCTACACATCTATCATAGGGTATCGAAAAACCATCTAAGAAAATAAAAATACTGCAACTATACGGGTGTTATCGTATGTCTAAATTGTCTAAGCCACAGAATTACCCCACATGAGTCTGGGGCGGTCGATGGATAGATAGACAAGCACGTTATTCACATATAGCAACATTTATGACTAAATAAAATTAAAAAGCACTGATCGAAGTGCTATTAGTAGATTTTTAACAAAGATTATAAGCTTTCAAATACGAGATATGCTTTATTTCGGAGAATACGTTTTGATTGTGGACCGATCGATATCAGTTCACATACATAAAACTTATGAACATAAATTACCTAACGTATCTAGAGTAGGCCCTAAGTCCAAAACCACATATATTTTTAAAGTTATTATTTAGTGAACCAACAAAGTTTTACAAACTATAATTTTGTTTTTACACAATTAGGTACTGCTTAAACAAAATATCTAATATACGTATAACTTCTACATTCTCTTAATAGTACTAATTATTTATCCATATACAACTTCGGATACTGTATTGGTCCGTACGCCCGTCAGGCGTATTGGTCTCTTCCAGTTTTTTCCATTTGTGTCTTTCTTGCTTTAGTCGGGTCCGCGGTCCAACTAATTTGCGAATATCGTCAGACCATATTTTATGCTGCCTCTTTTTCTTTTACATCTACATCCAAAACCTCATACTAAGCTGATTTGACTGTCTACAACTATTATACGTACTCACATGGCAAATACTTGTGACAAATTAAAATATTAGACGTAGAAATAATGAAAATAGGAAAACTGGATGGAACTCTCACTGAAAATACAGCACAAAGTACCGATTTAAGTCAGAACTTATATAATTAGTGCATAAATTTAGTCTACTTGAAGTAAATAAGAATGGAAGTGTTGCTTAAATTTTAGTAAAAATTACTAACTAATTATAAATAACATGGTCGATCCGTCATAACAGGCATAGCTATTGTAATTGGCGCAGTCGACGAAGAAGTTTGAAGCGCGTCGTAGGAAAAGTTTGAAACTAAAAAATCTCCACGCCAAAGCTATCTCTCACCGAGAACTTCAAACAACAAAGAATACAAGGAAACAGGAACTAAGAAAATAGAGTAAAATTTAAAATATCGAAGAAGGGATAGTGGCCCCATTAATTGTTGTCATCCATTAATTTTCTAATAAAATCTCCACATCCACGAAAAATTTCCGCCTACGATTTTCCACCAGAGTAGATAGATAGCCTAGAGACCATTAAAGTACTAATTGACTAGAAACGCTTTTCTACGTTTACGGTCTAACTACTCATACTCTAGCTAGCTGGTGCAAGGTGACAAGTTTTAGTTCGTATTTCTCTCTTCACTCTTCACCCCCGACAAATCCTCGCGTAAACCGTCTTCAATCCCGCAAAATGTCGTAGTGTCACTTCGATACGGTGAAGTGACATTTATGAATTTACTCTATGCTAGAGACTCTAATAGGAATTTGGGAATAATTAACTAGAAAACTCAATCACAGAAATATCAAACGAGTCTACACAGATTGCGGATGACAGAATTAATATACAAGGAAAGAAATAAAAAAAATCTCCCTGAATTAGATAGAAATTCCAACGGCATAATCAGATTTTTATAATCGAGTTTTATTAAAACCGCTACTGAATATGAACTGACAAACCTTTCCATATATAACGGATTATTAAAAGGTAATCGGAGCAGCAGGAACCTTATCGATTGACATACTCTTTTTATATAATTTGGATGGAATAATCAGATTCAATGCTATAGTCAACAATTGCCGTGCAAGAAAATGATCGCAAGCGAGTGCGGTACTGTCATCTCGAAATGAAAACAGTTTTCTCACAAATCAAAAAAAAAATTGCACCTAAGACGACCTGTTGTTTTCGTAAAAACTTAACAAGCCGACACCCAAATAATCAGCTACGTTTTTTTAAAATTTCTGTTATATTTTTCCAGAAGGCTTTGACACAATCCTATAGCCTTTTTGAGTCCACATATTAAGTACTTTAAGGACTTTAATAAAAACGGCAAATTTTAAGGTGTCGTCTGTCTTGCATTAATGCATCCTCGTAACTCGCAATTCTTAAACTATTCATAATACAGCCCTCTCGAAGAATTGAAATTAAAAATATCAAAATCGAATCAGTACTTCGTAAAAGCGCTTAAAACCAACACCGAAGTTTTAGTCGTTTTAATAATTTCATTCAAAAATATTCAAAGTATTATGTTTAAAAAAATTTACTGTCATGTAGGCCTTTTTATCGGCTTTGAAATTATAAGGACAAAAATGCAGGAAGAATTTTCGTCTTTATTTATACGTTGAAGTTGCAAAGAACTGCCGCCGCTTTGTATATTTTGAGCGAAAAAGATTTAGTGACAGAAAACCTTTTCAATGTCGGAATTGTTATAATCCATTGAGCGATTTCTCCATAGTAACCTATGAGGTGAAATATAGCGTGTGTTGTCATTTTCATATAAACATATCGGAGTAATTGGCATAAACTTGCACCGTTCGTTGACCACAACAATTTTCTTGGCAATAGCTAATATATACCGGGTGTTCAGCTAAACGAAGTCCAAACTTATAGGGCATGTAGAGGTTACTGACCAAAAAGTTTGAAGTGAGCAGATGGAGCAAACTAATGCGAACACTTCGCTATACCACGTGTTTGACTGAACGTAGTCTAAACTTATAAAGCGTCCAGAGCTTACCGAACTATACAAAAATTTTTAAGTGAGCAGATGGCGCAATCTAACGGCTACTAAGAAAAACATTTTTAGAGTTACATTTCTTAAATTTTATTATTATTTATCATTATCGACGACCGCTTAGCCTAGTGGGCAGCGATCCTGCCTGCGAAGCTGGAGGTCCCGGGTTCGAATCCCAGGTCGGGTCAGTATTTATATGATGAATATTGATACTGGCACCGGGTCTTGGTTGTTATATGTATGTGGTGTCTTCGCTTGGTACCCAAAATACAAGCTTATGCTTAGTTTGGGACCTAGACGTTGTTGTGATTGTGTGCGTTATTATTATTATTATTATTTTTAACTTTTTGTTTAGTTTGTCAAACTCTACACGCTCTTTAACTCTGGACTAGGTTCAGCCGAACACTGGGTATATTTATATTGTTGAATTATATAAAATGTTAAATAATATTGTTCGAATTTAAAATTATCTGGCTTAGATATTTTACGTATAGATTATCTAATAAAAATGCGTTTTCTTTTCCTAACTTGTTATCATAAAGTGAACATATTAAACTTGGTCAGTTAATTTGCTTATATAAACAACAAGTATCTCTCTAATATTAAATTATGTTGACATTACCTCGTAAAAATGCAACGTATAGTACATTACATTGCTGATTTTAAGTCGGACAATGGATTACATGTATTTGAGCCATTCAGTAGCATTAGTTTACAATCCGACATTTACGCGGTCGCAGCTAGATCAGAGAGCTAATAAAACAGAAATACTTGCCTTGTCGCACTGATGCAGTTTGTTTTGTAATGACTATCGGGAGAGACGCAAACTCTCGTCTGGCGGATGCCACAGCTGATGTCAAATTGTCCACACCCAAAGACCTAAGTTCCAGTAAGTTTTGTTCGTGTAGTACCTGAAATGTGTATTACTGAAATACATTTTGATCACAACTGTATCCTCATTTGAGGTAATCTCAAGTTTTATGAATAACGTACGTTAGAATTTTTTAGGGTTCCGTAGCTCAAAACGAAAAAAGGTACCTTTACAGGATCACTTTGTCGTCCGCCTGTTTGTCCTTTTTTCTCGGGAAAGCGTGGAGGCATATTGTTTTTCTCAGGAACTCTTAAAGGTATCGAGTTGAAATCAATACCTAGTACTAACGGTCCTTTCGAGCTTCAAAAAATCAAGCTTCTAAGTCGACCTAAGAAATGGCCCTCGCAAATAAATCAAAACCTAGGGTACATCCCATTGAGCTAGGATCATGGAATCCGGCAAGAAACAAGGTCTTACAGCCTAAATAAATGAACAAATCTGAAAATCGTTATTTCGTTGCTATAACACATATAGCATATAACATTTTTTTTAAATAAAATTAAATTGAAATATGCGTTTACGTGGCGTTGGCGTCGAGTAGCGGTAACATGTCTAACACATTTTTGTACGTATGGAGCCCTCGGGACGCAAGTCCAACTCGCACTTGTCCAGTTTTTTTTTTTGTAGAGGTTCAACTTTCTTATTTTATTTTTAAAGTAATAAAACGGTAACTAGAATTTTTTTTTGGGTTATGCAGTTATTAAACTTTGATATAACAAACGATAACGTTAGCAAAATCAATTCGTATTTAATTTTAGTTATATCAGTTTGTAAAACTGTTTTTGTTTTTTTTAAACAAGTACATTGTTAGGATGAATACAAATAGAATTAAAAATTAGCAATTTATACAAATCAAGGAACGAACTAACACGTGAAATAGTTCAAAAGCCGTTTTTTTTCAGTTTATTTATTTTTCATTTTAGTTAGACTTAGTGTTAATTTTTTAGAAGTTTTTCTATATGGTGTTATTTAAGTAAACATATTTTGATTGCTAATGACGTATATTAACTTAAATGACTTTGCTTACTTTGATTTGTGAAAATATGCAATTGATAAAATAATATAAAATTATTAAGAAAATATGCAAACGTAGTATCGAGCTTTTTATTTAAAAAATATATATATCATAATGTCTCCAAGTTTCCATACGCTTGGGAACGCGTGGCACACGTGTTAATCGAATGCGATCAGTCAGATGCGGCATCTTTAATTCTCAGTTATACAATTTAGATATATTACAGAAATATTTTGCACTTTAGAGTATCAGACATTTTGCGTTGTTGTGAACCGGCGACATTTGTTATTTGGAAGGTCCATATGCAGAAGTGTTTTGATTTTATTGTAGTTAATTCACATAAAAAATATTTGTTGATTGGGATTTAGTTTACTATTGCAAAATACATGAATATTATGAAAAAGGAATGATAAATGACGTTTTTTCTCTCTAATGTGTCGACTTTTTCTGAAAACTATGCGTATGGGCGATGTAGTTTCGAACAAAAAGTGTTGTATTTGGTAAATAGAAACAATAAAGTCTACACTAACCATGTCGAATTTAATCATTAAATCCAGCGAATGCGTGTTAATGGTATCGCACATTGCCACATCCTTCCCGGTGCATTGTTGCTTTAAGTTGATAATTTGCCGCGCCAAATCTCGCAGGCGGTCAGCCACTGCCGAAGCTAAAGTCCCTCCACGGACACTGGCGTCTCTTAAAGCTGATATTTTGGTTGACATGTCTTCGCTCTCTAGAATCGAACAAGAAAATAGATTTATCCCAATAGCTAATATATTTTTCACTAGTACATGTAAAGAAAAACATTGTTATAAGGGGTCCGTACCCTTTGTAGTTATAAAGGACTTTGTGTTATTGAATATTGATATGTTTCGCTGGAGTTCCAAGGAAAACTGACATCTGTCTGACTTATTAATTTATTCAAGAGGAGGTTATCGTGTTCACAGTAGCGTCCGCCAATAGAACGTTCTAGTAAAATGAAAGTTAAATTGCAAATAAAATATATTTAATTAAAGTTAACACAAAAATTATTTACATTATTATAAAACACAAATCTTAGCTAAAGGAAGATTTAAAAAGCAGGTGGTTCTACTAGTAGCGTTTTGTATGAAGACGGAGTTTTCATAGGATCGGAAATGGAAGTGGTAGAGATGGCGTTTCGCCAACTGTTTGGCTTACTAATTGACGCGTTATCGTGTGGGCCAATCGGAAACGAATTTGTATGTTGCAAATTTTACACCAATTTAGGCCGCTGACCTGAAGAAGTAAGCAAAAAATTGTTTACTTCCAAAATTTCGATTATGTGATGCGTACGTGACCAGACGTTTCTATCGTTGAGTTCGGCGATTTGAGAACTTATAAAGTATCAGTACTTTTATCGTTACATACTGCTTTTTAGATCAAAAAACGTTATTTCTGTAGTCGGGTTCTGTATTCAGTAAATTATAATAAAAAGTATCTTAGCAGTAAGCCTTTTGTAAGTAAGTAAGTAAAATAAGTGCTAACAATATTTAAATAATATTTATTACAATATCAGTATTCATTGTACAATTTTCATTGTACAATATTCATTCGGTTAGGATAACATCTTCTCGCCCTAAATTTAGTAAAATTTGGTCAATTAGCAATTCGGTTCCTGATAATTTTGAGGTCCATGCTTTATTAATGTTTTAAGTCAACAACGAAGTACTTACAATACAATGATGGAGGTAACTAGAACATCGATCTATGGAAATTTCTATCTATATGTATAGAATAACCAGCAATGTGATAATTAATTGTCTTAAATATATAAAATACACGAACCGGAAATGATGTCGTGAATTGATTCCAGCACTAGGTCTATTCCACTTTCTGATGAAATAGTTTTCTGCACAGGCTCTCCTAAAAGTGGAACGACATCTGCAAAAAAGTTTTTATTCAGTCAAACTTTCAGTACGATTTCAAAGCTTCAGTACCTTACGAAGACTTCGAGCAACAAAATATTAATTCTTATTATATTCAATTAATTCGTTACGTTTTGTCCTTCAAACTTAGTATAGGTCCTCAGCCAAACCAAAGGGCACGAAACTTTTATCTCAGTAACACATTAAATATATTATACAGCAACAACTGATGCTGAAAATCCAATAAGTATGAGCTGTTTTTTTTTTGTTATAGATCGTTAAGTGTAGGATGTTTTGCATCCGCTTCAGAGATAACAATTCTTCGAGCAACCCCCAACATCCGGCCCTTGTCAATCGATTTGTGACTCCCATTTCCACTCAAAGATAATTTAGTTAAATTATTAAGGAACTCTTTTGAAAATCATAATTTATGCAATCAGTATCATAAGTAACCCATTTAGAGTATTAAGTTAAATGCTTCATTTCTATATTTGCTGGACATACTAATATAATATTTAAATTATTGTTTTTTACTAAATATTAGAAAATATTTATTGAAAAATATCCTTGAGTAGTATGCCAACCTTTCACTCTACCAAACGTACATCACTCAAACGTTACCAACAAATGAGGTCTTCAGTTTTTAATCAAAAATTATAAATTCCGACGAAATTACAAGTGAAGCTATTCAGAGAAAAATTTGTTTCAATTCGTTTTAGTAAAATACCAACTACTATCCAAGTATAATCGGCGATGCAGTGTAAGTGATCCGAAATTTAAATTTAAGTATGTAGTTCGTAGTTCCTAAGCATAAAAAATTATATATAAGTGGAAACCTGTAATAGGCTACTTTGATTTTATTTTCAAATAATACTGTGTCTTAATAGCTGTTGGTTTTCCCACAATAAATAAATAAATAAGTAAGTACAGGCAGCATGTCTGTTGCCTGTTCGACACAAATATTATAAAAATAAAACTGTGAAAAATAACGAATTTGACCGAAAATTAAATGAATATTTTTTGGACAAATATTGACACATCTATATCATATCAATTCAAATATTAAATAGGTATTAGATAGTTCATTAATAATATATAAACATAAAAAATATTACAAAATTAAATATTTCAGGTAGAAAACGCTGCCAACTTTTAAAATAATAATAATATACACATCACAACAACGTCTAGGCCCCAAACTAAGCATTAGCTTGTGTTCTAGGTTCCAAAAGAGGACACAACATACATATAACAACCAAGACTCGGTACCAGTATCAATATTCATCATATAGCTGATATCGTGTTTGTATGTAGAATTTTCGTTCGGTTTACGTTCTACAAGCTAACCTTGCGCCCTCTGAGTGTAGAATAATTATTTGCTTGAACGATTACACAAATATTGTATTTCTCACAAACTATGTTACCTAGTATTACATAAAATAAAATAAAGTTGATTTTTAGTATCTGAAACTCAAAGACGCTAAAATAGTGAACATTCGGAGATTTCAGTAGGATACGTAGATACATATTACCATTTTTAATTTTCCTAAGTGTGGCAATCAGACACTACAGTGAAATTGTTATTTATTGTTAACATGAAAATTGTTATATTGATAAAAAAGTTTTATTTCGATAATTTAAAATGCATTGTTTAAATAATAAAAGTCGCTCATTACTCTCAAAACAATGTACCAAAAAACAAAACCTTCCCCTCTCTAAAACAATATTTTCAAATATTCTAAAATTAACTACATTATAGTTTAGGAGACTGAACTTTTGAAACCTACTTACTGATTTAATATAATTTTTTAAATTTAAACAATAATTTGAACTAATTGCAACTTATAAGTACACTACGCCCTGTAACTAATACGTGTTGCATAAATTAAACTAACTTTTCAAGTCCTCTCTATAAGCTTCGGCGACTAAGTCAATCGGGGGTAGCAGGCTTTCGTGTATATCACGCGCAGCCGCTGTGACCCAATTGGCGAGATCGCTGCAAGCACACCGAGCCGCAGCGTGGCTGGCTTGAACGGCTTCTGAAGCCTGCTCGTTGCTAACTATCATACCTGCTATGCAGCCACTGAAAGTTTACATTACAATCAGTATATTTGGTTTCAATGAATCAATCAAATATCTTTATTTATAGTCATGTAACATAATCTTGGAATAAGTTACAAAAGTGAATTTATTACTTTGTGGGAAAAATGTCACCACATAGGTTTTTATTCTTACCTGTGTTAATTACCTCTTACCTACTAAATTCTAACGTCAGTGAGTATAATAAGAAATTGAATTATTTAACAAGTGACAGTTGCGTCACGCTCTTTAGTTTGAAGTAAGTGGAGAGAAGACTCATCCCTACTGTCTAAAAATAAAAAAATCTGATTTAATGGTAAACTATACAATTTCTTAGCTCGGTGCATACACAGTTATATCTGCAGTGACTATGAGCCATCTAATAACCTTGATGGCTGCAAATCTGTCTTAAATTTCGCTTTAAAATTTTTGCTATTATGTTATTAACAAGTTGTAATAAATAAAAATGATGCATGTAAACAAAAAATCGTCACTAGTAGTTAGTAAAATGTTGTAATAAAATAAAGCAAATATGTACATATCGTTTCATTTTTAATAATATTATACTTAGTTTTAAATGGAGTAACTAGTTTAATATCGAAAAGATAGTCTATGGAAAATGAAATACTTTAAATCGCTTGAAAATAAATAGGCAATTAAAACTTTTAAAAATAATTACAAGTATCCCGTATAAATGAATAACTGTCTCGAGGTTAATTTAAGTTTTCTTCGCTTTGAGCGAGCCAACTTTGACAGCGAACTCGTTCCACCCCCGGCGCGGCGTAGCTCTAGCTTGCTACAGTGTTCTTGTTTGCCACTTAGTTCATCCAAGTACTAATAGTCCAGTAGTACCAGGTTTCATCGTTATCAAATACTTATTAATATTGAAAATGTGATAGTGCATAATTTTGTCCTTTCCTCACTTGTAATAGAGCAACAAAAACAACGTGATTTTTGAACGGATATCGTATTAAATTGACCTTTAAACTATTTTATGATAGAATTTAATATCTAACCACTATAAATCAGAAGCGTCATTTAGGAATAAATACCCAATGTGAATTATTGTCAATATTTTTCATATTTTTTTACTGGAAACGTTACATTTTATTTGTTTTATATAGTAATAAAAAAATCTTCAAAAATTCAAAATTTTACTGTCGATAAAACAAAAAACCATTTCTTTTTAATCCATATTTATTTCTATTCCCGCCGGCTCCCGCAAAAAAAATCTTTTGTAGTTTTCAATTTATTGCCCAGTTACCAAGCGTAGAAGATATCAGTTAAGATTTAGAATTCAAACTTTATTTCAGAAAAAAAAGAGTAGCTATCTGAGCAGTATGCAATATTAATTTAGACCATAGACCATAGACAATAGGACGATGCTTACCAAGAAAATAAGACGACAAACGACATGATCATTGAATTAAATCGGCTTTTACAAACTGGTCCCTGTTCCTCAGGAAACAAAGCTCCTGCTTCAGTATCCTCGTTAACTTCAGCTCTAGACAGTAGAGTCATTAAAGCAAGGCAGAATAAATACGCCGGTATTACCAATGCCATGCAGACGAAGATAATGATCGACGCAAGGAATGTTGATTCCACTTTTATAGACTGAAAATAATATATTCCTATTTCAACTTTAACTGGTGATTATTAAATTGGTATAAAGTTGTAGATAATCAACGGGATAATATTATATAACAACGTTCTTGTGTAAATATGAAATACCTTTCAGAATAAAAATAATTAAGACAGTGATATATCTTAAATAAAGATATTTATAAATATAGTCGAGTTTAAGTTTTGTGTCGAATTTCTATACTTTAAACAAAGTCCTCGAAAATGCACGTATTGTAACCAATTTTTCTGCTATGAAATGGATGAAAAAATTATGTATGAACATAAATTCTTTTTTTTTTTTCAGTTTCCTAAGGGAATAATTCTGTGATTTAAAACTTTATGTATTTCTTATTATCACATTGAAAACCTTGTAAACTGGTTGACCGTTAAATAACTGTTTTAAATCTGTTGTAAAATGTAATTGTATATATGTTACCGTAATGAAAAATGTCTCTAGTTAAGTGAAATACTTCAGCCGCGTCGTCTTGTAAGAAACCAAAAATAAACAAATAATTTGTAAATTTATTATAAATCTTCGACATTGGGCGTCTAGCTAGATGCCATCAAACACCATACATCTCTATATCCCGACAGTCAATGTAATCAAGCGCCGATTTATCCTTCAAAAATATTTATGAAATGTATCATTTTCGAAATTGTCCTGAACTCTTTCCCTGATAGCCAAGGAAGTCTCCAAAAAGTCATTTATAGCTTACTGATAATAGTGATAATATTATAACAAAACGAATTGACTAGAAGCCTTCTTCTGCGTTTACCGTCTAACCACTCAGTACTCTAGCTAATGCAAGATGACGAATTTCATTGCGCGAGATCCCCGCGTGCCAGTCTTTACCCCCCATGAAATCCCCGCGCGCCGGTCTTCAACCCGCAAAATTGAGTAATGTAACTTCGAAACTGTGAAGTGACATTTATGACTCTATTAAAACCAAACGCTGCTGTCAAATTAATTTACTCTATGAATAATGTAGAAAATTGTTCTATCCTGTAACTATTCTACTAATGAAATTTTTATATCACATGAACTTCAAAGAACCGTAGGCACGTTCAAAAAGTACAGACAACAGATGAAAATTCTCAGTTGAATCAGAATTTTTATTTCGTAAGATAGTTCTGTACTTTAGAACAAAATGGAAATAAGAATACGTAAAGCGATTTATGAAAAGCCTGAAATTCCGTACAAAAGTTAGTTAATTAAATAAATTCCGAGAATCGACTGAAAAAAACACTACTGAATAAAATTATGCAAAGAAGCTTTCATAAATTCCTTAAATAAATTGCAGCGCATTCGGTATTTGGGTATTTTAAATTTTATCGGACATAAGAAAAATCAAATTATGTCGCATTTATATATAAAAAATGAAATAGTATTACCTGGATGAATGAATAGGGAAAACTGAAATTTCCCCATACGATGTCTTTTATTAAACCTGAAATGCATAATAACTTCATTTACTTAGTTTTGGTTTAATTCAATTTCGTATTAATTAATAAGCTTATTCATACCTACTGGGAAGTCAAAGGGATATATGAATTTGAAGAATTCAGTCATAAACCCAAATGGATAGAAACCCTCTTCAAGCTTGAGTGTTGGAATTAAATAGGTTTCCTTTTGTGGCAACTCGCTGAATCGTATGTCGGACTTATCTCGCCTCCCGTACCAGATATCTTTTGTAAGGTCCGGTTTTTCCGTTAATACCAAATCGATATTTCCATTCGTGTCGTCTGTTTCTAACTTAAAAATTTCTGTGGTAATAGGTATGATTGGGATATTTTCTAGGACAGGTATTCTTTCGTAGGTTCTGTCAATTTTAGGTTGCCTTCTCTCATCCGTTTTCAATTCGTCTATATTATTTCTGTTCAGTGACATTTTTCTTATATTTGAAACGTTCTTGTACGCTACATCTCTCTTAATGAGGCCATCGTTGTAATAATAATTATAATCTTGTTTCTCGTAACCGAAATTATTTATTTCAGCATCGTCGTAAATTTCGTAATTTTCACTAAACAGAGCATCAAGACAATTATTATACCATAAAATTTTTTGTACTTTGTCAGTATTTTTACGATTCGTTTCTATCGTATTTGCCACACGAGCAATCTCATTATGGTTTTCAATTTTGCTTTTGCCACTTTCCGTGTTTTCATCTCGGTAAGGAACCGAATCGAGATCGAGGTGTACCGATTCATCGACGCTGGAAGCTTCAATATTTAGATTGTTTCCGGGTGGCGCGGCTTCCGATGTCGTCCGGATTTGTCGGATTTGCAAGGCAAAAACATCAGAGTTTTCAAGTCGCCGCTTTAACTCGGTTACCGTCGCGCCATCTACTTCGTTTAAATATTGCGCGTTGATAAATTCATAAGCGATAAACGATTTAACGAAAAATACAAGAATTATCGCGTTCATTTTGTGAGCGGGTGAACATTTTAAAGACGTGCGGCGTACGAGAAGCGTGGACAGTACTAGGGTGGCAGAGGATTTGTAGCACTTATCGGTCTGCCGTATTGCACAATCGGACGTACTTGCCACCTTACTGGATTGGGAACGAAAGAAACAACGAATCCTAATAAATTCTTCGTATTTTTAACGCAATTAGCAATTACATTTTTACGTTTTCTATTAAAAATACGGAATAATATTTGTGAATATTTTGTGGATATTTTTGTGTTTATTTTAAATGCCTAAGCGTTCACCCCTGAAGATATAATAATTATTTTTTTGTCTCTTTGTGTGGTTGTACTTTTGCTAGCACATAACCTAGGAAGGAACCCTACCGATTTGATGAATCTTTCATGTTTAAATACATGAAATAATGATTCGATACACATATAGTCTTATAGTAATATATTTCGAGTCTAGTCGTTATACGTATGAATTAGCGCCAACAGTCCGTGAACGTACTTATATTAATTTCCCGTATGTGGCGTCCAAGTTAAAATTATGGAATTATTTTTTCATTTCATTGTGCAATTGCGCTATTGGAAAGAACTAAAATGGTTTCGTATTCCATAAAATAATTGCTACATAGCCAATTTTTACAAATTTATCAAGCGGTGACAATTATTTCCAAACAGAATTAACAAGTGTGAAGTCGATAACATTATTGTAAATATATCAAATACGGAAATACTATCACACATGTCTCTACAATTTAAAAAGATATTTGCAGTCATAATCATTAAAATAATTTCAGTACCTAAGGGCTTCCTTTACAGTATACGAGTATTAGCGATATCTTTTTTTCCTAAAGTAGTCCTAAGTAATTAATAGTATATGTTGTACAGATTTAAAAATTTAATGGATTTAGCAGTCTTTAATATAATTGAAGTCAGAGTAAAATAGATACTCGAAACACTGATCTAAGATATGAATTAATTTTAGAGCCATTTTCTCGAAAACTAGTTAACTGAGTTTACTGAGTATATTATACGTATCTATTATATGATATTCTACGATATTAGTAGATGGTGCACACTTGCTAAACTTAACGACTCAAAGCCGAAATATTTTATTAACTTTATTTACTTTATTTTTTTTATCGGTGCCTGCCTTTCATTCAATAGTTTGTAACTTATTGAGACGGCTATTACACAAAAGCGTAGATACAACACAATATCTAGGTAACCACAGGTAACCAATCGCGTGGGCCATATACGCGTGTCTTGCCCGTCTTCCTTCCTTCCGCATCCTATGGTTTAAATGTGATAACTTTGGTTCTCGAACTAAACGACCACCAATACACCTCTATTATATCAATGTAAAGCTCGGTGATTCTATAGCTATTCAATATATATATATATATATATATATATATATATTTATAAAACACTTGTGTAATCTTTCGACTTCCATGTCTAGAAAAGACGGTCCATTAACTATTTACGTTTGCGTGATAAGCGACTGTTTGACGTACCGATCGCGAATTATAACGTCTCTTACAATAGTCCAATACATAGGTTTTGTAGTCTATATAATGCCTTGAACGATGAATTCGATATACATCATCAGAGTTACGTCTCATTTAAAAGAGCTTTATCCAAATTATAAATGTTTTCTTTCTTTTTAAATATTTTGGTCGTTTTTGTGTTTATTACTTAATTATTACTATGTACTATTTTACAATGCCGTATATAGCTATTAAGGTCAACAAACTCGCCTCTATTGTATTTTGTATATTTTATATATTTACCTATTTCTAAGTCTGTTAACTGTTGCTGTATCTATGTAATAAATAAATATATCGATCCGACCTTTGAACCTGAAAGCTCGAAACCGTAAATACACAACGTAAAAACTGTTATCTATTATATCAAATAGAAGGGACATTACTTTTTACGAGAAACGGGGAAGCCAAAACAGTTGTACACAATGTGTCTGAAACATTGCCAGATCGTAACGTTTATTATTTTTTTTTATTTTAGTGTTTAACTAGTATTTATTTTTATTATCTTGCTGTTGATATAGAACAAACGTTTAATAAAATTGAAATTAAGTTTGATAAAAGAAGTGTATATCGAAATAAGCGAAAAATTAAAAGAAGGTTTCACTAATCATCAAATTCATGGTTTAGATGTAAATAAAAAAGATTATTAGTAGATATTGTTCCGTATACAGTTGTGAAACAAGAAAATGTTACCAGATTCCTGATGTCCATCTGTCTGTCTGTTCGATTGTCACAGCATATTTGTTTTAAATTTACTGGAAAAAAAAGTTGAAATTTAGTACACTTAAACTGAGTTTGATGACCTAATCATGGATTAGCGAAAATAAACGAATTTCTATTTTGAAGGTCAATTTTATTTTATTGTAGGGTTTATTTTAGGAGTGAATAAGGGGGCAAATAAGAAATAATAAAAACTTTTTTACATTATGTTACATATTAAATGAAAGTGTTTGTTTTGTGAGAAAAAAATATATATATTTTAAATTTTATAATTCATAGTTTAAAAGATATTAAAGAAAATATTACAAAATTTAATTTCCCCTTAACTTATAACTTCTCAACTTCACTTATATTTAGAGGGTAAATTAGAAATTAAGAAAAAAACATCTCAAGTGCATCATATGACCTATCAAATGTAAATGCTTGAAAAATACAAACATATTTTCTTATAAATTTAAAATATTTAGTTTTATGAGTATTAAAGAAAATACATGAAGATCGAACATTGCCTCCCATAACTCTGAAACTATTGAGCTTAAAATAAAAAGAAAATACGTTGTATAACGCCTCACTTATACGAGTAGTTTACAGTATAAATGAGAATCCCAAGTCTTTAAATTCTCGTGGGCAACGGAAAATATTACCGAAGAAAATATGTGAAATGTGTTACTCAATTTCACTGAGATCTAATAAATTTAATTGGTCTTACTATGATAGCCTATATATTTATAGACTAAGGAATCGGACTCAACTTCTAACCTTAATTTGATTCAGATTTTAAAAAACGTACTAGATAATATAATGATTTGTAGTAAGAAACCCTCTCCACGCGAGTCCCACGTTTTTTTAAAGTTAGCATTTGCATGGCCTCGCCTTAATTGATTTCGTGGGATTTAAATAGTGAAATTTCTCTGAATTGTACACTATCTCCGCCCGCCACAATTCAAGTTATAATGGATCGACTTTGATGCCAACATCCTTGTATATAGGATATTGTTAACTTTAATCTTATCTTTAAATAACTTAACGATTGTGTTTCTATTTGAGAAAGTTATACAGCACAAAGTGCTGTCATAACTCGACTTTTCATATACAAATTTTCATATGTGAATGCTACCACTATGTAGTTCTAGGATTTGTATCCCTGAAGGTTTTCGTACAAAAATCAATGCTGAACAATTCAAAAAAATTCAGCACTCAACTTTTCCTACAATGAAGTAACCAAATTTTAAGTCATACAATAGCGAAACTGATTCTAGACGAGTAAATATGAGATTATTGAAAGTACCTACTTGTACATGAGAGAAAATTGTAGATGATTTTATAGAAAATTCCTATTGATTTGAAAAATAAATTTAATTAACTCAATAATTCAATATAATATCGTACCTACTTACAACGTTTTTTTTATTTTCAACTATTTTTTTTTTTTGTTTTCTAGAATTTGGAAATTTTTTCCGATCTTTTACTTTCCAAGTTCTAATTGTTCACTTTTCTAGAGTATTTTCAAAAGTATCCTATAGCTTTCTAAAAAAAGTTGTTAATACCGGAATCATAATTTTATTATATTTATAAAGGTAATTACTGCGTATACCTAAGTCCTAATCGGCGACCTTAATTTAACGACTTTAACAATTACTTTAAAATTAAATTCTTCATTTGCATTTATCTTTGTTTAAAACAACATAATAATCACTACAAAATTTTGATACTGGCTCAGAATTAAATTATATTATTGATAAGTTTACATTTCAGGTCGGCATCGCCTTACCTTTAAGTAAATAAAATATTAAAATAAACAGGTAACAAAAGTTGGAAGCTTATTCAAAAGTAATTTTCGAAAAGCCCTTTAATTTAAACTCAGGATAGAATTAAAGTTGCAATAGAAGTTATCCATTGATTATTTAAGAAAATTGCGTCTCGGCCATTTAAAATCTGATTTCCGCCTGTTTAGTCAACTTTGATTTGGGTCAAAGTTATTGATTGGGCAGTGTTTGTATTTCTTGTATTTAATGCGATAATATCTGTGTTGTATAATATAATAAAAACAAGTTTTTTTCTTTCCTTATTTTATACCTTATTACCTATCGCAAACTTGTGAAAATGTTCCTGTATCACCATTTATTATAAATTAATAGACAAAAATGTCGTTATAATTTCAGTGATGGTTTTTTGTAGATATATTAAATTTTTAGAAAATCTATTTTGTAATTCTTAATGTTTCTTAATGTTTTTTATCTATTATCTCTTTCAATAAACAGTATATTTTTCATAAAGCGTGCGATGCAGCTTTACGCTGATAAATCGTGAAACTACCTACCTTTTATATTACTAATTAATATATTAATTTATTATGTCATTGCTATTTATTTTTTGTTCAATTGCACTTTTTTTTAAGTGTACTAACATTAGTTTCAAGAGTATCGGCGTACTTGATAGTCTTGGTGAGCATGCGTGCGGCGTGCGCAATCGAAGATGAAACTGCAACCGCTCTCCGCAGTTGACAGTGCTGGTAGGCCCAGGCGGCGGCGCCTTAGAAGGCAACTGCCAGTAGCGCCGCCCCAGCTCATCTACGACCCAGTCGTTGTTTGCATGGTCCGCCGCTGCGCGCTCAGTGGCACTAGTATGAACGGGTGTTGCTTGTTCCCAAAGACAGGCCGTTTCACAGGAGCGGCCACACGATCAGCAGCTGTTATCCGCCCCCTCACGAGCAGCAGGCCATCTTCTAGCACCGAGTAAAGCTTTCAGAGGCGGCTACACCGACGGCGAAACGGCCGGTTCCTCTGCAAGGCCCACTGCTCGTTAAAAAAGGCGTCCCGTTGAGCGCGCTTGAACCAAGTGTGTCACGCAGCTTCGAGGTCATCGGTCGTCAGAGGTCCAGAGCGCAGTCGCCTTGCATTAGCGACGAACAGGCGCACGTGGACGGTGCTGCGGATGTATGATTAATGCGCTTCAACATATCTGATTGATTTGATCTGATGTTCGGCTATAACAAGAGAACTTGAGTGGCGCCACCTTCACCCGGGCAGCGACGACGGTGTAAACCTACTCGCCTGCGTCTACTGAAATGTGGAGTTCTACTACGCTGTCGGTGGTATGTGGTGCGGTGTAGTAGCAGTTTGGAAGCTGGAGCTACTTGCTTCGTAACCCCCGGCGCTTTACTTCAAAGTCAGCCACCTCCTCTACTTACTCCATAACAGCTCGAGTGTCTTGGCGCTGTGATGCGCGTTAGTTCCCAACTGGATCCGGTCATCTGCTTGTTTATTAGGCGGAACAGTGGAGTTAAAACACATTTTACTTGAACCGTCATCGTCATTTCACTGGCCATCTTAGCCGCCCCAAAAGCCATGTCGATGCTGTCGATGTAATCATCCATGCAGTGTGAATTAACGATAGCGTTTGCGGTTACCGGGTACTCAGTAGTATAGTCCGCTGCATTGCAGTTCGTCAGCGCACTCCCCCCAGTTAGTTCTCTGGGTCTGCAGGTCGGCGAACTTCGTATTAACATGTTCTACCCAACTTTGCATAATGCCGATGGAGTCCACTACCGGTCGTTCAGGTTCTTCTATAAGTTTTTGTTGATTAGTGTTTCCTTCAATTTTGCCTTTTCTAACTCAGCTTCACACTCAGCACGTTTTATTCTCGCAGCTGCCAACGCCTGTTGAACGATGTAACGTGGCTCTTTGTGTGCGTCGCATCGCCGTTGACGGAGACGGAGAGGGAGGAAGGGTCGGCGCAGATGGGCCTGCGCCCGGTGCCGTGTCGCTCGTTAACTGTAATGACTTGAAAGCCGTTACAGAAGTTCTACAACACATAGTTGACGGTGCTTCCATTGTCCAAGAAAGGTCCGGCGGTGTGCAGCTTGACTTGGCTGTCCTTCACGTTGACCAGGGCTGTGGAAAGTAGCACGAAATGGGATTGAGTAATAGATTTTACATTTTTAGCAGATAAAGCAATTCATATTTGTGTAATGGAATCTGCTTGATTTTCTGTAATATGTAATAAAGTGTTATGTTTGATTTTACAATACTTACAATAACCCGATTTTCATTTACTTTTAGTATGACATGTACGTAAGCAATTAACACAAACTTTAAGATCTTTAACTTTATTTTAAGTCAACAGGTAGGTTCTTAAAAGGTCCACACTTAAATAATTAATATTCTTGATGACGTGATGGGCAAGTGATATTTTTGTTTTTGCCTGTGGACACAATGCAACTTTTAGCTTTCCCTTCTGGTGAATTTTTGTTAAGTTTCGTGTTTTATTTTTTCTATTTAAAATGTCTTATGTGAGGGGGGACGAGGGAGGGGGGTCAGTGAGAGTGTTTCTTGTCAGTTGGTTGATCAAGTGTGGATAAGGCACTAAAATTTTTAATGTTTACTATCCGTCGATCGATTTACTAGACTCCTTATTAAATAACCTTGAAGATGATTATTAATTAGTATCAGGGGCGGTCTTAGCTAAACTTTTCGGTGGTGCGAAATCTTATGGTGGTGCCCCAGTTTACATAGACACGAAAAAAATAACATACTATATTTATTTAATTAAAAACTCTCAGAACTAGAAAATCACTTATTTTGCTTTTGCGCTTGCGAATTTTTTTATTATATCGGAATAATTTAATCCTTGGGCAATGTCATTTTCCATTGATAGAATTGCAAGATCTGACAGTCTTTCTTGACACATTGTCGAACGTAAGTACGTTTTAATTAGTTTTGATTTACTAAAGCTTCGTTCACCTTTGGCGACAGTTATAGTGATGGTCAGCAAAATCCGAAGCACTTTTATTGGCTCTGCTGATTCAAGGTTTTTTAATAATGGATTCAGGCTCAAAAGTTCTTCAACCAATTCGCTACTAGACACGTCACATTTTTCGTTATCGGTTAATATCATTTGCAAATCTGCACAGGCTTTTTGTAATAAAGACTTATCAGGAATTATTTTGATGTTATATAAAAAAGACCATGTATCATTGAATTTGGATAATTGTCCAAACCGAGTGACCAATGCATTTTCAATTGTATCTATCATAGGATAAAAGACCATACTTTTAAACAGTTCTTCGGGATCTGTTGGTGTTTCATCTGCAGCTTCATACTCAAATAATCGCTTCTTTCTCCGGGATCGGATCATTCACCCGTTCCCCTCACCGCCTCCACGTTCGTCGCTCGTCGCTACTCGCCAGGCAACAATACGATTTGCTTGCGCATACGTCGATCGGTACCTAGTCGGGCGTTCGGCCGTTTTCGGCGCCCCCCATATGACGGCGCCCGGTACGATCGCACCGCTCGCACCGCCCTAGGGCCGCCCCTGACTAGTATGATTTTATTATCACATCTCTAACAAAGTGTTTCATGGGATTTATTATCGTTTTCGGCTTTGAAATCTAAACTTCTAATTATAATTGCTGCACTTCCTTGAATAGAGCTCATAAATAATGAATTGTGACTCAAAGATAAAAATATATCTTTATGTTCCAGCCAATCATGACTGCGACCAGCAAAATGAGGTATTTTTTAGGACTCTGACACATGATTTGCTTGCAACAGCAGTACAAGTATCGTACAAACTTACCTCTGATATATATTTCTTTGTGAAGCCTGGCGGCTTTTTCCAGCAGCTCGCGAGCAGCAGCGATCAAACTGAAGCACCGCGTTCTGCAGTGCTTTCGTTATAATACAGCTTCAGGTTGTTCCAATACAGAGCCCAATTCAGTCTGAAATGCGTCGTGATCATCATAAGAATTTTCTATTTTACCAAGACGTAAATCTAATTCGGCGATTTGCAATTCAGTAAGGCTGTCACTAGTTTTAACAATATTATAAAATGAAATAAATTGCGTACACTTGGCTTTAATCACTTACTTAATTACTTACTTTAATTATTTAGATATAGATAGTATGAATGAAGTAATGAAATTAACTTATTTAAAGAAAATAATCTAATTCAGAATATAAATACATGATTTAGTATTGTTACGAAATAAATACGCGAGCAAATAATGTTATTCGACATTTGAACACAAAAAAAGCGTAATTTAGGTCAACACTTTCCATCTACCTTCGGAGAAAAAAAAATCTTCTAAAAAGTATTGTGATATTGTGAATAAATAATAATATAAATGCTACGTATTAAAATAAAATACAAGTTAACACAATAAATTGCTTTTAAATGAACGTACTGAATATTATAGGTACAATAGTTCAAAAACGTCTCGTACTATAAACGATACAAACGATAGGTACTATAGTGTACTATACTACTAGTGTACTCCTCGTCCCTGTGTCACTGGCTCGACAACGCACAGCATGCGCAGGCGACACATCTGCTCTTGCTCGTGGCTCGCGCTGTCTGACCGACCATTAGATAGTATAGATAGGTCTCTCAACGCGTTTTTTTGGACGTATATAGTGCTGCCATCTAGCCGATAACTACAAGAACTAATATAAATTTTTTGCTCTGAATAGCTACCAATACTATTTTTTATTGTTTTTTTGGATGACGTAGTAATTTAAAAAACAATTAATTTTACATATTTTTATTTTTTATTTTCATTAAATAACAATTATGAGCTTCTCTCCTCATTTCTTCAAGTTCTTTTGCTTTTTCCATAGTAAATACAGTCTTTCCTCAAAGTATATTATTTAATTCCTTACACCAATTTTTTATGAAAAATATAATTGCCTTATTCAATAAAAAATCTAAGACATCATTTTTATGTATTGTACATCTCATGTAGGTGAAATCAACGTTTAACAAATTCAAAGTTTGATGTACTGTCCAGTATTTTGTTCTGTACATCTTTTGTTTAATATTGCTTATGCAATATGTTCTATTTGCAAAGAACTTGCTAGTTGCTAATAGTAATTTAGATGGATAGAGAGGCCTCGTCTTTCCACCACAATACTCCTTCGTTCTTATAAATTTATGATATTCATGCTCGGTTTGCGATTCCAAATCTTCTTTGCATGTTGTACAGCTTTTATAAATTTTAGTTTTTAATAATTTTAAAAGCCAACCACTACAGTACCCTGCTGCATCACATTTCTCCAAATCATTTTTTATTTTACTCTCGAGCATTAAATCCACATCAATATTAATATCAATCAAAACATCTTCTTCATAAATTGCAACATTAGTCTACGCTTCTGGTACAGTATCTTCAATCAATAAATATTTTATTGTTTGAAAACATGGTATTTTATCTTTTTCGCAATTGGACCCCACCGAATGATGTGAGGTCATGTTATTTATTAATAATGTTTTAAATGTACTTTCGAAGGCAGATACATTTGGCATTGTGTTGCCTTCGCCTTGGGCTTTGATAGTAATTTTCTAAAGGGTCTTGGTTGAAATGTCGCAACAGCAGAGATGTGTGGCCTAATTTATGCAAAGAATGTACAATCATTTGAAATCCTTGTATTGTCTTTATCCAACTCGTTATAGATGGGGCTAACATTTGCTTGCCAGTTTTATTTATGAAAAACATTGCATATATTATAGATAGAAACATTCAATATATTATAGATATTCAAACGTGATAAAGTTACATTCTAATTATATTAATTTAATTATTTATTGACACTACGCGAAATCTGGATTCTTCGTATCAATTGATAACAACATTTTACAACATATTCCAACAATTTTTATATTTATAGGAAAAGGTATCCTTATTCAAAAGAAATATTGAGAGATTTTTTGGACCCACGAACCTAACAGATATAAAAAGAAAACATGAAATATTAATGTAACGTCACTACCTACTACATCCAGCGGTCGACAGCCAAACAAATAAGTGCAATATATACAACATCACCATAATCAGTAGTAGTGACGGAATCAGTATTATTTTTAACAATCGACTATTCCTTGAAAATCCATACACAATTTTTTTTTAACTTACTAAAATTCTCCAAACAGTCTATTTTTTTCTAAAAAAGCATTAAAATATAATGTCAATAGCCATTCTCCGATCTAGCGTAGTACGTTTTTCTTAAAACGCCACATAGAATCGTGGATCGGAAGAATATATTTTTATAAAAAAAATAAGTCCAATTAGTAACTTCATAAAAAATACTCCGTAACGGTCGAGTCATCGATGTCATTTTTGCGCTATGTCCTTTATGGAGCAAGAAATAAGTAAGTTCGATGAGGTGAAGAGACTCAAGTTTTATGTCAACTGCCTCATTTTGTCGCATATTTTACCCCCGCGGAGATCGGCAAACGTGTTTTCAAACAAAAGTCAAAGAATTTTGCGATTACGTTGATTTCACCGAAATCTTCATTGACTACAAATCCGTGATCAGCAAAACGTTTAGCATCAGAAACAAACAGCATGTATTCACAAGTCAAAAACTATCGACCCCGTTACACGTTCAACTAGAGGATTTGAATTATTCATTCTTGCTTGCTTTGTCGGAGTGTGAGCGCGAATAAGATTCTAAATGCACGATTTGAAATTGTTCACACTTCAAAAAACATGTCCGAAAATCACAATTCTTCTTTTCGATTTACGTTGGACTAGATATCGTCACATGAAAGCATGTAACGATTTCTGGTCCTATCTATTTACTAATCTATTTACTTTTTTCAATTTAGGGAAAAAAAAATTATAATGAAATATGAAAAAAAGTTACGTGATTTATGTAGACACCGAAAGCTTTGTATTTAAAGAAAGTCAAATTATGTATTAAATTATTCGGGTTTATGAAAAATTGGAAAGAAAATGACACTTTATTACATAAATTTTGTATTTCGCTAGCGTATCTTTCTGTATTCGTATTTTTGTTTTATTCATACCTACATTAATTAAGCTATGTTTTTAACTATGTTATAACCCCGATTTCTGGGTGTGCAATTTAAAACGCACATAAAGTTCAATAAGTTTCTTTAGATACTAATAAATCCCCTAATATCTACTTCTTTAAAATCCACAAGATACACTGACACTCAATGACGACTCGTTTATTTACCTTATAAATCTTAACCTTCTTTCTCTTCATAGTTAGATATCTTTCAACTGTGATTTCATATGTATCTTATTTTTCACGTTGAAGGTTCTTACATTTCCCAAAAATTCTTTTAAAATGCTTATGTCGCACATTGACGTGTTTTTAAATATTTCGCGACCACAAACTTCACATTGAAACAAGACATGACAATTTAACAAAAAAATAAGTTCTTAAAACAATCGAACTCTAAACTCAGTCGAACTAAGTTATCCCATCAAAAACAATACTTGTCAAAAAAACCAAGTCTCGCAACTCAGTTGTTCTGCGGTAAAAAGTTGTGAGATCCATGTAATACCAAGTCGGTTATTAATTTATTCAGTCTCTACTTAAGCGACTTTCTGTCTTAATACGTCCAGTCTCTAAGACCACGATCGTGGTCCATAACAATTGAAAATCAATTGTGTCTGGAATCTCCGTACTCGAAGCATTAAGTTGTTACGTAATAATTAACAGCATCTTATAGTGACGCATATCAATATTAAAATTCTTTAATGTTTTATATAAATATATTGAGACTTGGCCATCGCACTAAATAATTGAATTTACATGTGTTTTCAGGCGATTGAATTTACACGTGTTCTCAGGCGACAAATTGAGGATTCTTGCGCTTTAACACTTCCAAAGTCGACATTAACAACCTTACGCTCTCGTAATAAGTACAAATACGCACGTAGGTACGTTTTTTGCATTAATAAATAATTTAATACACGTGTTTTCATGACGGGAATACCCATTTTTTGCTCGATTTGGCAGGGGCACTACCATGCGCCTATATTTATATGGGACTAGTTTAAACCCGCGGTTTCGCACGCAATATAATAATAACTGCCGTAATAAAACATCTTTACGAATAAAGCCAATATTGAAAAATTTAACTGAAGACTTGGCTGTATGGGCTTAATTTTCTTTGCGGTCTTTTCTAGATTTTTTAGTTTTTCGTTGATTCATACACCAAACACTACTTATATTCCAAATTTGAAGCTTCTAGGTCTGCTAGAAGTGCCTTAGAATTTTGATGATCGGTGAGTCAGTGAGTGACAAAATTAAGAAATTTGACCCGTTATAATTTCTTAAAAATACTGGTTCAAATTGAATGAAAACGTGTAATATGCTTATATAATATACCTGCATGGTTACTGAAAATTTCAGTCTTCTAGTTTTATCCACAACGAAGTTACAGGGGGTCGAAAATGGTCTGAATTGCTTCGAGAAAAGGATGGTACGGCCGTGACGCTTTTTTGCTCGACTTGGTGGGGGCACGGCCGTGCCCCCAGATAAGGTCTAAAAGTTGCAAAATAACTGATTTAAATTAGACATTTTAAACTTGTAGGTAGGTACTCTCTATAACTCGATACCGACTGAATTTATAGGTGACATCTATTTACAAGTTTTGTTTATTACATATATATAGGCTCCGTGCGATCCTACACCGACACAACACGCGTGATGTATAATTAAGCAGAAACTATCAATGTTGTATACAAAGAAATATTTTACTTTGCTTTTGTGTATATAATTCTTTGCTTTTTCAAATATTTACAGAATTGAAAATAAAATACATTAAAAATACTCTAAGTGGGATAAACTTACGTTACACTTAAATCTAATTAAATTTAATCCACATATTCGATGTAACAAGCAGATACGACACTACGACAGAAAGAACACTACGGCATATACTTAGGTGCTTAAAAAAAAAGCGCTGTGTAACCAGAAGTTACTTTACAACTAAAATACAAGTAATACAAAATGTTAAAACATGCATTTACGTTTTTATATTTAACTCCTCTGAATAACGAACTTTATACGAGAAAACATTTTTATTTCTCCCCTGAGGACGAATGGATCCAAAGATACAGTAGGCCGTATATTATGCAGTAGTTTGTAAACAAATTTCGTTCGTAAAAAGTCAATAAAATGTGTCAACAAACACCTCTATAAAGAAGGATTCCGTTGATCATAGGGCGTGGAATATTTATCTCTACGTATAACAGAAAACAAACTCCTACGTATAAATGTGTGCAGTTAGGTCCTCTGGCTCATAGTTTAAGCACTCTGTCGAGTACATTTTGATAGCACATACCTTTACGTGTCGTTTTTAACATCGAGCCCAACATACAAGAAAGCCATAATATAAAGTTATCTTATAGATTTACGGGCGGATTCGAGAATACAAAAGTTTCGTCGCTTTTGCTGAAGTTAAAATAATTCGATGGTTCAAGTTATTTTGAATTTAATATACGATGGGCAATAAACTTTTACTCTTAAAAAGGGTTTAATTTTATATTCATAACTTTGATTTCATCTTAAAAGGTAATTAGTTGTAATAAGTAAACTTTAGGAAAAAATTCATGTATTTGGTAAAAATGCTAGAAAAGGTTAATTGTTGGTTTTACACTTAAGTCCAAAGCCATAAGTATAATAATATTGTTGTTTTAACTATCCTTGGACCGTATATATTTATCTTTAAAACAATAGGTAATAATATAACTTATTGTTGTGAAAACGTACCGACATGGAAGAAATTATTGAAAATTCAATGTAATCTACTAATTAATTATTCCTGAATCCAAAATAAGCATTTTTTTCCGTTTGTTTGAAAACTTATAAGCTGAGGACCACCGAACCGATTTTGATTACGAACTTTTAAATTATTTATATTTACACTGACGACTCGCCCGCAACTTCGTTCGCGCGGTATTTGTTTCTCATAGGAACATTGATCTACCATTTTTAACAGGATGTGAAGTCGCCTGTGTATAGGCAAAACAAAACCGTCCGTATTGTGCCGTAATGTAGCGTATTATTGTTTGTTACCTCATATATCCTTTTTTTTACATGAATCAAGAAAATTGTGCTCTACTTATAACGCTTATGACATATATTCGTTGAGAAGAATTCTAATATAAAACGTTTAAGAATAGCATAGAAAGAATATCCTCCTTCGGACCAGCTGCGCCGCGGCCACCGCTCGTGGATCGCATCGGGTCGGTCGGGTCAGTCCTTACAAATATTTATTACGGGTTGGAACTTGGATGTGTCAGACTGTTTACGAGAATGAGACGAGAATTAAATCGTGATAATGTTCACAGTTCACATTAAATTAAAATCATTTGAATTGAATAAATAACCGTCCGCACTGTCCGCAGGCATAATGTTAAATTTAATAGTTTAGTTTACTTATCGAAAAAACGATATTTAGTTCTTTTTTTTTATTTACGTCTTTGACGAACAGTTGTACACATTGTCAGTATTGTAACCGAAACTTTACGACAGCATCCTAATGCATGTACGAAAACACTTCTGACGACATCTAACGGTCAATAGCATAAATCAACACAAATTGATTAAATACCCTTTTCTTACAGCAAAAAAAATCATTGCGACATCTATCGTCGCATGACAAGAACTATACTATACAGACTCATTCCCGTTGCATAAATATTTTATATCGTTTCTGTTCCTGGTCTTGATATCGTCTCATTTTCGTTCACATTCCCAACAAGCAAAGTAAGCGGGAATAGAGGCATGGGGGCTTATACTAAACCAATTAATTCTATGGCGTTCGTATACCATATAAGATACACATTTATTATTATACATAATAATATGCATTTAACATTTCAGAAGAAATAATTTGTTTATTTATTTATTTATTTTATGTGTATGGAAAACCAACAGCACTTATCTAAATGACTATGAAAACCGTATCAAAATCTGTTGATTGATTTAGAAATGGTCAACTTAAATCATCCCACGATCAACAACAAAACATAAAATTATTTTTCTTTTAATGTTGAGGAGTTCAGTGACATACACACGAACAGAAGAAATATACAAATATAGGTGAAACATGGATGTGCATAATAAAGTGGAGCAAAAAAATACGCCACATATCAAATATATTTCATGTGAAGTTTAATTTAGTGTGATTCACATGTTATTTAAATTTTCAATGAAAAAAGAAATAATAATTTTGAAATTACAGTTCATGTGTAATTTAGCAAAACGTTTAAAACAAACAATGATGATGATATGTGATCTGTCTAATCTTTGGGTATGTCATTTTCAATAGTTTCGATTAGACGCTCCTGATAGCGACGGTTTTGATGATTTTGCTATCTAAGATATGTATAAAACTAAATAATGGCAAACGAATCAAATAATGTGTCCACCAAATATATCTGATCTGTATATATGATATCTAATCCAACAACTGATGAAAGTCCATGAAGAGGTGGTACGAAATATAGACGAACATCTGAAGTATCTGCTTACGCTTCTGGAAAACGAGGATGAGCTTATGCCTGTATATAATGCGATTCCTTACTACCACCTCTATAGATCCGCGACCGAAAGTTAGTTATTGATAAATCAGAACTCTGAATTCTATAAGATTAAACTAGGCCACGCACCTGTATCGTCTAGCTCACAACATGTACCTACGTATAACACGTCATGCGCCCGTGACGGCTATTATACCGCATACATAAAGCTTTGCTAAACCAACATTCTTTGCACCCCCGGAAAAACTCAATGGAAACGACGTACAAACCTGAAAAAGTGCTACAGAAATGTAAACTTTAAAATCAAGGAACTAAACATATTTTTGCGTAAACAGAAAACGGGGCCGCATGCCCGTTACCACGGTATCTATGTTAGATAAACATACATCTTCTCTGTCTGTGGTTTTCCGACTTTGCCGAGATTTTTTGAAGGAAATTGACTAGTCGCAGGTGGGCTAAGGGAAACAGGTCAACGGGTCTCGGCAGCGTGTCATGTGCCACCGGGTACGGACTTAGGATTATTTTGGCTTGGATAAACTGCTTAAACACATTATCTATTGTTCAACTGCTTACAATACATTAATACTCCCTTCACTCAAATGTATACTTCCTTGTAAATCTAGCGCAATCATACGCTTTTATAATTCTACGTTCTGCAGAGCTGACATGGACACCGCGACAAAAATTTGTTGATTCTTTATCTCGTGCCGAAACGAGATATCTATATGTTACAGAGCTTTCTCTTTTCGGCACGAGATATTGTGCCGACAAAATTTTGTCGCGGTTTGCATGTTACTCGTACAGGCTATAATTTCGGTCATCCGATGTGATATAAAAATAGAAATTATTACACTTATTTTGGAAAATGCAAGATATTGTTACCGTTAATAAATTTTTATGCATATTTTCCATTAACTTGATGTATGTAAGAAATGCCTAGATTTCGCACACAAACTCGATATCAATATTAGATAACCAGTCACTACTTTTATGTTACTAAGTTCGTTAAACAACAAATATTTTGGTTTCATATAATCTTTTCAGAAAGCGCGAAAACGACCGACCATTGAGTATAAAGGGCCTCGAGTATAACAATATGAGATTACAGATAATCTGTAGTGACGAGGTCATGTAAATCTACTTTAGTTCAATCGTATGAGATTTAATAAAAATCTTTTAACTGTATTTTTTATTATGGACTGAAATAGATCCTTGAGTAAAACTTTAAAACGTAATTCGCTTCATTAAATTTCTTACATGATTTATACAAGGCTAACGTAAAATATTTCTTTTTATGAACCTCAGAACAAATATCAAGAAAGACAGGGCGCCGTCGGCACAGTAATGTTGCTTCAAAAACCATGTCGATTACTTCCAAACACCTTCACCAAACATGCACGTGTTAAGTAATTCTATGGAATCTTCAAAACCTGACAATATACGATCCTGATTTTTTTGAACAATCATCGTTTGGTGTAAAATGCTACATCCGACGAAATTATTTTCACAAGTAACATTTGCCAAAAAATCCGAATTCATTCACATATATTTAAGTTTGGAGTTAATACGTTTGTTTGTCGGCACAGGGTCTTTAATTTTTTAATCTGAGTTTTGACCTGATCTTTGTTCAGTATTGCAAACTACAAAGCTTCTTTCACTATGTATACTTAATAATAGATAATTAAATTTTGTTTAAACATGTCGTGAAATGCATTTTAAATTTTATATTCTCAGTTCATTGTTATATAATTTCCATTCCATTGCATCAGCCCATTCAGCCCCACTGCAGGGGCTTAGGCCTCCCCTCAACATCAGGGGTCATAGAGCATAAATTCACCACGCTGCTCCAATGCTGGTTGGCGGATTGTAACAACCACCATCTATTGACAGCAACCGGGACCGACTGCTTAACGTGCTCTCTGAGGCACGAAGTCGGTGATGGTTAATGTACTTAAGTCAGAAAAATTCATTGGTACACGCCTGGATTCGAACCATCTTCGCAAGGCCTTCTAGATTTGAAACAGGTTCGCTGCTTTCGGGCTATCACGACACTGTGATATAATATTGGTAAGAAAATATTTGTGACTTGTGAAGAGCAGTGCGGCCCTGTTCTGAATCTTTCTATTAATTACGGTGTCGACTGGGGCGCGCCTCTCATCTCCGCAGATGGCCATCGCTTTATATTAGGCTGGGGAGAAAGTCTTTTCGTAATTTATATACAAGTTAAAGAAATTATTCACAGTTTCATTACATTTAACTAAAGTATATTTATGCCGTTTTATTTAATAACCTGTTGCCATCTTGCAGTTAGTGTCATGATCCCGTTGCTGTTGATATGAAGTTTGTGATTAAAAAAACGCTACAGGAAGTTTTGACAGTCTTCTCTTTATGTTAACACTACACAACCTAAAAATTTTTTAAATAACCACAATAAGGTAAATTTTTAAGTTGCAAGGTCAGGACTTTATAGTGGAAGCATTAACACTTTCCAATCAAACTCTTTCCATGCTATTTTCCATGAGTGACTTAAGATGTATGTTATCTACGGCGTTATCGTGATGGCAGACTACACCCTTTCTATTGCTAAATTCCGGCCGTTTTTCTTCAATTGCAAGCTTTAGTGTTATAAGCTGTTGGTAGCAAATATCGGACACAAGGGTTAAAGTTTACAATGAATGGTGCCCTTCTAATCCCACCATACACTCAACTCGGGTCTTGCCAATCTGTGGAGCTTGATGCAGTTTGACCATGATCTCCTGCATATATATATACATAATTTGAAAGTTTAATAAACATATAGAACATAGTGTTGCAATATTATATATATATATATATCTTGGATTAGTTTTGAATTAATTGTGTTTTACTGTCAAGGAATCCAGTAAATATTGAACGAGATCAAGTTCGATCTGTCGTGAAATATTCTGAAGTTGAATATTTCATTAAATTGCAAGACAGGTGGCTGACCTCAAGAGGTTTCACTGACGACTAAATTTATGAACGTGAAAATTCACCAATTGGCCGAAGAGGAGACGTTTCAAAATATATTTATTTTACCAACATAAATTTATGGATTCGGAACCCAGGTGTTATATTAAGAATAATACCTGGGACATCCCACACAACGCCATCTAGTCTCAAACTAAGCAAAGCTTGTATTATGGGTACTAGACAACTGAAATACATACTTTAATTTTCTTTATAATATATACGTAGGTATATAGATATTTTACATCCAGACACTGGATATAAAACACTAAAGTCTTTGTTGATATTGGTGCCTTTATTATGTTGCTAAATAAAGTAAATCATGAAAACCATTGAGCAAAGTATCAAGCAAAAATTGTTATAATAAAATGAAGTAGTGAAATTTTAGTTACGTTTAATACACAATTATTAAAAAGGACTGCATTTTGCTCTCTTCTCGTACAGCTAGTACGGAAAAACGTTATTTTTATTATGAAAAATAAGCGGAACATATGAATGCGAACTGGCGTCGAGACAAAGCATGACTTTTGTAGTGCAAAGCTACGACCCCGCTGTGAAGAATAACAGAATATGCGTTCGTGGCGGATGCAGCTCCTCCTAAAGCTCTACACTGTATACAAAATTATTACGAGGTTGAAATACATAAAGTTTTGACTTTTAATTAATATTATTAAATAATTACATAATAACGACATACAAAACAGGGTTCGGTATTCTTTCCTGTTACCACGTCTACGATCAATTACTGCTAGTGACAGATAAAGTTATTAAATCAAATACGACACAGCCCTAATAAAAAGTGTGTCCGCAAAACCAAACACAATAGTGTAAATATTCTATTTTCAAAAAGTTAAGAATTTTAAAATCGGTGAGGGAGAGAAATGTTCGAAACGAGTTGAACTCTTGCATGATGCCCTCATTTTGACCACAGTGAAGATTAGCAACCTTAATCAGAAGATTGCTAAGGAACAATGGACGCGGATTTATAATGTCGAAATTAAAGGTATGCAATTATTATTTTTTTATAACGAATACATCTCTACCACGTCTAGGCCCAAAACTAAGCATTAGCTTGTGTGTTGGTCCTACTTATACTAGTCCACAAAGAGGAATATATTTTTATCACAAACCGTTAAACTCATACAATTTTAATTTTATATATGGATATTACGTACTGGATAAACCACTAGGCTTGTTTTTACTGAACGAATAAAACGGCATATTTTCATGAGAAAATTTTTATAGTTGCAAAGCTACGTTTATTTTAATGTAATGGTATTTCAGTTAAAAACTGTTTAAAACTGAAGTCAATTTTCAGCGACGTTCACGCTCATTACTATTCGAGTACAGTATCTGTACCGATTCAGCTCGACTTTTATTCTTTCATTTAAATCACATCGCTCGCTTCCAAGTCCACAGATCTCACACTCAAAAGCACACGCCCTCGTGGAAAATCCCTTTTCCTACCATTTTTATTCTGCGCCATAAAATGTAAACCTAAAATTCAATCGCGGTGTTGCTTGGTGGCTGCAACGTAGACTTTTATGAGGCCAGTTTTATGTTATTATGTCGTTTATTTTTCTTTTTCAAAGTCGTATATTAAAAAATTTAAATAATTTATCATTACAAGTGAACCGGTCAAGTGATGATCAGAATCTAAATGCTCGGGTTCCATATGTCACTAAATAAATTGTACGTAACGTGAACTGTAAAGATGATGAAACAGAAGTCGATTTAAAATATACTATTTCAAAAACTTCTTTTCTTTTTCTCACTTCACTTCATTTATTTCATTACGCAAACTAAAAACTATTTTTAAATTAAATTTATCAATATTTCCTAGATTACTTTCAGATTTTTCATTCTATCACTTTCAGTTTAGACAAACAATTTGAGAACATACAACAAATGATAAAGAAGCTTCAGTAACGTCACAATAATCACTTTTTATTTTTTTAGAATGGAAAGCATAACGTACTTTAAATTATCTGTATTTACTTAATTTGTATTTTTTATTTATTGTAGTATTCCCAATACAAGTCAATATTATACATATATTAGAGAAATCAGAGTTTTTTACATTTACAGATTTTATTCAGAAAAATACGAAATACTCAATAAAGTACAAGGAGGTAAGTGTCGGACTACAAGAATTTACCTTATACTAAAGGACTATTGAAACAGATGAGAGGCTGAGAACGCAATCGTTGGGACTTCGGAGAGAAAGCCACCCTCCTTTAAACGAGAGAAAAAAATAATAGAAGATTCTATAAAACAACTGATAATATATTACGCAAACCAGGAATATTTTTTTGTTTGAGAAAAACGCACAGATTACATAACAAATAGACCTATAACTATATATAATAAAGAAAAGACATTTTCTTGTGATTGTGGTTCTAATCGAACGAATTTTCTCCATTATGATTAGTTTTTAGTTGGTACACCGACTTCTGAAATAAAAGCTTTATATCAATGTGATTATTTATTACAAATACTAAAAACAATTGGCATGCGTTAAGAAAGCTAGCTTTCATATGATCGGTGGTTAATCTTAGGGGCTTTTAATAAGTAGTTCGTAAGTGAGGTCATAATAAACTAATAGTCTGATCGAAACTATCTCTCAGCTAATTTCAAACTTTTGATGCCTTCGCCGTATCATAATGGGCACTTTCCCGTGGTCCCATTGACGTGACCAATTAACGGATCCCATTCTCTGTAGTCCCATTAGCTAGTCTATTTTTATTTGTGTTTTTATTACGTCGTCGTATTGATTAATCAATAGGAATGACAAAAGTAATAGTCAAAGAAATTCATGTAAAGATTTGGCTTATTTTACCTTACTTATTTTATCACGAGTAATCAATTACCCTGGTTTAAGCTAAGGAGTTGGATGACAAAAGGTTAGCAAACATAGACATACCATAAACCTCAGGGGTCTAAATGATACTTTCTATTTAAATAAAGTTTTTGAGTCTTTAATCTTCCGTGTTCCGAAAGACGGAATGAGAATGCGTGGCAAAGGACCTGGTGCAGTCAAGACCAGGGAATTTACAATAAAAAAAAATGTTTTTCACTCTCATTTATTACGTGTTTAGTATTATTATTAACAATAGTATTCTTTTCCTAAAATGAATATTAGATTTCATTTAACTTCTAGCTAAAAGATTGGAAACTATTTCAAAGGGTTTTAGCTCATGATCAAGAGACAATAGATTTTAATTTTTCACGATTAAATATTTATACGAAATTTTAGAAAATTTTATTTTCATTAATACAGAACAGAACCATTGAAAAATAGAAAAAATAGTTTTATTTTAAACGAAAGTCTTTAATAGCTGGAGGACCAACTTTGCCTTGTAAATGCGAAAAAACCCTAGTAGGTTCCTTTCAAAGTCCTGGGCAAACGAAAGCAGCGTAAATTGTTTTTATGCCCGGAAGCCATCCGATGGATGCAGCATGTTTACGGGAGCGTGTATTGTGGTTAAAAGCAAGCAGTTTTGCTTCTAAAGCAAAGGCTTTAACTTCACTTCTGAAGTTCGTCGGGTTGAAACAACGCAGCTCATTTTCTTGAATTCTTGTTAGCCGTGCAGACAGAAAATAATAAAGGTATGTTGGTTAAAGGTAGAGAATACATAATTTCATGATAACAGAGCCAATGGTAGTAATGATTGTAGAGTTTCTACAATACTGACAATATAAGTTCAGTCTCTCCAATTTATTCTTAATTTTTAAAAAAACAGTAAAATATTTATAAAAATAAAATTTTTGTGGATTTTTTATAAACAAACTATTACTCTTAATACGTTCAAAACCCCGCAAAAATAATAAACTTATCGCTGAAAGGGAAAGATGTAACAAAAATATTTTTTACAATTTCTCTGTCCTTCTTTTTTAGACTTCGAGAAAACTAAATCTTAATTTATTTTCATCACATAATATAATAAAATAATATACTCTCAATATCAGAGTTATATTTTTTTGGGTCTGATAATCTATTATGAAATGAAAATAATTAATTGGTTAGAATGTCCCACTAAAAGCAAGCCGAGAAATTGACATGTGACGGGGGGGCAATCCCGGACGTAACACAAAAGAGCACAATCATAACGCAATTTCATTAGGCATCAGCTGCTCGGATATCTCCAGGAAGGGGATCCCTACTGTAGAATTTTATCATGATAAAGGATGGGCCTATCCGAATAATTGAGTCCCATTAGGACTATTGTCCTCGTCTCGAATTGATTTCAAAGGGCAAATTAAGGATTCGCATTATTAGAATAATATCGTTTGAAACGGAACTCTTATTTCAATAAACGCTTAGAAGAAATGAAATTTGTGAACTGTTGAATTTTCAAATGAAGATTGTATCAAAATAGTAAGTTCCATTGAATAAGTATGATTTGCTTAGATATTATAAATACTGGCTTTACGTACGCCTACCGCCTACTTACCGTAGCGTGATTTAGACATTCATGTCACTTAGAATTTAACCCAGACTTGATTCTCGCGGTTTTGCCCATTTATTAAATAGATTGTATTATTTTGGTTTTCACGCAAAATCGAGTTAGTGTAAACTGATTACACCTAAAGTTAAAATTATTGCGTTTTGGATGATTAAAATTGACTTATTTGTCTACATTTCCTTTTCCCTTCTGTCTCTCTTTCTGTTTTTATACTTTCATCCCTACCCCACCCTTGCTCTAGTAAAACTTAATTGGAAACGCGCATTAGTCTACTAAAATATATTTAGTACTAGTTGACATATTATTAATTTAATTATTTATGTTTATCAACGAAATGTATTATATTTTAAAAATTTGTAATAAGTGTGTTTAAATATTCTACTGTGAAAAAGTGAAATTATTACTGTATTTTGCATCTCACAATCCTGAAACAATAACATATAAGATTTGTGGTGTGTGGGCTGTAGACTGAACAAATAATCTTTAGTTCTCATTATAGGCACACTTAATAACTTCACTCTTTTATGAGGACCATCTTTTTAACATTCATTTATTATTAAATTATTGATATGTTGTTAGTTTTTTTTTTTTTTTAAATTTTTAAATTTAGTTGTAGTTTACTTATTATTTGCAGTAACCTTTTGGAGGTAAACTAAGTAATGTATAAAACCTATTCTGAGCTAATACTTATGATAAGGTCCAGCTGTTTTAAAAAATACATCTACTACACGCTGTCCTGGTGGCCTATAACCCTAAAAACATGTCTAAGAACACGATCTGAGATCATAGCTATATAGGGCTAAAACCTCATCAAAATCTATTCACCCAACCGTTTTTAAGAACCCATCTACTGCGGCACCCCCTGGTCACCTATAACTGTAAAACATGCTGTAAAGTGGTACTCAAGTATTACCTAACACCACATCAATACTGACTCCAGCCGTTTTAGTAAAACATATAGACAGCAGCGCCCCCTGGTGGTCATCATTGTTTACTTCACTTCAACATCTTATATTGAATAAAAACTTTTTGAATTTGAATTTGAAATCTATACTGATGTAATACCTGTGTAATGGAAAAGCCGTATTGTGATTAGCCTAGCTGTTTAAAGCAACACATGTACCTATTAGAGTATTGGTGGCCTAAATCGTAAAACATATTTAATAATCAATGCAATGCAAAATAATGCGATCATCTCCGTCGTTTAAGAACAACGAATCTACTGCAGGTCCCCCTGATGCTTTATAAACGTAAAATCTGCTCTGAAGTGATACTTATGTAATACAAAAAACCTTAGGCTCGTGATCAGGCCAGCCGTTCAAAATCAACAAATCTACTGCAACGCCTCCTGGTTTGCTGTGAAGGCGATCTTTAAAATGACAAAAAACACCTTTGAGAAATATCATTTACTTGTATACTAATATTATAAATAAGAAAAATTAGATTTTTATTTATGGATGAACTTAAAAACTACTAAGTTGATTTTAAAAACTTTTTCACCTATAGAAAGCTACATTATCAGCGAGTAACAAAGAAATTGGTATAGGTTACTTTTTATCTCGGAAAAGTGGTCACGGTACATACAACTGTGTAGACCACGCGAGGAGAGCCGCGAACGAAAAGCTAGTATGCTACATAAAGCAACAACCAACGCTATCCCGTTAGTTTCCTAAAGTACTAACGTCGTATTGAAACAATGTTTAAAAATAATTAGTTTTTGGCAGTATCCAGTCTCGTTCCCGCTCCTAATGTAACTTTCAAAATTAATATCTCAATCGTTGGTTTTGATGAGGTAGTGAGAGAGATATTGTGTACACATGTGGAATAAACCTTATCATTTGTCCGATAATTTTTCACCCAATTTAATTGCTGAAAACCTGGTTACGAATCGTACATTTTGAGGGGCTCACTTAAAATCCATTTTACGTCATAATTAAAACGTGTGACGTAATTCAATTTAGTCACAACCCTAATACATTAACTTCAGAGATATATTGGAACAGAGAAAACGTAATGAAAACGCGAATGGTAGGTACGAGTGTAATCAGATTACACCGCTGAAAGGCTGTGCGCATGTAAACGAGAGAAACTAATTATGCCCTTGCGGCCCGAACCCCGATTTCGTGCAAATTCAATATTTTTACGCTTTTAACGTATAAAAATTATATTTACTTTATAGTATCTATTGCTAGGTGTTAATAAAATATTTTTAAAAATAAGCGATAGTAAACAATTTAATGTGCTGGAATATTCTGGAAAGCGCTAGAACGTTTGAATTAATGAATATACAAAGTGTTTTGATGAAGGCAATCCAAGCTTAAGGAGCATGTTGAGCTTACCGAACTAAACAAAAGTTAAAAAAAGATGTCATCAAAAAATGAAACTTTAAACATGTTTTTCTTAGTAACCGTTAGTTTACGCCATCTGCTCGCTTGAAACTTATTGATTTGTTTGGTAAGCTCTACACGCTCTATAAGTTTGGACTAAGTTCAGCGGAATACGCTGTAACGTACCTGGCAGCCATTAGAAAGTCGGTCGAATGATATGGATTATTGACATTGCAGTCAAAGTCTCTAGAAAAAAGCAAACGAATTTTTAGTGTTAAAATGACTTGTGGATTAGGATGTTGTAAAAAATTTGTGCTTAGATTTATTTTGTTGTAATGAGTTACGAAGCGACGACCGCTTAGCTTAGTGGGTGGCGACCCTACCTACGAAGCTGGAGATCCCGGGTTCGAATCCCAGGTCGGGTCAGTATTTATATGATGAATATTGGTACTGGTATCGGGTCTTGGTTGTTATATGTATGTGGTGTCTTCGCTTGGTACCCAAAACACAAGCTAATGCTTAGTTTGGGGCCTAGACGTTGTGGTGATGTATATAGGTACGTTATTATTATTTTTAAGCGAAATGAACGTAGTAAGAAGTGGTCGTGCGGTGCACTGGACTCCTACAGAACTCGGTGTTGCGTTTTTATCTCGTATATTTTAATAAAGCTCAGCTAAATTACACTAAAAGGAAAAATTGTATAGCAATTGCCCCATAACAAATATTAAAAAAAACTCATTGACTAGCGATAGAAAATATAAAATTTTCTCATTTTCTGATTCAATTTTCGAGTGAAAATGCATTGCACCGTTTCTAAAACGTGTGTAGTATAATTCGGATCCCTTTTTTGGGCCTTCCGACCTTTTAAATCAAATTCATCGCAACATCTCCATGACCCGTCATACGCACGTCGCACTTTTATAGTAGTACCTTAGTTATACTTAATTAAGCTCTGGGTTTTCCTTTTTTTCCACTATTTTCGTATGTTTGTCATAAAATTTTCATATGAAGATGTATTAGAGAATATATAACCAACTATGCTTTAATATTATTATGTGTACATCCTCGCGTTAAATATCAACACTGCCACTATCACTAATATATCACGTGAAGAGACTAAAACTAAACAAAGACAACACAATCAGCATAAACTCTAACCAGCAACAGTGTCTACCCACCACTTAAACTTTGTGTTAAAAAAACGTAAGTGCGTGTAGGCGACATAATCCACATCCTTTATAAATATTTCTTTTTCATTTGTTACACAAGTATTGTAATCGAAAAGTTCCTGCCCAATTGACCTTATTCAATGAGGTGTAATAATAATAATAGCACCTGGGACATCCCACACAGCGCCACCTCATCCCAAACTGAGTAAAGCTTATATTATGGGTACCAGACAACTTATATACATACTTAAATATTCATTACAATATATATATATATATATATATATATATATTGTTTTACACTCAGACACGGAACAAATAGATATGTTCATTGTTCATGCACACAAATATTTATTTCGGGCGGGAATCGAACCCGCAGCCTTTGGCTCCGCAGTTAGGGTCTTCAACCACTGAGCCAATCGGTCAGTCAATGTAGTATATAATGTACTTTATACAATGTAACTGTGATTTCCATAGAGTAAATTAATTTGACAACAGCGTTTGGTTTTAATAGAGTCATAAATATCAACTTTACATAATTTTACGAGGTTGAACACCGGCGCGCGGGGACCTTGCGCACTGTAACTCGGACTAAAACTCGCCAATTTGCACCAGCTAGCTAGTGCACTCGTATGATTGGTTAGACGGTAAACTCAGAAGAGGGTTTCTAGTCAATTCGTATTATTATCATTTGCCCAATCTCATACGGAACATAAAAATTGTTGTCTTTTTGGTTCGAAAGTGTAATTCATGTAATGCAATTAAGAAGGCACCGCAGCATGCACATAAATTTTATTATCATATTTTCCGAGTCGTATGCCACCAAATTTGTTAAAAACACCTTAATTTAGGGTAAATTGTTTCGAATTAGGTAACAAGCTGTCACGTTAGAAATAAAGCAGGGATCTCAAGGGTTGTGACAGAAGAGAAGATAAAAGAAATTTACAGTTTGTTCAGTTCAATATGTGGTGATAACCGAGTAGTGGCGAGCCCGTTTTTTGTTTAGTAGGTCGTAGTTCCAATGCCAATAACCGGCATATACCAATGAGTTTTTTTTGACTCAAGTACATTACTGACGTACATTACTGAATTCAATGTGATGGCAGTCGTCAAAATCCATCAACCGGCAATGAAGCATTAACCCGTAGTGGATTAAGCTGCAGGACCCCTCATCCCAAGAGGAGGCCTAAACCCCTGCAATAGAACATAATGGGTTCATATGGTTTGTTCAGCCATTTACTATAGTGATTTTAGTAAAGATAATATGGATGACAATTTTCCTCTTGCTCGTCACTTCCAATTAAGAGCGTCGAAGTTTGTTTTATATTTCTGACACTTTAGATTTCTTGGAACTGAAGCGACGCAGTTCGCAAAGGTCTGATAGCCATCAACAGCGGGTTTTTAGTATCGGAGCAAATTAGCAACACATCGTCGCTCCATTTTCTGTGTGAGTGAGCTACCAGGTACCTTTTGAATTCACATTCTTATAAAATTTGCATATAAAAATTTGTTATTCACATATAAAAATTTTAGCCAAATATTTGGCCGGTTTGTTAATAAAATTTACAAGGACTACAATTTTTCAGACTACTCCACTGTTGCGTTGCTGTTAAGATTGGACGTTTTGAATGTGAGCTGCCAGAGTTGCCTTCGTAGAATTATAGAATCAAAACGACATTTTCAATATAAAAAAACCTGAAGTTGCATGTTTCTAATTATTATTTTGTTGATGATGACGTTAGAGCGAATACAGTTACCATTTTCGCAGAAAAATACAAATAAGTTAATGTTACAAATGAGAAAAAATTAAGATAGAAATAAATAAGATTAATTTTATTAAAAATTATGCTAGGATACATTTTACAAAATTGTTTTAATTATAATACGAAATAACTACTGAATTTTTGAAAACTCTATATAACTATCTATAATTATTTTTTTTGTAGTCTTAAAACAACCGGACAGCAAAAATCTACTAAAAATGGCAACACTTTCGCGCAGCTCAACTGTATATACCAAACATCCAATCATGAAGTCGATCGATCGATATGAAACACCACAGTACCTATATAAAGAGTACATACATTAGGAGTAGTGTGACAACGCAAAAAACAACTTTTATTATCACTTAATAGGCAATATTATCCACACACTAGAAAATATTTTCACAGATAATAAACTGTGTATCTAACCCTCATCATCATTTATCATTTCAACAGCTGTATGTCCACTGCTGGACATAGGCCGCCCCTTAAGATCTTTCTAACACACGGTCTTGAACCACCTGTAACCAACAGCGGTCCTTCACCTTTACCAATCATCAGTCCACTTAGTGAAGAGCCGTCAGACCATATAACCTGATTCAAAGCATAACCTATAGCTCACCCTATTCCATTATATTGTATGAATTTTTCAAAAGCTCTTTTGAATTATAATACAATCCAATAAATCAACAACATTCGCGGTAGGTGCACAAGAAAACCGTACAGGGAAAAAATAAATAATAAATATATTCCAGTTCAGTGGTCAAATATATCCAAAGTGGAACCACAAGTGGGTTGCGTTCGTTATATGTCAAATTTGTCTGAAATGTAACATAATTCTCTCTCCAGGGAGCGGTAGAGCGTAATAAGCATGAGAAACGAATCTTTCATATATTATTTACACTAGATACATCGGTAAACTTGAAAAGAAACCCTTTTATATGAATGTTTTTGACTTGAAATTTAATTTGGTATATAATTCAAACATATCTAAACTACATATGTTGTTAAAGCACATCTCCTCAATTAGTACCTACTCAATGAAACCTACGAAAAATTATTTTTGAATAGTTTCGTTCCCCAATTCTCACTAAAAAAAGGATTCACTTTTTGTAATCGGCACGTCACTTTAACACTGATGATTCGTTAGTTTTTCCTTTGAACTAAACCTTGAATTCGTTGTCAACGTTGCTCTATTTTATAACGGTTAATTCACATTTTACAATCGCTTTGTTGAACTAATTAATTGATTTTTTTTTTAAATTTAAGATGTAACAAAGTTTTTTTAGGCGTTTAACATTAGTCACTTCCGCAATTAAGCTCAAACCTCCGTTGTGCAGAGCTTTTATGGAAAGCGGAATTTAGCGGAACGCGGGCTTTCAAGGTTGACGCCTTGTGCTTGTGAGGGCAGGCTTTCAGTACAGGTAATTATTGTTTGTGCGCCTTTCCGCGGTACATTAGGATAACATTAGCTACAATTACGTATGGTAGCAAAATGTTACATCCCTACTAATATAGTAAATTTGAAAGTTATTCTGTCTATATGTCTGTCTGTCACGCTGTCACGCCTAAACCGCTGAACCGATTTTGATGAAATTTGGTACAAAGGAAGATTAAACCTCGGAGAAGGACATAGACTACTTTTTGTTTCTCTGTTTGTCTGTCTGTTTGTCCGTCTGGGATGATCTCCGAAACGGCGGATCTGATTTCAATCAAACTTTACAGACAAAAAGAGAGGTTGTCAGGAGTGACATACTACTTTTTGTCTGTCTATTTGTCTCCATGAGAGTGACAGGCTACATTTTATATGAAAAAGGCACGGTATCTGTGGGATAGGTAATTATTCTTCACGCTAAATTTAGTACTGAAGTGTCTAAGGCGTGGAATAATGGACAGGGTAAATTTATCCCGGAAAAATACATGGTTCTCTTGGGATAGCTAACGGATTTTGATGAAATTGGGTATAGCAAGTAAAATATAGAGATTTATTAGGTACCTAAGTTTCAGAATGTTCCAGAAACTCTTAGTGTCCTGAAGTGTCGCGTTCCTTTAGCTGTCTCGGTACAATTGTGTAATTCAAGCGGGCGAAGCCACGAGCGGAAAGCTAGTATGCTATAAATAATCGTAAGAGATCACATCAATTTTAAACATTACAATTAGTGTCTTCTTATTTGTTTCATCCTGCCTAAACAATGTTTTCAAGAAAATAAAAAGGTTTTAGTAATTTCATCTTCTTACGACATAAGTTCACCTTCACTAAGGAACTCTGAAATCCAACTAGTTAAGTCTGAAAAGGATGAAAGGGGATTTTCAATTTTTTTCTACGCTATCAATATCTCTATAATACCACTTCAGTTTGAGAAAAAATTAACTTTTCAATGATTTGTAAAAGAAACGATTTTTTTTTAATATAAACTTTAGGTTTGGGGTGTGGGAATCCAAATATGAATAAATACTGAATCGATAAATACCCACAACGAGGAATAGAAAGGACAGGATGACAACCGCAAAAGGAATCGTGACGAAAAGTGAATCAGAAAGCAAAACGTAAAGCCAATACGAATCTCTACCAAAAATACAATATTGCCAATTTGGAATAAATAGAAAGGTTAAAGTTTGCTTTATGACCTTAAGCTAGATAGTAGGAAAAGGAAGAATGTACAATTGATACTGCCTATTTCAGCAATCAAAATACGATGAAAGACGTTTCTACATATACTGTAAGTTAGTTCAAGTCAATTCAGCTGTTTAAACCACAGAGAATCAAGTTGGAAAGAGATGTCATGTGATATTGTTTAGAGAAACGTGAATCAAAAATGACTGACGTGCCTCATACAACCAATATAAGTAAAAATATTACCCATACGTAGTTTTATGTCAGATTTGTATAATTTTACAAAGCGATTAAGTTGTTCATCCCTTTCATTTACGTCTTTGGTATGATTTGATGTTGCATTTTAGAATTGAGGTTTAATCTGTCTTAAGTATGCAATATACTGCTTACTTGAATAAAACAGAGTATCTACCTAGATACCAACTCAAACGATATCTAATGCTCTGTGGTTAAAAGAGCTAAAAGAGCTGAAACTCTTGACATAGAGCTTTATATGATTACTATTTATACTGGTACCAGGTCTTGGTTGTTATATGTATGTGGTGTCTTCGCTTGGTACCCAAAACACAAGCTAATGCTTAGTTTGGGGCCTAAACGTTGTTGTCATGTATACGTTATTATTATTATATTTACTGCTTGTCTCTAATTTGAATTGGTTAAAAGAATCACTATGGTTTTAATTTATTATCTTCCAGTAAAGTCAGAACTAATATTTTTTTGTTAACATTTAAACAATTGTTAACGGGATCGTGAATAACAAAATTTCCATACGGTAAACAAAAATAAATGGACAATTGAGCATATATTCATTACGAACTAGTGTAAACGGATTTAATCGATGGTCTATTTCGTTTTATATCAAATAACTATATATACGGGCTTAAACGATAGTGCGTTTATGACCGCCACGATCGTAGTTCGAAAAAAATATCTAAATACGGCCGATATGGTCTTTACAGTCGAACGACTATCGGTTATAAGAACTCTATCGCACGACCCGGCCGGGGCCGCATTTTGGGATCGACTAAATAGTCGACGCGCGATAGTCGTCTTCTCTGCAAACGACACAAAACTATTTTTAAAGATTTTATAAAAAAGACCTCCCATTGAACGGGGGTTAGGCTTAAGCCCACCACGCTGGTTTAGTGCGAGTTGGGTGCTTGACAATCATGATCACTTCATGATTGGGGATCACGGATGGGGTAGACGAGTTTTCGAGTGTAGGCCAAGAACCGGAAAGCGAAATGTTGGGCTCTCCCCAGTCAGGTAGACAGATTTTAAGCAACATACCGGGGGTAGCTGGATGCGAAAGACGGAGTGAAGAGATATGCGCTGATGATGTTGAGCCATGATTTTCTTATAATTATATTATATTATAATTATATTATAATTCTGTTGCTTCTCTACAAATACGCATTCTGTAGAGTATTATATTTATTATACGATTTTAAACTTCTTGTATATAATTGATCGCTATCATCTTAACTTTTCTTTGTTGTCAATTTCCAATACCAACTTACTACTGTATTTTCGGTTAATGAATAATTTACGAAACATTTTTAGATAGATTGAATTCCGGCCGAACAAAATTTTGAGTTCAATAAAGCGAACGAATTGAACTTGTCGAGATGCAATGAATATTCATAAAATTACTGCGATGAGTTCATATTGATCTTTCGTGGCAGGCGTTTGGTCAACAAAACCTTTTGTTCCTAGCGTCTACAGAAATTAACACAATCAAAAGAAATTAAAGATTACTCAGTAAAGGGTTAAGTTTCAGAAATTATTAAGAAGGCGTACGTAACCTGCTTAATTCTAAGTTAATTCCCAACGAAAACTTGTTTCACGTAACAAAATTCGCTCGATACTCTTACAGGAACTGTGAATATTTTATAAAGTTGTTTTAGTTAACATAAATAGCATACTTTGTTAAGAAGTTCTACTTATGTATTATACTTATTATGAAGTTATTAATTTTAATTATCATTCACGTATTTAACGCTATAGTGTTTCATTTTCATGTATATTAAGTTGGCAAGAGTATGGGAAGTTACATTGATAAAGTGTTTAATACTTACTTGTTTTCAGGTAGCGTTCGAAACAAATATTAGGTGGCTAATTAACATATAGGTGCTAACCTTGGTAAAATTAAGAAATTACCATAAAACTGCATAATTTATATTTTTCGTTACCAGGCTAACTCATGGTTTGAGTTATGTCATGTAAGATGTTGAAACTACTTTTGTTGTCTATGGCATCATACGCTATTTTCGTACCATTTTCGATATAAACTAGCAATTACTTGCCGTTACATATATATCTGTTCAGAGTTTATTATTTCTTTCTTCTATAATTTATTTCCCTTCTTCTACTTTCCTCTTTACTTTTTCTTCTCCTTGAACGATCTCTTTTCTGAATTTCATCCAACAAACTAACATTTAAATATCTTATTTTTACAATTATTATGAACCAAATTTACTTACAATAAACAATTTCTTAAAGACGATTCTTAAAATGCTCGCGATTGAATAGAAAGCCGAAAAGAGGTAATTTTTCTATGTAAAGATGATAAGTGTGTGTTGACGGATTTGATATTACTTTTATAATTGTTATAATTTATTCTTAATTTAACATCTTAATTTTCTTCAGTCCAGCTATTCGTTGAGATTGTTTCGATAAGTTAATTTACACGGCATTTGTAAAAAATTGATAACTTTGTTTGTAATTTTATGTACGCAACGTTAATTGACTTGGTTAAAACATGAATTAAATTGGAAACAAGGAAACACATGAACAAACTATTATCTTTCCTAAGTAGGAATAAAGGTATAATACGATTTGAAGGGATACTCAAATATAGAACAATTACTAAATCTTAATTAGACCGCTTTAAACTAAATCTCGTAATAGGTAACGCGATATTTTAGCTTCCGCAATTAAGTCCGTTGGTATATGGTGATTACATGACCGAAACGATTTAAATTGAGTTCCTTGCGGTTCCTGCTATAACCTTTATACCGTTTTATGTCAATATGAAAACTCCTGGTTTTCATAAAAATATTTTAAATAGAGTAAATACTATATTATATTTTATGTGACTTCAATATAATAACATTTTCATTAGTCAAAACAAATAATATATAAATGTATTTAAAAAAATTAAAATATTTATGTAATCATAACGTTAGGTGATGAGATTTGTGAATTAATTTAATCTAACAAATATACAAATTATTGAATTGAAGCAGAAACTAAAAAAATGCTAGTTTAAATTGATATGTTGAACAGTTTGGTTGTTTGGTTAAAGCCCACTACCATAATATAATATAATTGAAAATAATAATCAATGAAGACACATTTCCGAATCTTGAAAATTCGTTGAGAACCTTTTTAAGTATGATGATAAATAACTGCAGTGAAGTACCTCTCTTCAATTGGCCAGTATTTTGCTGAAGTCCATAAAGTATGATGTGCACATACGTATGTTGAATATGACATAAATTGTGCACATACAATCTATGTCATATTCAAGCACAGGTTTTGAAGAAATGATTGACTGTTTTACTTAACACAAAGCTAAAAGGGCACCTCTTCAATCAATATAGATTCATAAGCACTAACCTTTGAATAGTAAATGGTGAAAAACTTACTTTTCCAGATTATGTTATAATTATTATATATTAACATGACTGAAGGAACTGAGACTTGAAAAATTTTCTTTTTAGAGTTTTTACCTGTGTTAAGAAAATAGTCTTCTAGTCTTATCCTAAAGGGACCAGGGCTTTCAATAATAAAGACGACACTAGGTCTACACACACACATACACCATATTTTGTAATCTGTCGTATTAATAATATATACTTATAGAACTATGGTTTAGTTACTGAAATACATATTATAATATTTTAACGACGCGGTTCAATCAATGTAAATATCTACTTAGAAAAAACTTTCATAAGACATGCAAAAAAGTTACTTTAATACCAAACACCACTTTATATTCCAATTTTAAATGATTAATTTAAATTTCCTGAATGTATTTTTCTAAGTCATCAGATACAAAGTATTTAGCGGGTACGTTTCTAAAGAATTTGTATTCAAAATCTTGTACAGCGTCCATTATAGTATCCAAAAAAGGCTTCCCAACGGCATCCACTACGAATCTCCAATTTTCGTTCAAGAAATTGACCACTTGTTTACCTGAAATTAAATATTGCGGTTAACATATTCGTTGCATTGTATTATATATTAAAACATTTATAATTATTATAATTGTAAATTAAAGCAATTCCAAAATCATTTCGAGATAAATTGTTTTTTAGCCATATTTTGCTGTTAAGAGCTCTTAACATGACAGTTTGTGGTTATATAGTTAGCGTGTGGTAAGTTTTTCACATATTCAAACAATAAGGAAAAAAATATCAATGTCAAAGGATCGAAGTTTTCCTCAGGGGGGTGATTCTCGGACCGCTTGACTTTGAGTCTCATCAGACAATTTCCATTTACAATGAAAAATGTCACATGATAACGATTTTACTTATTCTCAACGTCAAGTACTTAACAATTGTCAAACGAGCGTCGTGTGAAATGCATCAGATGGTCCGCTACTCACACGACGATTGTCATTAAATATCATTTGACCAATTGTTGTTTGACAATTATCTCATGCTGAAATTGTCAAATGAAACGAGAATCGGGCTCCAGGGTCCCGATTCTTCTCCTATTCTTCCGAGCCTCTTATTACAGTGTAATATGAATATGAACAATCAGAAAATTTGTAGTAAAGGTTAATTTAATTAAGCGCAGTCTGTGATCCTTCACATATAAAACCATGTGTCAAACGTCAGATAGTATTTTATCCTTGCCCACCTTTAGACAGCGAAAGAACATGCAGCCTAACCTCTGTGAAAAATTATTTAAAAAATCAATTAATTGCGCCGAGAAAAAAAACTATTGAAATTAGTTCCTAAAAATAGTTTAATATATCAGGAAAAAATATACAAAATTTGGTTTACATGTCCCGCATTTTGTTCTTTTGTTCCCTTTACAGTTTACTGCTTTATTTCCTGAATTCGATTTTCACTACCTAATATTTCAACTCGATTACTTTTGTATCCATGGGAATCAGAATAATCAATACGTTACTCTTTGTTTCTTAAAACGATGTGGTAGCGTTATACAGTTTCAACCAACAATAACCTTCTCGCATTTATATTATACATCGGCCGTCGAGAGTTTGCGTTCCTGACAGGTCGTAATCGGCATATTAATCGGATGGTTGATGTGAATTTGTCCCGTCGTTTATCGTTTGCATGCGCGAATGACACAAAATTAAATTAAAAATTATATTATTATGTCAACTCTCAACAAACATGATGTTATAGCATGTTTGTTGATTATTTAATTTATGTGTCAGGTACGCAAATTGTCGACGGCCGACGTACAGGTGGCATTAAAAAAAAAAACACTTACTTATATCCAGTTTTCTTAGATACACGTTGTTTACTGTGAAAGTGATTTTATCACCTAATTCATAGGTATAGTCGAAGTGACCTTTCTTGCATCTCAATCTGATTTGACCGTCGGCGTCTCTTACCGCCGCAAAATCAAAATCGAATTTCACGCGGACGTTGACTAAAATATATCATTAATATTAACACACACGAATAATTGTGGCTTAGTACAGAATGTATTTTATTTTTTTAATAAATAATACGCAATTTTTTTAGGATTTTGGGATTATACCGGATTTTTGTGTGAACGTAGTCCAAACTTATACACGCCCTATAAAGTGTGTAGAGCTTACCGAATTAAACAAATACATAGTAAAAAAAATATATAAAAAAAAGAAACTTTAAACATGTATCTTTCAGTAACCGTTAGTTTGCACCATCTGCTTACCTCAAACTTTTCAAACAAAAAAAATTTTTATTATGCTTATGAGCATCTACCAATCACTTCCTGCCCACCCCTTTCGGGTCGAACATGATGTAACAAAAAATCGTGTTAATGGGGTGTTCAGCTGTTTAGTTGGGAAAGCTATCACTTTCTTAAATTAGTTAAAATTCGAGAAATTTTCTTGTATTTATTGATAATTGATAAACATAAAATGTAAAAAAGAAAATTTAATAACGTGCAAAAACTCCTCACATTCGCTTTTTCACGTCTGCGAAGTTTCATTAAAATTGGTTTAAATGTTTTACAGTTCAGCTCGAACAGACAAACGGCCAGACAGACAAACAGAATTGTATGTCACTCCTGACAATCTTTCAATCACATCTGTGAAGTTTCGTTGAAATTAGTTCATCCCTTTTGGAGTTCAGTTTGAACAAACAGACAAATGGACAGATAGACACACAAAAAGTATTGTATGCCACTCCTGATAATATTTTAATCACATCTTTGAAAGTTTCATTGAAATAAGTTTAGCCCTTTCGTAGATCAGTTGGAACAAACAAACGGACGGACAGACAGATAAACAAAAAGTGTTGTATGTTCTGATAATCTCTTTATCATGTCTGTAAAGTTTCATTGAAATCGATTCAGCCGTTTCGGAGATCGGCTCAAACATACAGACAGACGGACAGACAGACAGACAAAAAGTAACCTATGTCACCCTTGATAATGCTCTCTGCACATCTGAAAAGTCTCATTGAAATCGGTTCAGTCGTTTCGAAGATTAGCCGGTACAGACACACAGACACTAGGTACAATTTTATTAATATAGATTTTGTTTTTAAAACAACAGCTGAACCCGACTTTTGCGTGTCTAAAGTGTACTTCACTATTTTCTTTCTGTTTATTGAATTCATTTCCATTTAAAAATTTTTTTTGCACGTTATTAAATTTTCTTTTTTACATTTTATGTTTATCAATTATCAATAAATACAAGAAAATTTCTCGAATTTTAACTAATTTAAGAAAGTGATAAAGTATATAGGTACTTATAAGGAATCTGAATTAGAAAAGCTCTTTTTATTAAAGGATTAAACCCTTCGTGTTTCATGATTATATTTTAGATCCTTTCATTACCAATACTCTCAAATCTCAGTAAAGCTAGCTTTATTTTTAATTTTAATAAATCTGGATACGGGTGTTTGGTTTTAGGATTTTTGACCTCAAAAAATTAAACCTCTAAAAACTTTTTTTGTCAACGTTATTTGTCTTAGTTATTACATGGCATTGAAATAGAGGCATTAAAAACGCTTGACTGGACTGGACGTGGCATCAATATCAACGGCGAGTATATCTCACATCTGCGATTTGCTGACGATATAGTTATTATGGCGGAGTCGTTGCGGGAGCTCAGGGGGATGCTCCGCGACCTCAATACTGCCTCCCGGCGCGTGGGCCTCGGCATGAACTTGGACAAGACTAAAGTCATGTTCAACAATCACATCGTGCCAGAGCCGGTATACGTTGGTGAGGCGGCCCTCGAAGTTGTCCAAGAATATGTTTACCTAGGGCAGACCATCCAGCTTGGTAGTAACAATTTCGAAAAAGAGGCCACGCGGAGGATCCAGCTGGGCTGGGCTGCATTCGGAAAATTTCGTCGGGTATTTACCTCAGCCATTCCTCAGTGCCTAAAGACAAAATTGTATAACCAGTGCGTCTTACCGGTCATGACCTACGGTGCTGAAACGTGGACACTCACAGCAGGACTAGTTCACCGATTTAAAGTTGCTCAGCGAGCTATGGAACGGGCTATGCTCGGGGTATCTCTGATGGATCATATCAGGAATGAAGTCATCCGTCAGAGAACAAAGGTGATCGACATAGCCTGCAAAATAAGTAAGCTGAAGTGGCAGTGGGCTGGTCACATCTGCCGAAGAACTGATGGACGATGGGGAAGAAAGGTTCTTGAGTGGAGGCCACGAACTGGCAAACGTAGTGTGGGACGCCCGCCGGCTCGCTGGACCGACGATATAAAGCTGGTTGCCGGTAGTGGCTGGATGAAAATGGCTGAGGACAGAGAAGTGTGGCGTGCCTTGGGAGAGGCCTATGTCCAGCAGTGGATGAATGTGGGCTGATGGATGGATGGATGGGATTGAAATAGAGGCGCAGTAATAAAGAATGAGCCTTTTTTTAATATTTAACCTACAATATAAACGATTAAGTTAAAAAAATATTTGTGCTTAAGGAAATTAAGCTAAATAAGGAAATGGTACCTACTGCCTCATTTTTTTTAAACTTCGTGTCTAGGTTCTATAAATTTACATCATTGTTTTCAACACTTATAAATTATTAATATAAAAATTTATATAGATCCAAATAAAAGACTAATATTTCACGTGGGATGTCATTTGAAAGAAATAGTCATTACCACATGAAAAATCTAAGAAATGTCATATAATAATTATTATTATAATAAATACATAAAATAAGAATTATAATTATTATTACGTATATTTATTTGGGCCTTTAAAACTCAAAGCTTATGTATGTAGCAACATTTTACTAGCATGAGATACGTGTTACGTTACGTCTTTGATAATTAGCAATTTGGGAGCAAAAAACTAATATTAAATAAATTCGTTAATTACATATGTTGACTCTAGCTTGTCCGTCAGCGTCCAAAATATCATTCAGAATTGAAAATTGTGGATCTGGCGCTTTAGACCTCGCTTTGTAATGACCTTTTAATGTAATATTACACCTCACTTCCATCGACGCGTGTTCCTTCTCTATGTCTGTGCTGTAATAAAATAAAATTTATTTGTAATACTGTAAAATTCAATATTTATAGGTGCACATTCATTATTTCATGGTATATGCATTTGCTTGAATCATCTTACAATTCATGTGTTTATAATACGTATACGATATTTAAAGGTTAATTTTATGTTATTTTCTGTTATGATTTTCCTCGTGTGGTTAGATACGAGTACAATACATTGTAAAGACCTTGGACTATACATACTGGTTGATTTAAAGACAAAAAAATCTCAATTGAAAAACGAGTAAAGTTATACGATGCCTCTGATTTCCAAACAACATTTATTTGACCAGAAGTAAGAAATTCAACGTTATTATATTAATTTTGTCATCCTAATAAATAAGATACATCATAAAATTGTCGTAAAATTAATAAAAATATGGTCTTCCGAACAGAAAACGGTTCTGATTTTGGTTGTTAAATCTCATAATTAATTATTTAGTTACGTATGTACGAGCGAGTTTTTTTGAAAACGCCGTTTGGTGTTAGAAAAAAGATATTTCATAAAAACGACAAGTTTATGCTACAGTAAAATAAACATAACGGAGTGTAGCTTTTTACTTTTGGTGAAATAAATTTTGTACGAAAATTGACGGAAACGTTTAATCATGAAGAAAAATTTGTTTATACAATTTTAAAGCCACTGAATCGATTGTATTAAATTGTAACAGTAGTCGGAGTACCCATAAATTCGATTTTTGTTGTATTTTTTAAACTAACCTAAACTACCTTTTGATTGAGAAATGGTGGAAAAACAACCTACCTTTCCACATTTCTAAAAATCCGAATAGTTGGTTTAATCTCTTCACCTCGCCCCCTCTATCTTATTATATATATTCTTAGGGTGGTAGTTTTGTAAAGCCAACTCGATGTCTATGTAAAGCGAAAAAACCACGTCAAAATCCTTCCAGCCGTATTACATAAATATATCTATCGCAGTGTCCCCTAGTGGTCCATGACCGCATACCTTATCTAAAAACACGCTTTAAGATGATATATAACGCAAAAACCGCGTAGAGATCCTCCCAGCCGTTTTAGATGAATGTATGTATAGCAGCGCTCACTGGTGGCTCATGCCCGCAATTCTTATCTAAGAACTTGCTCTTCAGTAATATTGATGTAACACAAAAAACTGCGTCAAGATCCTCCCAGCCATTTTAAAGATACATATCTATTGCACCGCTCCCTGGTAGCCCATGACTAAACAACTTATTTAATTATCTATTCGCAGGTGATACTCATGTAATGCGAAAAAACGAATCAAAATAAGTCCATTCATTTCGAAGATACACATTTACTGCAGCGCCCCTGGTGTTTAATAACCTATTTAGAAACCTATTTTGGAATGTAATCTATCTAAATACAAAATTTCATATAAATCATTAGAACCTTTTCTGAAATAGCCTATAAAAGAGTAAAAAAAATTAACTTTTAAATGCACCCTGTTTGACAGGTACCAACAGTTTGTATGAGAAAATGAAGTTGCTGTTTTTACTATATAATAGTTTTTCTTTGCAACTTCATCATATTTTCTCACCTTTTAAACCTTGCTTGGACTTTCAGAAATATTTTAAAACCAAAATTAGCCAAATCGGTCCAGTTTTAGTGAGACTAACAAGCTTCATTTCATTTTTATGTGGTATATACATAAACGTATATGTACGTAACGTATATCACTAGTCGCCGCCAGGCGTAAATAAAACTCCTGATTTCACTTGTCTGCCCGACCGTTCGCGTTCTAACGTTGTTATTTTCTAGCAGTTTTTTTTATACTTCGCATGGAGTTTCCTTTTGACTAATAGTTTCGCAATTATCATTTTAGAGTTGATGGGAGAAAATTGAGGAATTGAGGATTTTCTTTTTCTTACGTTTAGTCTGCTATGACAAAACAAAAGAGCAAATGATCAGGTTCAAAAAATACTCGTGAGTGTAGTTTCGTGCTACTGACCAATTCGAGCATTTAAAACAAGCAGGTTAATAATGTGATAATGAGTACGTTTCGTGTTTCTGAACAATAAAGAGCCAAATTAAGGCTTTACGCTGAACATACCCCTAGCTTTCATACAATATTTGATAATATTTGACAAGAAGTAAGAAACCAAGTATAAGTAAATATATTAATGTTACCATCTTAAGGGGATAGTTTTTCAATCCGCGGCTTCGAATTGGCATCCCTATCTCCGTTTCAATCCCTCATCCCCGACCTACTCCTGAGTGACAGAAATGACAATAACAAATTCCTAAAATTCCTATAAAATACCCCTCGAAATACCTTGTGGGCCGTGTCTGTTTCAACTCCTGAAATGTGTATGAATTGGAACCAAAAGTTGCATTAAAAAACGATGTTCTAGGGCAGTACATTTTTTTGTTTTTTTTAAATTGGCATTAATATCGAATTTACGGCTCATTATTTTCAAAAACAAAGAACCGACGGAAATCATGTTTTCTAGAATTCATTCTAAAATAACTAAACACGGTATAAAAAAAACCAAAACATACCGCCCTGTGACTATTACATATATTTTTTTTGTAAATATTGATACAGAAATACAGCGAGGATTAGACACGGGCCAAATTCTCTTTTTTTCATGAAAAGTCTATCCCCTTAATAAGTGTGTCATGAATTTGCCATTAAATTTATAAAAATATGTTCTTTCCACACAAAAATCGTCCTGATTGTGGTTTTTAAAGTCCATAATTTTCGATTTAATTATGTGTGAGTGAATTTTTTTGAATACCAAAATTAAAATTGTTTCGTGTTATAAATAAAACCATGGAGTTTTATGAATAAAACATATTTTATAAATTTTACGAAAAATACGTTAAGATGGAAAAATCCATAAAGTTAATACTTTGACTTTAATAAATACATTTTGTATGGCAGTCAGGGGTATAGTTTAACCTTGAAAAACCTTAAAGTTTTTATAGACATACTTATACATAAATACATAATTCTGGGATGTTATTGTAATTTTTCTTGAAGCTTTCTTTCTTACCAACAAGAGAGACCAAATTCTTAATTTAACTTGTTTAGAGGAGCGCGGACTCGTAATCACTCCGAAAGTGGTGGGCCAGCTTTTTAGCCTTAGCTGTTTTCACAATTTTTATTACTACTAGGATCTACTTTGTTAAACCCCGTTCTACAAGTACATTTTCTTCTTACCGCTCTACCATGCCATACCATTAGCTTATCATTTATGCCCCACTGCAGGAGTTTAGGACTCCTCTCGGTACGAAGGGCCTTGAAGCTTAATCCACCACGCTGCTCCAGTGATGGTGGATTTTGAGGACTGCCATCTATTGGTGGCAACCGGCACCAGCGGCTTAACGTGCTTTCCGAGGCACAAAGTCAGTGATAGTTATGTATATAAGTTAGAAAAACCGCATTGGTACATGCTCTGGGATTCGAACCACGGCTTTCTAAACAAGAAGCGGGCTTGCTATCAGGACGATGTCGCTCTGTTTCTTAATAATAACAGAGCATGATGATATGTATTCTAAGTACATGTTGAACTATTATGACTTTTATCACATTATTATAATTCAATTTGTTTTTGTAATTCATGAGATATGAAGATACATACAAACCGACAAAAAAATTTAACTTTTTTGGCTAATAATGTTTTATGGTTTGGTTTTAAACCAACACAATAAAATGTAATGAAGATGTCTATGTATCTTCCATTCATATACATTAATTAAATTTTTATATGTATAGCTAAGAATGTGAACGTTATCTTTTACTAAATGTAATCATTGATTTGTCTGGCTGATTGATCTTTGAATCGTTACAGTTTTTCAATATTACTCGTATAGATTACAATAAAAAAATACAAACCTCATTTTTTCAAAAATACAATTCCTGATTCCTTTGGCCACTCCGTCATCCAGGACGACATCAACCAAATTCGGTATTCCAGTTCTTATTTCTTTGAGATATAGAGGATCTACAGATGACATATTTAGCTCGGGAACGCCTGCAGCGAAATGAGGCATGACCCTTTGGAATAACTGCTTTTGACACTCGCCATCGTTAATCGGACACGGGCTCAGAAAATCGGCTGAAAATGACAGATAATTAATTTCTCTTTCTATTAATTAAGCATTGTATTGATTAAGGACTTGTCTTAGATGTATTTGACGGAGTGCCGAATCGATATATTTGACAAGTCTATAATAAATATCTAAAAAATACAAAAAAATCTAAAGTTGAGAATTGAGTTTTGTAGGTCTTGTATTTTATTGCTAAGCTCATTAATATATTTTTTAAGTAAGACAATCTGCAGTCACTTTAGAAAGTTTTAAAGCTAAGTCTAAGGAAATTTTTAGGTGACCATTACAAGAAACAAGAGTGTTTTTTTTTTTATTGACAGCGCTACAAACCAATGTATTCAAAACTAAGTGAATTATAGCAATTTAATCCAGCGATGTGAATCAGCTATATTTAAAAAACGCGTTTCGGACTATAAACTATATTATTTTAGCATGTTATTTTATATACTATGCTATAGCATAACGAACAAGGCAACGCGCGGTGCGTTTAGCGCAACAAACGAAACGCTACAACGAGGCGTGATCGCGCGTGACTGATTAGTCTGCTGCGTGCTGTCGCGCGCGATCGCATTTGCGTCTCGTTTTCTCGTTGAGTCGTTGAGTCGTTGCGTTGTACAACGTGTTTTGTTGGCGCCTGGCGGCGTTAGCGCTAGTCAAATCAGTCAGCGCGCGATCGCGCTCTTTATAGGACGTGTTTCGTTATGCTGAACGTATCGCTCTATTGGTAAGACGGGACTGCGGGATCACGTGGCGCTATTTAATAGCGCCAAGAGGCAACCAATATAACATGCTAAATCCGTTGGACTTAAGTAACGCATTTAAAATAGTGCTGTATGCAATATTATACACCACTGATTAATGTCAAGAATTTTTATCTTTCATTGTAGGAACATAATTATTATATTCTTTTAAATTATAACATGCTTTAGAGATAAGTTGTCGTTTTACATAACTCTTGAATTTATTTATTGACAAGTTTAATATATATTGCTTGGAAGTTTATTATAAAATTTTACACAATTACCGTTGAATGGATTACTTATTTTATTGAGCTTAGTAGTAGTTACTTTATATTTATTATTAGTATGAACATCGTATATATCACTATTCTTCTTAAATTTGATAATTATTTATATGAAGATCAATATCCATCGTGATTACTATTTACTAACTAGTATGTAGTACCATATAAATATGTTGGCTCTGTCTGTATATAATTTTTTTTGCCTTTTGGGATAGATATACATTTCATGACCCCTTAACTGCAATTCTACCATTTTTGAAATTTTGTCTGTCGGTCTGAATGTAAATACTTTTATAACTCAAGAATCGCTTTACTTTGTTTACATACATTTTATTTTGTAGTCTTTCATAATTCAAAAATATAGAATAATGACATAAAAACTCACTGTACGCGCTTTCCGATGCCAAAAAAACACTCACAAAAACCACAAAAAATGCGTACTTCATCTTGGTCAGCAAAGTGATCAGTTCTGTGGTGGCTATAATTTACTACTGAGGGCAGCAGAAAAACTGACGCTTATTTAAGTGTGTGAACTGAGCAAAAAGTTTGTCGATGAACCAGTAGTAGGAAATAATTTATAAACTGTTTTTAACATTCGGTAAATTCTTGATTGTTTGATTCAATAATATTTATGCGTCTATATAGATATCTATCTTTGCCAAAAAAACGAGTTAGTTTACGTAATAGAGTTTTTCAAAACGTCATAAATAAAAAAAATATTTTCCTTTGAAGTAAACCTTGACACAGTACCTAATGTACAATATTGTCGACATCGCTATGAGCATTGTTCGTTTTGCAACATGATCCAAAAAAAAATATTTATAGGAATAGGTGTCTTCATTTAACAAAAAAAAAATTAAATGAATAAATAAATAAAAATATTAAAAAAATATATACTAAAATACTCCATTGTGTAGGTATATTTTCATAAAAAAGTTTTGAAATGTAATGTCAAATATTTTTGGTTATTGCTTATTGAGCCTATTATCTATTGGGGAGTAATTTTTTTGTACCTTGCTGCGAAGCAAAAAAAAATTCTTTCAAACATCAACAATTTTTGCGCATTTTTTTCTGCTTACCCTTATTCCATGCATTGCACCTTCAAAATTAAAATTACGTTATAGCGACTAACAGCTGTGTCATCCAAGTTATTCCCTGTGATGACCAAGTTTTCCACAAGCGTTTTGTTCCAAAATGTTTTTACAGTTTAGGTCACAACACAAAAAAAGTGTTAATTAATATTTATTTCATTTTAATATAACACAAAATCACATAAAACAAACAGCTTGTCAGTCTGGCGGTAGTAATTCGTCATAGGGCACTTGCTCAAAAAGTTTTCCTAGATTCTGAACGATGGCTGCACTAATTGACTTCGATATGGCTGGCCCGACGGCAGCAACTATTTCACTCCACATGTCATTTAGAAGTTTGTTGATTTGATCTCCTTAAAAAGTCAGACAAAATTACAAAATATATTATGTATTTAAAAAAATAAAATATATGACATATCTAAGCTACTACTTTTATACACCTTCTTTGACTAAGTATAGCCCCAAAAAGTAGTACACACGCAGGGGCTTAGTGAAGTAAACAAAAAGTTTCAAGCAATTTGGTGGCGCAAACTATCTGTTACCAAGAAAACAAATTTTAATGTTAATTCCTATTATCACATATTTTTTTATGGCAACGGATAAAACCTACATATTACATATAGACTCAAAAAAGTATTAATTATGTTAACAGTAAGGTAGCCAAGCATTTGAGTAGTCCGTGCCTCTGTTATAAGCCTTGCGCGCTTTATTTTTTATATACGTCCAGCTTAGCATGATGTATATATTATGTAATTTTCGCTATACACACACTGTATTTTTATTGACTGACGATGTTAACACACGTGATCAAGTATCATGTAGGTTACATTGGTAGTAAAAAAATTATACAATAGATGTAGGTCAACTACGACAATTAACCTTGTTTAAAATAGATTATTGTGCCAGTTACCGCTCTACCAAACATTATAAAAAGACAATATTGAATAAACAGTATTATTAACATTTTTTTTCTTAATTTTTTACTGATTTATAATATAAAAATGGATTAAATCTCAATATAGCATTATATCCTATAATTTGTTATGTAGTTGCATCTGTTTAACAAAAAAAATTTAATATGTAAATACGTAAACTGAGAAAATTAATTATTAATTAATTATCTGTTAATTCATTGACATAAGTATGTACTCATAAATCTATAAATTTTCATTCATTGTGAGCTTTCTATTTTAATAAATCAAAAAAGCTTTTACGGAATTGACAATCAGTGTTATTCTAGAATTTTATTGAGGGTCACATTCAACTCTAGCAACATCTGAGCAATTAATCACTCCATAATGGCTTTTTATTGTAATGGCTTTTTCAATATCCAATCACGTATCAATGAAATTATTGTATCTACCCTAAACAAAAATTTTTACTAAATATTCATTTTACTATATGTTTAAATAAAGTGTTTTTTTTAAACAATTTTCACTCTGCGCTTTGATTACTATATCAGCCCATTATGCCCCACAGTAGGGGCTTAGGCGCCCCCTTGACATGAGGGTGCTTGGAGTGTAACCCACCACGCTGCTCCTGTGCAATTTGGTGGATTTTAACGGCTGCCATCTGGTGACGGCAACCGAAACCGACCGAGTCAGTGATAGTTATGTACATAAGCAAAAAAAAAATCAACGGATCTTCTGCTTTTGCACGAACTTTTTACGACCTTGGAAATGAACCTAACGGAATAAAGTAAACACACATATTTTGGATAATATTTTTCGAAATAAAGTTTTTTCGGAAAAAAAACACAACTGTATCTGAATAAGCTTAAAACTTCGAAATATAACATTCTATACGACATTTCGATCGAACAAACCTAAATAGTACGAAATGTAACACCGACGCATACCCGACTTCCAACTAAGGGCACCCTTAACCACTACTTCCGGTTGTCCGATTCTAACAATTATAGTCTCAATTGATCCCCCGTCTAATTATCCTGAGCCGTTTTTTTCGTACTTAGTTCTCGAGATATCGGGCTCCCAAAATGAAAATCGGGGGAAAAAATTGCCATTTTTTTTTTCCCGATAATTTTTTGTATTTGAACTTTTTCCACAATGTCTTTTGATGAACACCACGGTCATTCCGATATCTCAAAAACTCTTCGTGCAATCTGCCTATCTCATAAAACTCCCGAATAACCCCCTATACTCCAACGAAATGAAAGTCATTTCCAATGACAAAAACTCATTGGTACAATCCGATTTCTGGGATTCGAACCATGACCTTCTAAACAAAAAGCGAGCTTGCCACTACTGGGCTGTCACGACGGCCTTTGCTTTGATTGCTGAAATCAATTACATTCATTATTTTGTTCTTATTCCTAATTTACAAATCTATAAACTGTGCGTCTGTCTGAACGCGAACTCAAAAATTACCAAGCGGATTTTCATATGAAGTAGCGGGCGGAAAGCTAGTTTACGAATAAAGCTAAATTATTCGTTTATACCACGCTACGGCGATATATATCGTGAATTTATAAATCGAATTGACTGACAGCTTGATTGATGGTTAAAAATCATAACAAGAATACAAAGAACCTTTGATTTAATCGTCACATACGTAGTCGTAGAGTAGTAACATATTTTATACTCTCCGATATTGTATAATTTATACTATTGTAAAGAGTGATTGATGTCTACATATCAATATCTACATCTATCTACATTCAATGCGTATATAATGGGAAACATAATTGTTAACGACTAATTAGGCATACTTAAAAACCATCATTTAAATTATTATTTATGTTTGTTTGAACGCTATTAAATAGTAGAAACTGTGGTTCAACATTTAGGAAAAACATCGTCATGCTGATATTTTTAATAACATAGCAATGTAAAAAAAATCAAGTGAATTAAGATGATAAGAAGTTAGAACAAAATAAATCAGCAAGCGGTATGTCTGTACAGTCAGCTTCGTTTACCATAATTATTATCGTAAACGAACTATTACAGAAATTATTTCATAGTTTGTCTTGTCTTCATACAGATAAATCGTAAATATTCCCCCTAAATTATATTTTGAGAAAGAGTTCACTAGACAACTTACCTACAACTTTGTCATAAAGAAGGTTTCCCAAGTAAAAATAAGCCCTTCCAACTTGGTATTTTAAGTCGTGTCTTACGATAGCCCAATGTATGTGTCCATCATCGCAGGTATAATGTTCATACCAAAACTTGATGCGTAGTGTTGTGTTCACTGTAACAGAATTTTAATAATTCAAAATAGATTTTAGGCCGGGTATTGGTAACATAAGATTATTAATGCCGAGATCCAGCGAAGGTTAATGGATAAAAGTAACTCACAAGACTTTGTTGAAGATTATTTTTGTGTACTAGTATCAAAAGCAAATTATATTTTTTAAATATATAATGCCTAGATAGAGAGTTGGCGTCAAAAAATGTAGATAAAAATATCACCTAACTTCGGGTATAATTCACACACAGAGACAGACAGTTTATACATGGCTAGTACGACGTAGCGAGAGTATGTGGTCTGTTGAGTAACACACACAAGTATGTAAAAGTTATCTGTCTGTCATTTTTGTTGACTTTGTATTGCGAGAGTCCATCCAGACATTATATAGTCAAAGGTTAAAATCGCAAAATGAAAAACAAAATGGCAGGGCGTTGCAAAGGAGCACAGTAAAAAAACTTACTTAGACGTTATGAAAAATGACTTCCTTGTGAAAGAAAATCATCTAATTTTTTTATTAAATTTGACCTTGTTTTTACACAATTTCGCGAATAGGTACTATTGTAATTTTATAAGCTGTTTCACACCAACCGCTTTGCTGGCAATAAACACGACCGGCAAGGTTTTGATGTAAACGTGGGCTTGTCCCGTGTAATTATTTACAAGCAAATCGGCTAAGATTCGATGCTAATTTTTTATAACACCCTGTTTTCTTTTTTAGGTCAGAAGTTATTAATATAATCATTATAAAATTTTATTAATATTAAATTAAGACGATCACTAATTGTTCTAGATTTACATGTAGTTTTCCCCCATCGATATCGAAATTTATTTAATATCATATAAAATATCAAGCATGAGTATTTTAGTCCATCTATTACTTTTCATTACTTTCGACACTATAGTTTGACCGAAACGGCTGTACCGCGCCTAAGGTATGTGCGCGGTGAGGAGGGAAGGCAGCTCCTTAGCATTGACGACCTGTGTTGACGACGACGACGGACTGACAATGCAGATCTGCCTCCCTCCGCGCTGTGCACATACTTGAGGCGCGGTGCAGCGGTTTCGGTTAAACTATAGTACAAACAAAAGTTTTTGTTCGACACGTAGTTCAACTTTACAATATGCTGCTGTCAGTTTTATTATTTATTTTATTATTTTAAGCTTTTAAGAGGCAATCTCTCTGTTTGGACGTTATTAAATTATGTTGATATTTTATTTATTTATGAAAATTCTACAGCTAAAACAAAAACAAAAAATACTTTAAAAATTACATTATATAAGTAGCCAGATAAGGTTTTCCTAGTATTAAGTAGATAACCACCTGAATTTAAAGCTGAACTTAATTTAATCTATAATAGTTTTTATTTTTGAGATTACCTAGTATATAACTATTGACAATAATCGTAAGTACCTATAAATACACAATTATTGTCTTTTTAGACAGCTTATCAGAAGCTATTTATCAAAATATAATGCTGTATATTATATTGTAATGCTATTAACCTATTAAATTATCAACACTTCTCCATTTACCAGTTTTTTCTATAAAGTACGATGTAACAGTGGAATATTTCTGGAAAGCGCTAGAACGTGTGAGCCTTCAGGTGTAATATGAGACAGGTTTGACGAACCACGAGGGCGTCAGTCCAGTCAAGTCATCACGAATTAGGTACCACTACATTACCAAAGAGACTTACAAGTATTTAAAGTGGATTTTATTGGGCACAGAGCTGTAAAAAGTAGGAAACTGAAATGGCTAAAAAAAATCCCGTTAATTTCTCTGTGCGTCAAACAGGACCCGTCGGCGGCGGCGACTTAGGAATAGATTACTCGTATTGATATTAAGTTAAATTCTAACCCAGTTGTATTGAGGCGTCACCGTCAGAACTGATCGGCAAGACCAGTATTTTTCCGCTCAATTCGTACTGCGACTGCACCGACAGATTCACTAGGCCATCCGCCGTAATTTGTTTTTTATTGAGGTCAAATCTGAAAACACGAAAAAGAGTTCATGTCGGAGAGTCTATGGCAGACAACATTAAAAACTAGATAGCGTGTGTGCCTCCAGGCGGTTCTAGCCGGTCAAGGACTCCCGAGCGAGCCCGAACCCCTATTATTACTATTATCACATATTTAACCTTCTATATTAAGAAGTATTTTCTCGTTCCTACTCGTAATGTCCTACCGCTCAATTTGTCATCTTGTCAGTTATAACAAATGAATTATTGTGATTGCATTTTTTATGGTCCAATGTAATTTGTGACTAAAAACCGGACAAATACGATTAAAACTAACACGAAGTAGGTCAGAAGACAAGAAAATAACTATATAATAAACGACACTTACGTTACAAAGCCGAACTCGTGATGGTATTTTGTGAATTGTTAAACAATCAGAGCATTTATGGTTAAGCATAAACATGATGCGGATGCACGACAGAGTAAAAGAAATACGTTAAAGCGATAACAATGAATGTTTTGATGGTGTAACCACAGAGCTTTAGATAGGTTAGAGTTGGTATGTAGTACCCTTCAAGTAGGTCTATCTCATAACTCTAAAAAGCGATATCAACATTCAAACATTTGAGGGAAAATTCACGACACGAATTTAGAGTCGTCATTACAAGTTGAAATCGCTTGTCCGCATTATGTAACGAACTTTTGTCGTATATTACAATATGTTTTCCATGCAATATTTTCCATGATTACATCGATTTAGGAACTTTCTCACCTCATTACCCCTTTTAAAGCTTTGAACGAAGGGTGGCTTCAATTGTTTGAGCAACGCTCGTCGGCCGAGGCCATAATATTCATTATTCGTAATTAAGGCTCGGAGCTAATTGTCCGTAAGGCGCGACGTCGCTAATGACACATAGTTCACTGAAACTGAACTTGCTGCCTGAACTGAATAAATTCACAAGAAAATGTTTATTAAATTGGAAACATTTTATGTATCCAAAAGTTTTCCTAAAGTTCTCAAGTCTATTGCAAGTATGAAAGAATATTCAAATTGATTCAATTCTTTAGCTGTCAATCGCTTAAAAAAAAATTGATCAAAAATTATAATTGACATTTAAAGATACTGCCATTTTCTACTTCGATATCTTGAAGGTTAATTAAAACAAATCCAGTGAAGTGAAATTTTAAAATTCTTCTATAATAGGTTATTGGATAATCATAATTTCCAACACTGACACCACAAGCCAAGCCCTACTGGTCTAATAAAAAAAACACGCAAAATAGCCCTAAAATATATAAAATTGTGTAGGATACATACCCTGGGCAAAAGTAAAACATCACAGAAGATGCTTCGCTTTGCAACAAACCATTTCCAGCATTTCCTGCCATTTTTTAACTATTTTCCTACTATTTTTTACATTTACTTAAAAACTAAACACTATCTAGATATTCTGGATCGTAACTTCAATCGTTAACACACAAAATATAGAAACGCCCCCAACGCACTTAAAGATGATGACTTCAAAAGAACTCGTTAAAACCAATTAAATGAGCGCAAACTCGATATGTCTAGTAGTAGCCATTGAGGAATCCCAGTATTTCTACTCCGGCTCCATCATGAGACCCTCAGCACTATGTGTTATAAAAAGGATTCATCTTAAAAACAAATAAAACTAGCGCACTTCGATATGATTTGATTTTCTTTCAAAAAATATTTTTACTGAGATATTTCAGCGTAGCTGGGTCGAACGGAAAACATAAGCTTTTGCCTTCGAGCGTGAAAATTGCTAGATGTTACTTAATGACGAGTTCCATTCTCAAGGGTGTGCTAATGCACATTTTGTCCATCAACAAAGTCAAGTAGCAAGTAACCAGTAGGCTTTCATTTTAGTAAACATCGTACATATACATTAAAAAGCATTGGATTCATTTAACTATAACGTTAAATCTATCTATTAAACCAGCATCCTAATAATATCACTAGAAAATGCATAAAACAGCTCTTAAAGCCTGTTATTTTTGCGATGATAACGCTCAATATTATTATTGAACTATACTGCACAAGGCTTTTAAATTCATTTGCAAAATTTTTTTTCATTGTATAAAATAATTATTTTTACCTTTATTTTATATATTTTTTTAATTGGTATACTTGCATGTAAACATGGACAATGTCTGGATATGCATATAAATAAATAAATAACTACAAGCGAATGAACATCATAAGTTTACCTTAATATAAATAATCGTATGGATATTACTCACTTTAAGTTTTCCAATTGTACTTCAGATAAACCGGTGAAAATGTTGTCTTTCAATATCAACTTCAGGCCTTGCTCGTCGGGAACGTATACGATCATTAAGGGCACATATAGTGGATCGAGAGGCAGTAGATCTCTACTGGCATCACCCTCAGAAAACTTGTGAAGCGACTCTTGCGCAGATTTCAGTGCACACGAATTCAACTCAGGATCATTTCTCGAGCAAGTTTTTAAATATTCCGCTGAAAAGTATCACATATATTTATATTATAAACATTATATGTTATTGTATTCACACGAACTAAGGCACTAATATTTATCATAACATTACAATGCACTAAATAGTTTTAAAGAAAAAAAAGCTAATATATCAATATCTGCGCAGAGAAGAATTTAACGTCTATTTTGTCTACTACTTCAATGTCTTTAGAAATATGGCTCTATTTCACCAGAAAAAAATTACATTCGATATTTTGTTGTTTCTAATTGTTTCTTGTGTGTTTTTGAACACATTCCATCCTGCTTATAGGGTTCATTCTGATTTCAAGCAAAGTTTGGGTTTTAACAAATGTCTTGAGCTACTATTTATTTTTTCGAGATAAAAGGGCTCGTGTCGTGGTATATAAGTGCCTTAAAAACACTTTGATCCTCCAAATCTTTTACCGGATAAAGCGATATCGATATCCCAAAGGATCGAGATAAATGGAAGTTTTTTTTTTACTTGAATACTGTATACTCACGAAGGCTTGCACAATTTATTGTTTTTAAAGTAACCATTATAGATATATATAACAACATTTCCATTTTTGAAGCCGTACGTCGTTTTTGCATGACAATGAACATGCTATTATTTAGTTTGTCATAGAAGCGAGCGAATTATATAGCTTAGACAACTTACCAAACCCTTCATTATGCACAACAGTGTATGCACGTGACTTATGTAATGTGCAGGTATTTCTTATCTAGACAACTTGCGCACTTGCGACCTAATTAATGGCTAACTCAAGACTTTCATAAGTTTCAACAGTGGTGTCTTTTCAGGTTATTTATTTTATAACGAAGTAATACCTTCATGATCAGTAATAATATTATTATTAATAATAATTACACTAGACATACCATCGCCTTAATACTGAGGTGGTTTAGAAAAAAAAAAACTAGGAAAAACTCAAAAGAACACCCGAAAAATCGATAAAATCTAAATAGTTAATTTTGTATGAGAATTGCTCTGTACCTAATGGAAATTGAAAGGTAAATATAAAACCAGTTGTATATAAAGTAACTTAAGAATGTACGATCTAGCTTTCTGTAGTCAATAATTCGAGGTCGTGTGTCTTCATAGCTTTAATTTAATTTATTTATTTTAATTAAAAAATTTGACTACTTTGTTGTGAAATTCCCTATTGCTAGCGTAAAATCGCGACTTAAAGAACTAAATAAAATTGTTCTTTTTGAAAACAGTAAATACGTTTTTCTTTATATAAATTGCCTGAGTGTAAATGGTATCAGGGTTGTGAAAGTTTTCCAAAGAAAAACACAGCTCTTATGTAATTTCACAGAATAAAGAGTAAAATTCCCTTTCCAGAAGGATCTTTGCAAGTGCACGATCTAATTAGCTCAAATTCAATGCAACTCGACATCCTAGTAAATTCACTAATTGACTCAGCGTAAAAGCTTTCGTTTACCTACTACACGTTTAAAATCTGGTTTCAAAACACCAACGATAGCTTTTATTGTAAGTGCAAATGTTGAATAAGTCGATTTTCCAAGTTTTGTTCTCAAATCAAATTCAAAATTTTTTTACAATGAAAAACAAACTTTAATGTATTTCGCTTAGAATATTTTTTAATTTGTATCTCCTTCGTCGAACGATAGTCAAACGTTTTCTACCGTTTTAAGGTTTAATTTTATATGTGGCAGCGTAAAATTTTTCTCGTTGAAAACAGCTAAATGGCTTTGTGGGTGGACTGTCTGAAAGCTAGTTGCTCCGTACATTGTTCGGATGAAGTTACTCTGTTTACAGGATATCCATTTTGAGCAGTGCATTAAGCGCCTCATTAACGCGAATGCATCCATGGTAAGTGTGATAGTGTGATGTGTATAGTGCAATGCTTTTGATATACTTACAAAATAATCGTAGTTAGATAGTATTTTTAATTGCATTTATATTTCAAAGAGTTGTCTTATAATCCTATAAAAAATTAATAGTAAATAATTCTCTTGGTTCCTGCATAATATTTACCATACCATAGCATATCATCAGCCTATTAATGCCCCACTGCAGGATTTTAGGCTTCCCCTCGAGATGAGGGGGCTTGGAACTCAATCCACCACACTGCTCCAGTGCGAGTTGGTGGATTGTAACGCTTGCCATCTATTGATGGTAACCGGGACCGACGGCTTAACGTGCTTTTCGAAACACAGAGTCAGTTATGTAGTTATGTATATAAGTTAGAAAAAACTCATTGGTACGTGCCCTGGGATCCGAACCACGACCTTCTAAACAAGAAGCAGGCTCGCTACCACTCGGTTATTACGACATTTATAATATTATTCATAATATTTTTAATACTAAAAATATAAATACTAATAAATTATTATTCGGCCTTTGTTGATATGTCATTATTAATTAAAATTGTTGGGGAATTGACCCTTTACTGCTACGTACGTCGTCGTATGCTACTAAATTTTGGCAAATATGGTCTGGCTCGTTTCTACCTTGACCGAAAGTAATACGAAAAAGGCCAGAACAAAATAGTGCAAAAAAAAAGGGAAAAAGAAAAAAAGACTTACCACGGGGGACCTGCCAGGCCTCACTCTACTGCGGGCGCGCCTGGTTATTTTCTTTACTTGAGTTTTTCACTTGGTTCGATCGGTTTAGACATATTGAATATTTTTTAGACGAGAAGGCTCAGCACAGGGGGGATATTTTTGTTGTTCTGATGCGTCCGCGTCGCGACGAAGGCGACAGCTTCGCAGTTTTTTATTGAGCGTGCCGATAGATGGCGCTGGCTGTTGTTTAGGAAGGTAATGCGGAACGAATATTTGGATGGAATATTATTTTATACTGCACAACTATGATGTCGTAACAAAAATAGTTGATAACGTCTCACTCAATTACTTTTTAAAGTAAACAAAATTGATAGGTAAATGAATTCGAATTTTATCCCTAAAAAGTCAAGACAATCTTGCAGCCAGATATGTAAAAAAAATGTAAATGTATTGAAACTTCTTCAATTGTGCATCTTTAGTCTAAAAGGCGTAAAAACAAATTATGTTACACTCGTATACTTTGAAGATACCTGAATAATGAATCGCAGTTTATCAGTGTTACAAATTAAGGCAACTGTAATAAATTTAAAGTATTTATTTATGTAGGTAATAAGATTTTAATTTAATATAAGCTTTTGTTTTTAATTAATTTTGATTTTAATATTATAGATAATACAAATATAATTTTAATAATATATAATGATTTTAATATAATCGACAGGTAAATTGATTGTCCGTGTCTGCTCAGTAAACTGAAATTTGTAGTTCTTGGCCGCTGCCTGCACCATCTTACACTATTCCTACCGTGAGCATCTACTAATTACAGGCAAAACAGCTTCTTTTATACAGCAAGTAAAAATTTCAGTCCATTTCAGTCAATCAGTCCAATAACTAAAAAGTTCAAAACTGCGGTAACTTTTTTTCAATTTTGATCACAGATTCGTGTTTGGAGTTCACGTGGACCCTTATGTATCGATTTTGAAAGCAATCAGTCCAATAACTAAAAAATTCAAAACTGCCTATGTCATTTTTGATCATCTATTTTTCCTATCTGTTAAGTTTCATCAAAATCTGTTTAGCCATTTTGGAGATTAGTTCGAATAGACAGATAGACGTACAAAAAGTAGCGTATGTCACTTTTGACCACTTCCTTTTCATATACGAGAAGTTTCATTGAAATCGGTTCAGCCGTTTTGGAGATTAGCTGGAACAAACAGACCGAGGGTATGATTTTATATATATAAGCCTATGAACCTTCCCCAAAATTTAAGCTATAAAATACAAAAAGAATTTTTAAATTCGACTGGTAGTTCCAGACATCAGCGCGTTCAAACTCTTCAGCTTTATATATTAGTATAGATTATAATATTATTTTTATCACTAATGATTATAAGTTATATAATTACTTCTATATTAATTTCCTCGAACATTAGAAAATATTTATTAGTTGGTACAGTTCCAATCAACCTTTATGGCGGATGTGAACATAGGCACAAGTCACGTTGCAATAAACAGTTTTAAGTGGAGTGGGACGCAGTGGAGCGAGGGGCATACGACTGAACCTGTGCAAGCATGCATAAAGCGTTGTATTCAGATCCGCCATAAAGTTTGATTGGAACTATATCCCTACGCATCCACACATAGACGGGTAGGTTGACGTTTCAGAGTGTAAGAACGTAACATCACGCACACTAGTCCGTCAAAGTTGGCCAGTCAACTTTTTGACGTTGTATTGCGACGTTTTCTCTATGTGTTATTTCTCTGAGGTTGGAACCTTTAATTAATTTCTTTTTAAATTTTTAAGTTTTTAGTGTTTCATTTTATATAAATTTTATTTCCTATTTTTAGTTCTTGTATTGTGCACCGTGTGTCATATTTCTTATTGAATTATCTAAGAATTACTTTTATTAAGATGCGTTTATGCTTCTTTTCTAAGTATAGTCATTGTGTTTCTATTTGTGAAAACCTGTAATTAGTTAGTTGCTATTATTTATATAACTACATGAGGTTGTGAACTGATGGTTTTCCTAATAAATAATAATAATTATACAGTACTAAAAATTTACTAAAAAAATGTTTCTTTAAAATATTTTCCTGATATTAAGAACCAGCGTTTAATAATTAATAATAATAATATCTTTGATATCTCACACACGGTCATCAGTCCCAAATTCAGTTAAGCCTGTAATATTTGGATATACATATTAAAATATTTTTTTTTTAATAACACATAGTACATTATATAGGTAGGTCTTTTACATTCAGACATGGGAAAATAGACATGTTCATGGACACAAATATTTATTCGAGTGGAGAACGAACCTGCGACCTTTTGGTCTGCAGTCGGAGTCTCTGATCGCTAGACCAGCCGGTCAGTCATATTGTTTATTTACCGTTATCGGTTTCGTCACGTCGTCTAAAAAGTTACAAGACATTGACTCTTAAAGTCCACGTGCGCGAAGAAAATTGCCCCGTAACTATGAAACACTGAAAACTTAACATTTATTAAAAAAATACATCTTTATGTCATACTTTATTCGCTTCGAACGCTATAAACAGTACGAAAAAATCACAAAATATTTGAAAAAATTAAAAATCTTCATATAATAATGATAATCTATTCGTCGGGCAACGGACGATGAACGACTTATTTTTATTTATCTTGCTGAAATGATTTACCTGTAATTTTTCCTTAGTGCATCGTTGCTCTTCTCCGCTTCTTTCCTTAGAATAACCTATCGAACCTAACCGATTATTTCTGAAATATTAGACCATGCATTAACCTGCTTATCTTGGGTCAAATTCAAATTTATTGGTCTACACTGACTGACCGATTGGCTGTATGGTTAGAGACCCTAGATTTTTGCCCGAGACAAATATTCATGTGCATGAACATGTATACTTGTTCCGTGTCTGGATGTAAAATATCTATACATGTTTATATTATAAAAAAATATTTAATATGTACATCAGTTGTCCAGTACCCATAATACAAGCTATGCGTAGTTTGGGACTAGATGGCGCGGTGTGGGATGTCCCAAGTATTATTCGTTCGGTTACCCGATCAAGATAGTCTTTTGTTATGTTTTTGTCTTTCAATTGTAAAAGCTTTAATGCATAAACGTTTCGATTCTGAGTATAAAAAATCTGAGAAAACGAATTGATACTAAGAGTTTCTCCAACAGAGCCGGTCCATTAAGGACGCAATTTATCACAAGGGGACACAGATCTGGGCCATTAGCGAGCTGCAACTGAGAACTACTGATTTTTATTACCCCGGGAGAGGATAACAGATCTTTTGGCCGCGTCAAAATATATTGTTGGAGATCTCGGCCAGTCCGTCGTACACAGCCGCTCTAATACATCAACCAACCTATCTTTTGTGTTGCCCATCCCTTAATTAAGCTCTTTTTTCTCGTTAAAAAGTACCTATACGTTTAATTGGAATGGGCTTATAAGAAAATTTTAAAGTTGTGCTGATGGTACTTAAAATTGAAAAGAATAATGTCTTAGAACAACCTCTTAGAATATTTATGTTTTCTTTTTACGTATTTGCCAGATAGTTATGAAAGTTTATCTGACTGCGAAGTTATCCCTGTGACGTCATCTGGACTATTTTTTTAATAATAATAACGTATACATGACAACAATGTCGTGATAGCCCAGACCGCAACGAACCTGTCTCAAATTTATAAGGCCCCATAGGGCCATGGCTCGAATCCGGGCGTGTACCTACCAATGAGTTTTTCTGACTAAGTACACAATATCACTGACACCGTGCTTCGGGGGGCACGTTAAGCAGTCGATCCCGGACGCTGTCAATAGATGGCGGTCGTTACAGTACCCAACCTGCAGTGGAGCAGCGTGGTGGACTTAAGCTCCAAGCACCCCTCCTCACCCTGGGGGAGGCCTAAGCCCCTGCAGTGGGGTGAAAATGGGCTGATGATGGTGACATGACAACAACGTCTAAGCCCCAGACTAAGCATTAGATTGTGTTTTGGGTACCAAGGGAAGACACCACATACATATAACAACCAAGACCCGGTACCAGCATCAATATTCATCAAATAAATACTGACCAGACCAGGGATTTGAACTCGGGACCTCCAGCTTCGTACGCAGGGTCGCTACCTACTAGGCTAAGCGGTCGTCTAGAAAGCAGCAGCATAATTGACTTTATACTGCTGCTTTTCATCCATATCACAATAATAGAAAAAAAGTAAGTAAAATAATATTTAGGTTAGTCACAATATAAAAAGAAATCTTAGTATCCTCATGAATCGATCATTTTAATATTATGACCTTATTTCGTCTTTTTATAATGTAAATAATAAACATCTGCCCAGTTAACGTCACAGGGATACTTTACTAGGCAATTAATAGAAAAAAATTAAAGAAAAATTGCAGTACTTTTTTTCATTTCGAGAGAAAGGTCTAAACAGATACGTCAAAAATTTTGGTCCAAGCCTTAATAAGCCCATTATAGATGAAAGCGAAATACAGAGCGAATGTATGTGATGGAAAGGTCAGTAAGAGATGGCCCAGAAAAACGTTTATCGACCAAGTACCAAATTGGTGTAAAAATCCACAAAGTGATTGCGATCACAGCCACACTTAAGTTAGACAATCGTAGATATGTTGTCTACAAGACTGGCGTCACATCATGGTGGAGTCTTTTATGACAATTGTCCACAAACTTAAAATTGTGTTGTATAGTTTTTAAATTGATATATTTTACAAATCAGGTGATGCGATGTAATGAAAAAATCTTTACGGACAGAAAACATATTATTAACTTATTTAAATATCAAAGTTATTTCACAAAATCAATCCTATGTTTTTGTGAATGTACTTAAACCTATAATTATCAAGACACTTAATCTGGCAGTAATTAAACAAAAAATTAATATATTTTACAAGTCCGGCTTGTAATTATTAAGTATTCAATGTCAAATTTTACATTCAAATTAAACCGTAAGGAAGATTTATTTGCAGTAGGTACCAAAAAAAATATAATTTAGGTCCGTTTTTTATTAAAAGTTTTTACAATATTTCACTTTAAAATAATACATTATCATTTCAAATCTCCAAAACCCTTTAAGGCTTCATATCCTATTTGTGTTTACTTACACCTAACACTTACTGAGAAAAAAGAGAGTGATATAACTAATATCAGGAGTTACCTAGACAATATTCAAAAGACAAAAATACAGGTTGCGTGTGCATGACAGGTGCATGATATGATACAGAATCGGACCCTGAACCTGAAAACGCTTAACCAAATAAAAAAACAGACTTTCAACAGTTGCAGTCGATATTTACAAATTAAGTATAATATATATATTTTCCTCATGCTGGCTTCACGACGCTGGTGTTCGGGTCGCTCAATCTCCTGTCATTCCTACATCCCGACTGCAACCTCCCTATAACGTCCTATTTACTATGGCTCACTGGTTCCTAGGACCTTCACGTCCTTGCAACAGAACTGCTGACTGGTGAGTCATCAAAATGGAAAATATAAACAATAGAATATTATAAAATTTAAAAAAAAAATTATGTCTGAGTTTTCAAAGACTAATCGATTGTTAAAAATTTAAAGCTAATGACGTCATTCCTACTAATTATAACTGCGACGTTTTACGTATTGCACTTGTTCGTATGCATGGCCTTCGGCCGCTGCATGTAGAAGTGACATGACGTTAATGTTTTACGTTTTTTTTAAACCTCCGTTATGACGCCTTCAAAAAATTTCATATTTTTTTTTTTTGTTTTATGGGCGCATTTTCCTATAAACACAATTATTTGGAACATGAAAATTTTAAAATTTTAAACAATACTCATTAAATGTTGACTATACAATACAGTAGGTACTATACCTTGGCAGGTTTATTTCAAAAACCAGTAATTTTTCTTTTATAACATTTTCAAAATCTCTTTGACGTAAACTAACCTGTTTTGCGGTACAGGTAGACATAGATAGACTAAACACACTAATGTTATTGAATCAAACAGTCCAAAATTCTCCGAATATCCACAAATAATTTTCTTACAAGATCATCAACAAACTTTTTGCTCAGTGTACACTCTTAAATAAGCGTTAAATTTTTTGCACTTCTCAGTCGTAAGTTATTGTCACAACAGAACTGATCACTTTTCTAGCCAAGATGAAGTACGCTTTTTTTGCGGTTTTTGTGAGTGTTTTCTTGGGCTCGGAGAGCACTTACTGTGAGTTTCTATTTTATCATATATTTGCCTATGTCACTTTCCGTTTCAAAAACTATATCCATGTAAAAAATTACGTCGATCCTTTGCTCAGATTCTGCGGAAAAGAAGTGTACTCAAAAATTACATAAGTAAGATATTAGGTTGGTTTTTTTGATTGAGAAAGTTTTTTTCCGTATTTATATACAAATTCAAAGCGTTTTCTTCGTAGCTTATTTAAATTTAATTAAAGTATATACGCCGTTTCGTTCGATAACTTATTGCAATCTGATAAAAATAATGACATGAATCCGTTGCTGTAGAAATTTTGGCATTTCTGATTAAAAAAGGGGCCAAGTAGTTAAGACAGTTTTATCTTGATATTAACTTTACACTACCTAAAGAATTCTGAAGAGAACGAAACAAGTAGGAATCCTAGGGTGCAAGGTCAGGGCTTCATGGTGGATGGATTGACACTTTCCAGCCAAACACTCTCAATTTTTCCTAAGTGGCTAAAGATGTGTGTGGTATGGCGTCGTCATCATGATAAAAGACTACATACATGCTTTTTATTGATCAATTCAGACTGCAGTCTTATCAACTGTTGGCAGTGAACATCCGAATCGATGGTTGTGCCATCGATTGTAAAAGCTCATACTGAACGATGCCCTTCTATTCGTTCCATTCCAATCCACTTCTCATCACCGGTGATCAATCTTTTCAAAAATAGTAGCTTTTATTACATTTCAATAGAACTTGTGGTAAATAATTAGTTTCATTCCACCAGCCCATTACGCCCCATTTAGGCTTAGGCCTCCCAGGGAGAGGGAGCTTGAAGCGTAATCGACCACGCTGCTCCAGTGCGGGTTGGTGGATTTTAACTACTGCCTTCTGTTGATGGTACCCGGGACCAATGGCGTAACGTGCTCTCCGAGACACGGACTCAGTGATACTTATGTACTCAAGTCAGAAAAAACTCATTGGCACGAGCCTGGAGTCAAACCACTGCCACACGGCCTTTTAAACTTCGAACAAGTTCGTTGCGCTCGGGCTATCACGACATATATAGGAAAAATATTAAAAATATGCATTAATATTTTATGGTCAAAATTAAAAAAAATCAATATTCGATATTTACACACACTTGAACAACAACACATCTAGCAAAATGAATCAATTGATTATGTATCTTTCACATCTTTGAACATATAATTTTGTTAAACATCCTTAAGTAGGTACTTATTTGTTCTTTGCGTCACTCCTGACGTCAATTTAATCACGAAGTCTCTAGATTTTACAGCAATTACTATGATATACATAAACAAAAGTATGTAATCATGAAAATGATTGACTATTGTGAACTGCTCAACAGAATAACTTTACTTTTCCAAATACTATCATACCGCATTAGAGGTACTATCGAGAAAATTGTTTCGTCGATATCGTCAGGATAATAAATGTCATAAAACAACATGACAATAGTTATATTTTGCTATAACAAATTTTCTTTTATGTTCTAGGTATATGTTTGACTGATCCATTGACCGAGTGGTTAGAGACTCCAACAGCAGAGCCAAAAGTCGCGGGTTGGATTCTTTATGTATATATAAGTTCGTGAAATAATATTAAGAAGGCTTTATACCTTTATAGTTAGTGAAAAGAAAACGTTTCAGTTAAATAACCTCTGAAAAAAAAAATGCGTATAAGTCTGAAAAAGTGCGCGCGAGTCTGAAATGTCGTTACAGCTATTGTAATCAATAGCCTTCGATCAAAATAGCTGTGACGTATTGACGGACGGACAGACAGCTGTGACAAAATTATAAGGGTTCTGTTTTTGCTATTTGGCTTATTTTGGCTTGGCATATAGATATAGGTAGGTAGATTTTATGATTCTTGCCTTTTACAACATTTTAATTAGTCGCCTTGATTGTACATAGAGATGCCACGTTGTGACCACGAAAATATGTAGCGAAAAAATATACGCCAAAGACCAAAGTAGAATTTAGTGAGCCGCACATCTCGCACTGAAAACGCAAATAAACATTCTGAAATTAAATAATTAATGGTAATTTAGCAGATTTTGTGTAATGCACAATAGTAATGACCTAAATGGTATGACTTATCTCTGAATAATTTTGTTCACGGTTTGGTTTCGAAGTATGAGCCACTCCATCTAGATAATTTTATTCTCTAAGTTAATCGCATAATATAATTTATAATGAAAAATTAAAATGATTGAACGAAAAATTGATTAGAAATCATCCCGGGCAGAAAACAAGTAGATAAATATATGAAATGAAATCGATTCATCAAGAAACATAGTCTCCGCCATTTTGGATTTCAAAATGAAATTCTAAACCCAAAAAATTAAATTCCGTAATCAGCGTGTTCAAAAATATTGTTATTGAAATATGTAGATAGCGTAAACACAGTTATTAGACGCTACGCGCATTATATTCTGTTGAGAGAAGTTAGGTTTTATTTATTTGGGAAATTTCGAAAACTTACGACTGGCAACACAATTACGTAAAAAAAATAATGGTGCGTAATCATAATATGTCAAACTTAAATTGAATCGTATTTAAGCCACTAATAACTTTTTTTATACAGGATATGCGACAGTCAAAAGACAAATAAAAAGGAGAATAATCATACGTAGATATATTTAATATTTTTGACAAATTTAATGCTATATTTTAAAGTAAGTACTGATCTAATATTTCGGCATAAAACGCTTGCGTAGGAACAGTCTTGAAAAATTTTCTTATTATTTCTGTCAGGATGATCATACCGCGATCAAAGAAAGGCCCTCCAAAAGTGTCCATCACTAATTTCCAGTTTCCATTAAGAAACGCCAATACAATAACACCTGCGAATTAAAATTCGAATTTAAATTATGACCTATTACATATATTACTATATATTTAGTTGGCTGATCAACAGGCAAAATACAGTGCATTATGTAGTTAACAATCATGGATGTTCATAAAGATACCGCAATGTCACAACAAAAGTGTGAGCAAAAAAATAGATATATAAAGAGACCAAATATCCTACACCAGCTATGAAATAAAATTTTGTGTGACCCGCATTTAAAATTCGTATTAGAAAATAAAACAAAGATTCTGAAATTGCATTTCATGAGTAATTCAACAAAATGCTTGTAAAAACTATGATAATGATGTATGGTCTTTATCAATGAGCCTGATATTTTGCTCACGTTTTAGATAGTTCTGAAGTATGAGAAACTCCATCCCGTTATTATGTTATCTAAGTTAACAATATATTAGTCCAATTTTGTTGTTGCTGCCAAAATTAATAATTAGCACTACATGTATTGAATGGGCTTGGATCAAATTTTTTAACATATGGTTTTTATATTTTTATCTGAAAATATAGACCAAACTATACCTTCCTCTAAAATGAAAACAAAATTAAGTTTGTGATTTTTTTAGTTATTTGTTTCCAAAAAGTGATTCATAAAACAACCTTGTGACGTCATCTGAACAGATGTTAACAATTTACGTATCAAATCTTTGTCTAAATAATGTCATAATATTTTTTTGTGTTTCAAGAGGATTGCAATTTCAATTGACATAGTGATCTTACCTCAATATTTTTATTTACTTTTAGCTTTGTTTTTTTTTACCGTGGAAAGGCAGAACAAAGTGTAACTGCCCTGATGACATCACAGGGACAATTTCAAAGTCAGATCAATTTTCATAAATATGTGGCAAAATTGTAAATAAAAATAATTAATATTTTAAGAGGTTATTGTAGAACCTTATTCCTTTTAATTTTAATAACCATCAGTAATATTAAAATTTTGTTCCAAGCCCAATAATTGATCTGTACTAGAAATGTACTAAAAAGAAAAAGACCATGGAAGTATTTAATAGTTCTGTGACATGTACGATCACAATAGAGCCACAAAAGCAAACCAACAAGTGTTGTGATTTGAACTATGAACTAGAAGAAATTTTTTAAACGTATTGAATTAGTTAAAAGAGTCAATTATTTATAATGGGCATTATTAATAATTGACAATCACTTAAAATTACCACAAATATATATTTATTAATAAATAAATAATAGTGATTAATTTTGGGAACTCACTTATGTCTTGTCTCGCCAAATATATATTGTCAGCCTCGAAAGATACTTTGCCGCCAAATTTTTTCGTATATTCGATGGGGCCTTCTTTGAGCATCAAAACAATCACGCCCGCTTCATTTTTAATCAGCGTGAAATCCATCAATAGTTTCATTTTAAGGTTAGCTGTAAAAAACCATAATGCTTGGTTACCTGCACTTTCCTTATTTCGATAATTGGCACTTTTTCATCTCTAGTTTTATGCCAGAAGGTTCGATAAGAAAGCAATGACTAACAATTTTGTTTAATAGAATTTTCCTAGAAAGTGCAAGAACAACCAGACCATGAGTATGCACGTTTGATAACCGTGTATTCAAAAAGTGAGTTTCAAATGAAATTTATGAATCGATATGATAAATTCAACCGTGCTTCGGAGGGCACGTTAAGCAGTCGGTCCCGGACGCTGTCAATAGATGGCGGTCGTTACAGTTCCCAACCCGCAGTGGAGCAGCGTGGTGGACTTAAGCTCCAAGCCCCCCTCCTCACCCTGGGGGAGGCCTAAGCCCCTGCAGTGGGGTAAAAATGGGCTGTTGATGATGATGATAAATTCAACGTTAAAATGGAAAAAGAAGATGTTACAAAATTGTTAAGACCGATGTGTGAAGTATTTGTGCATGTAAGTGGAACGAAACAAACAAATGAGGACTGTATCGTGAATTTTATTGAGCACATACGAAACCCGCGAGAAGTTTGAGTAGAAAGTTTGAAAAAGATAGTTTAGTTATTGAATAAGGTGTTTATAATAGAAGTGGAAACCGGTCGATAATGGAAGTTGTCGATGTAATTAAAAAAATAAATGCAATGCCTAAAATAGGGCCGGTCGCGTGATGCCGTGAAACATAAGCAGAAATTATGTTTTATTTTTATTGATACGGTGTAATTCAGAATTACTGGTCCCTTTAAGACTTCCTAATTAGGATGTTGTGCTTGCTCCTCAGCGTGTTAAAGTTAGCCGATGAGGTCGGGTCCGTTTTAGTGATAGTTAATAAGGTAACAGAGATACTTGTTCTCCTAACTAGTGCACTTACGCGTAGCTGGCACAACGGGTTATTTATATATTAGCATTTAGTACGGGTAATAATAATAATACCTGGGACATCCCACACAGCGCCATATAGTCTCAAAGTTAGCGAGTATGCTTGTACTATGGGTACTAGACAATTGACATACAAACATTTTTTTTAAATTATTATATATACATAGATATTTACACCCATTCATGGAAGAAATAGACATGTTTATGCACACAAATATTTGCTTTCGGCGGGAATCGAACCCGCGATTTTTGCATCTCTAGTTAGGGTATCTAGCCACTCAGCCAATTGGTTAGTCACGAATATAACGTATCTATGAAAGTAAAACATCATTGGTGGGCAAGTTATGATTGGATATAGAACACGATTAAAATAATGGCTTTCGAAATCGTACGTACTCATTTTTATTTTTCCTTGGCCATCCGCTTTCAACAATTCGTCGCTCACCAAGCCTGGGATGATAGAACTCTGAGCTGACACTTTGTAATGGCCTCCTATCACAAGGTTGCAATGCAAATCAATAGTTGCGTTCATAGTGCCTTTACTAAAATCTGTTCTGCAAGGAAAAGAGAAAAAATAAGCATATAAAACTAAGTATCTATACAAAACACGAAATAACGTAAAGAAAGTACTTATTAAACTGATATCTACCAAAAACAAAAGCCAGTACAAAGTACTAACTTGACACCATCGAATTTACAGGACTTCAATCCCCGCACGCTTCCGTCGACCATCGTCAGTTGGATTAGGCCCGGAATCTCAACCGTAATGTTTTGAAGAACCATGGGGTCTAAGGGAAGGATGTCCAGTTCTTTGTCTCCGACGATCAAATGTTGAACGGTGCTATGCCATAAAGCTGCCAGACAGTTCCCATCTTCTATTGGGCATGGTTTCAGGATTTTTTCTGTAACAAAAATAATTATTTATTACCCTACTCGCACCTACCCTAAACGTTTCGAATATCTGTTTCGTAGCTCACTCGCTTGCCGCGCAGACAACTTTGCTTATTACTCAGCCTCTCTGCGCTACGAAAAGTAGAAATTTTAATATTATTTCTTTCAAATCTCAAACGATAAGCAACAGACAAAACAAATGTTTTAAAGTGTTTATTGCTAGCACTGATTGGAAGCTTCTGCTAAAATCCTTCAAGTATATCCGGAGCACTTTGTATTAAAGATGTATCACGACGCCACGTATCACTAATACAAATCGCATTTTTAATTTGGTTTCGATCAAACACTCACATTTCCACATGCACACATTTTGTGTTAAACAAGTAAACTAGTAAAACAGTTATAGTGTGGTTTTTTCTATATCTGAAAATCAGAAAATACATACGTACTCTCACTCACAGCCACACATGCTACGGGCTGTGGGTATGAGTGTGGGCGTAGGTGTGAAGACTTGTGTATAAACTTATACAGATTTAGATAAGATGCAATAAAGTATGAAAGATGAATTATAAAACATAAATATAATGCTATAAAGATTCCAGAGATAAATTTTAAAAACATAATTAAATTATGTTGACGTAGATATCTAATATCGTGATAGCCCAAGCGCAGCGAACCTGTTTCAAATCTATAAGGCCACGTGGCCGTGGTTTGAATGCGCGCGTGTTCCAATGAGTTTTTTCTGATTTAAGTACATTGACTGTCACTGACCCCGTGCCTCAGAGAGCACGTTAAGCAGGCGGTCCCGGTTGCTGTCAATAGATGGTGGTCGTTACAATCCGCCAACCCGCATTGGAGCAGCGTGGTAAATTTAAGTTCCAAGCCCCCTCACCTTAAAGGGAGGCCTAAACCCCTGCAGCGGGGTATAAAAAGGCCTGATGGAATGGAAAAAAGATATCTAATAGATGACAAAATTGCACCCATAAAACACAATTAATTTCTAAAGTTAGAATCGCCGAAAAAAATATTCTCCAAATTACTTATGCAGTACTCTAAATGCATTAAAACCACCGACCTTCCAATTGATTTCAAACTCTCATAAATTAAGATTACATCCAAAAGCCAAACAGGAAAAGTTGATAAACATATGAGAAACATTCATTATGTTAGTAATATGTATTTTAAAAGTCATTCAAATTGAGTTGTTATTGATTTAATAAAAGCTTTCAAACTTTCGATTTTTCGATTAATCCAATTGTGAATGCACCAGCTAAACATGGCGACAATTGTATGCTTAGATTTTAAATATAAATAAAATAGCTTCAACTTACCTATATTTAATTGGCAATTAACGCCACACCATAAACAACACAGAGTAATACTAAATAAGATTTTGTGCAACATTTTGTTTCTCGAATTAACAAGAATTGATATTAATTTACAGGTTTGCTGTTTTATAAGCCGTGGATTGGGCGATTGCATAATGTCCTTCAAGATATTATTACTAGAAGTGAATGCCTAATTTGAATATTTGATTATGTGTATCTTTGTGTATATACGCCACGGCGTAATTTCTTATTCACAATAAAGAAACGTGTCAATATCGACGTCTACGGATAGAAAATGTAGATATATTTGGTTTTAATTATAATCAATTTCATTTTAAAACTTAAGCGAACGTGACTTTTTATTAATTTAAGATTATAAATAAAACCATTCTAGAGTTACAAACTCGCGTTTCAACAACAATGCGTGTACCATTTACGCTAAATATTAACAACTTATAATACCTGTCGAAAACGTCAACTTATAAACATAAATAATAGCACCTGCGATATCTAACATTTTTCTTCACTTCATCAGCCCATCTTTACCCCACTGCAGGGGCTTAGCCGTCCCCCAGGGTGAGGGGGCTTGGAGCTTAAATCCATTACGCTGCTCCGCTGCGGGTTGGGGATTGTAACGACTGCCATCTATAGACAGCACCCGTGACTGACTTTTAACGTGCTCTCCGAGGCACGGAGTCAGTGATAGTTATGTACTTAAGTCCGAAAAACTCTTAATTATAAATGCCTTATAAATTTGAGACAGGTTCGTTTCGCTTTGGGCTATCACGACACATGCACATATATAACATGTGATCATCCAATCCCAAACCAGGCTGATGGGTGCTAGATTACTGATATACATACTTATATATTTTTTTTATAATACTAACATAAATATTTTACTAATGACTCAAACAAACATTTTGAAATACGGGCGTATTTGAAAATGCTTGTTTCAATCAATAGTACATACGTGACGCGTATGTAACTCATCACTACATATTATAAAATAAATTCCCCCGCCGCGTCTGTCTGTCAGAACACGATTAACTCAAAAACTATCTAACAGATTGGCATATTATTGACACCAATGGACAGAGTAATTCAAGAGGAAAGTTTACGTGTATAATTTATTAATGTTTTGTGGAAATTTGTTGAAATATGACGATTATTGTTGAAGAAGTCGGAAAAAAATCAAGCCGGCTGGGAGCTTTCATCGAAAACGCTGCCCACCCTGCTTTTGAGATCTAACAAAATAATGTATGGAGGAATTGTGTATCTTTTATATGTTATTATTATGTTATTATCCAGGACTAGCTAAGAATAAACGTTAGCATGAAATTGTGCGTGCGTTGTTCATTTTTGGAGGGTAGGGATGAGTCTTCGCCCTGCCTACTGCAAACTACACAGTATATCGCAACCGTTACCTGTTATCAAATAAATACAATTCTCTATTAAACTCACTCATTTTACTATAGATTATACTTAGAACAAGAACTTAGGAATACCCAGACCACACCCGGGTGAAGCATCACGAACTACCGATGCATCCCTAGTAAGTCAGCTATGAGCGCACACGTCAACTTGAATAGTCATGCCATAGTAAGTCTGCCGACCGCTCTAATATGCTGCGAAGTTCCACTCACACATACTTACGCGGCGGCCATTGCTTCTTTGCTTCAGTGACAAGGAGTCTACTTTTTTAGGGTTCCGTTGCCAAATGGCAAAAAAGGAACCCTTATAGTTTCGCCATGTCCGTCTGTCTGTCTGTCTGTCTGTTTGTGGTCTTTCTCGCAAACTATTGACAATATATAGATAAAATTTGGAAGGTAGGTGTAATCTATGAACCGCTACACAACTACGTAGTGAAATTAAAAAAAATTTTTTTTGGGTACTTGTGTAAATGAAGTACGAAAAAAAAAATTCATCGTGTATTGACATAAGAGGTACTAAACGATATGTCTTAAAAAATGATATGAAGGTTTCAAACAATTTTTTTTTATTTACGTCAACAGTTGTTGAGATATGCACTCCTAAAGTCCTAATTTTTGTTAGAGTTATGTGTGCCCTCTCTACCAGCTAAACCGTTGTTTTTAGATGTGTGGGTAAAATTTATGACGGGAGTATATATAACGTAGTTAAAAGGAAAACTAACACAGCTAACTAGACTGTATCATCTAACGAGTAATAAATAGATTAATTATGAAATGTACATTTATAAGTAAAAATTTTGTGAAAATTCCATAAAAAAATGCAGTGCATCAGTGCACTCATGTTATCATTTTTCGGATTAGCCAGAGAGGATCGAGCGCCTTCTAACTAACTAACGAAATAAGAATGAAATATATTTATATAATAATTCTTAAGTTACATAATAATAACGATTAATGGTTAAGTTCGATTAACGTCGTCGTCGCACTCGTTTTTTTATATTGTATGGTGGTACGGAACCCTACGTGTGCGAGTCCGATTCGCACTTGACCTTTTTTTTGTCACGTTTTGTTGTCACAACGCGATATCTCCTATAATCTCATAAGCACACGATCCAAATAATTGCAAATTGATTATTTATTACTCCAGTTGATTCTACTGTGATATACAAATAAATAATTAATTGAACCCCAAGTTATTTTATTTATAATAATAATAATAACACATACAATCACAACAACGTCTAGGTCCAAACTAAGCATTAGCTTGAATTTTGGGTACCAAGCGAAACCACCACATCCATATAACTACCAAGACCCGGAGCCAGTATTAATATTCATCATATAAATAGTGATCCGACTTGGGATTCGAACCCGGGACCTCCAGCTTCGTAGGCAGGGTCGCTGCCCACTAGGCTAAGCGGTCGTCGTTTAATATTTTATTTAACTTTAAGTAAAAATTTCACTTAACCTGATATACTATCTGTAAACTTAATACACGCACACTCTATTGAGATATATTTCTCACAAAACTAATTGTTTATAATATGGTAATTCTATTAAAAATTTTTATTTAGGTAATAATTCTGTGACCTTAGCTCCTCACTTATACTTAATAGTTAATTTCTAGATTACCGAGCCATGAAGGTGACTATAGTTAGTAATAATTATCCTCACGATGATGGCCAGACAAATTATTCGCATAAAATTCATTCAAATACAAAATGAAAACTTATTTTATCAGTTTTAAATGTTTGTAAATTAGACATTCCAATTTGTTGATGGAATAGTTGTAATGGGCTTAGAAGTTTAACATACTTATCATTTATTATTTGTTGATACCTGTATATTTTTCTCGGAAAATAAAAAAGGTTCGCAATTTTTTTAATAATAATTTTTTCCTAAAATTTTATTATTAAAATGTCCGTGTAATGTCATCTGAGCATATGTATATTGTTTTCCCTATCTAATAATAAATGAAATTATGATATTTTCATTTATTCACGAGGATTACAGTTTTATTTCAAATGGTGACTAACATAAATACTCGTATTTTATACTTACTTTTTGCTATTTTATTGTGGAAAGCAGGGCATAAGCTCAACTGTCCAAATGACGTCACAGGGACAATTTCGTTACATAAGATGAATTTTCTTATAATATCTGGCAAATTTATTTCATTTTATTTTTATTATCTTAGGAAAGCCAACAGCTACACTATACTTATAGTAAACATTAATAATTACACTAACATTAATCATTACATTAACATTAAATATCACTGACTCCGTGCTTCGGAGAGCACGTTAAGCAGTCGGTCCCGGACGCTGTCAATAGAACGCGGTCGTTACAATCCCCAACCCGCAGTAGAGTAGCGTGGTGGATTTAAGCTCCAAACCCCCCTCCTCACCCTGGGGGAGGCCTAAGCCCCTACAGTGGGGTAAAAATGGACTGATGATGATGATGATGAAACATTAATAAAAACAGGAAAATGATCTATAAAAAATGAAAATAGACATGTTAATAGGTTGTCATAGAAGAACCTTATTCCTTTCAATTTTAATAACTACTTTAAATTTTCAGTCCAATGCGATTAACTAATTTAACTTTTTGTTCACGCGGTATCTCAATGAATTTAAATATCCCCAAACAAACAAAAAGACGGAAACTGGCTTTACTTCGGCAGTGACAGCGCGGACTCCAGCTGGAATGACGACGTGTGATTGGTCGAACGGTCAAGTCGCGCAGCAGTCGAAAGAGAAGTCACGGCCATTAGGACCCAGACCAAGACAGACAGTAATGCGGAACGAATTTCGGTTCAAATAAATGATAATGATGACGACCGCTTAGCCTAGAGGGTAGCGATCTTGCCTACGAAACTGGAGATACCGGGTTTAAATCCCAGATCGGGTCAGTATTTGTATGATGAATATTGATACTGGTACCGGGTTTTGGTTGTTATATGTATTTGGTGTCTTCGCTTGGTACCCAAAACACAAGCTAATGCTTAGTTTGGGGCCTAGACGTTGTTGTCATGTATATGTTATTCATTTATTTATATTAAGCGGTTATGTGTCCACAAGGACATCTCGTTTTATCAGCAGAAAATTAGGTGGAAACAACAGCGGATCTTGCCGGCAACCTGGCGCGGCGGATACTTCTTCAGCGGGCGGCCAGTGCCGCCATATGCAAATTTTGTTGGTGGTTAACACAACGTTTCGGTCTTCAGAAGATCAGGTCAGAATTACCTACATAATCGCTTTTCCCAAACACTTTTAAAATATTAAATTATCTATGAAATAAATTCCATAATTACGTGAGAAAAGCTTTACAACATAGAACATTTAGAATAGAACATCTTTATGATCAGGTTTAGATTTAAAGTCGGTCATGTAGTTTAATTTGTGGATATACTGATACGATTTTTCCTACATTTTCAAATATAAGTTTATGTTCGAAAACGCCTGATAAAACTCTTCCTCATTATATTGTAAATCTGTCACCTCAGACAACTTTTTCTAAGCGTTTAGAATCTCAAATAATTAAAATAAACTTTCGATTGCACTTTAAACTTAGAGCTAATTTACTATTAAAAACAAATCATTCATCTTAAGGGACAGAAAAGAAAATGTATGTGCTAACATTGAAACAATTTACCTAATTGGATAGTACAACCTATCTGTAACTAGTTTCTTGGCTGGTTATATTAATCTGTGAACAATTTTATCACACATTGGTGTTCTTAAGTGGTGACTGACCGTTTGGCCTAGTGGTTAGAGACCCTAACTGCGGAACAAAGGGTGGCGGGTTCGCATCCCACTCGGGACAAATATTTGGGTGCATGAACATGTCTATTTAGTTCCGTATATATCATGGATGTAAAAGTATCTATGTATGTACATATTATAAAGTATAATTAAGTAAGTATATCAGTTGTCTAGTAACCCATAAAACAAGCATAATACGTGCTTACTTTGGGACTAGATGGCATTGTGTGGGATGTTCCAGGTATTATATTCTGTTAATGAACTTTTGATCTACCTAGATATTTATCGCTTACGGCTCCTCCCAATGACGACATGGTTTGTATTATTTTAGCTTTCAAACAAATCATAATATTGCATAAATTATTACTTCAAAAGCTTTTTTGGCATTACATTAATTTACTAGTTTGTCTTCTTTTCATTTTCCTCTCTTATTTTAATTAATTTCTTTTCCGCGCCACCCCTGCCTTTGCAAGACTAAAGTGTAAAACCCGGGATATTAAACTAAAATTTATAGTATTCTAATATTAAAAATGTTGCCCTGTTGGGGAATTGACCCTTTGATGCTACCTCGTCGTTGGTCGGTGACACGTTAAAACAGAATAGCGGAAAAAAGGGAAAATAAAAAGGACTTACCAAGGGACGAGCCGCCAGGTCTCACTCTACTGCGGGCGCGACATGCTTCTCTGCTTCTTTAGTTTTTCACTTGATTCGATCGGTTTTAGTTTTTTTGTTTAGTGAGGGCCGAATCTGCTACAGACATCTGCGCGCCCGACCTACCGCGCAGATAGTGCCGGGTTGGGATTTATACACAGAAGGTGTAGCCCGACTGGCTAAACGACTCCTCAACTTATACTACGGAGAGTGTATAGGATTTGACATGAACGACGACCGGACGCATTGAGGATGCTTCGATGCGTTGCTGCCTTTGATGGGCGGTGCCTTAAGGGCGCCGCCTCATCGGCGTGTGATTAATCTAGAGATGAGGGCCGACACGTGTCGATCCCTCGGCAGGGGAGGGCAGTTCGAGCTGGACGGCCCGACTGTGAACAAACAAGGCTCAGATGCCATTCGAGCAGATTTATTACGTTAACTAGGTGATATCGGGTGGTAGGTATACCAGGTGATATCAGGTGGTAGGTATACCACTAGATATCACCTAGTTAACGTAATAAATCTGCTCGAATGGCATCTGAGCCTTGTTTGTTCACAGTCGGGCCGTCCAGCTCGGAATGCACTTACAAATCCACCTGACGATCTCTAGGTGATGTCGGGTGGTAGGTATATCACCCGATATCACCTAGTTAACGTAATAAATCTACCCCTGCTCTACTGCTCTCCTACGTCAGACTGAAGGTCTGATCTGCCCTTAGAATCTCTACCTCGGTGGTGAGATCGTCAGGTGGATTTGTAAGTGCATTTCGTGGCCGTCTGAGAAAGTGGTAGGCGGGCGGGGGCTCGTAAGAGGCCGCTGCCGAAAGTAACGGGTTGGGATGTGCGACCGCGGTGGTGAAGAAACGCTCTGACGCGTCCTTCATGTATTTGGAGATGGTTGGTTAGTCGAAATCACTGTGAAGTAGACTGTTTCGAACGTACCATGGAGAACCTACGGCTTTATTTTTAATAATTTTTATATGGAAAGACTCAGTGCACGGGAGCCATTATTTTATTTTTTTATGCGTCCGCTTTGCGACTACGACGACAGTGTCGCAGTTTTTTATTGAGCGCGCCGGTAGATGGCGCTCGTTGTTATTAAGTAAAGTAATGCGGAACGAATTTTTGGATGGAATATTATTTTACATTGGATAGCTATGATGTCGTATCAAGTCCTTTAGCTATTTTCTGCACACCTACGACCCGAGCCCGCTAGAACGATAGATGCTCCTAACTAATTTTTTCCCACCGCCGATTCTGAAATAACTAAAATCAATGGAAATAATTCAGAGTCAAAAATCTTACCTTTTTACAACCCCTTAGGATTTACATTTAAATAATTGATAACATCTATGTTTTATTTTTCATTTAAGTAATAGAATATTTGTGCAACTTCTCGAATTGTTATATGCTATTTAGATACATTATTATCATACGAATTTTAATCTCTGATTTTTTCAGAAGTGTAACCCTTCGTCAACATATTAATAATACCTTGGACATTCCACACAGTGCCATCTAATCCCAAAGTGAATAGTTATTATGCTTGTATTATGAATTATTAGACAACTGATGTACAAACTTAAATATATTTTATAAAATGTACACCCAAAGACAAAAATAAATAGAGAAATTAAATAGACTTCCATACTCCACACTTCCATAAAAGTCTTCATACACTATTTAACCTCTTTAAGAAATAACCTACAAATCCTGAAACACGTATTCTTTGATTTTTACCCAATGGGCTGAATATCTCATTGATCTAATTTCAAAAAGACGGATTTTCACTTATTTTACTCCCATAGGGGTAGATTCTAGTAAAAACTTTTTTAGTGGATGCTTCTGGCACGAAAGCAATCGTTCTACAAAGTTCATTTTAAAGGTTACAGCAGTTTTGGTCCTGTGTTGATGAATGAGTCAGGATATGTTGTCTTATGCATATAGGTGAATATGATCTATCGACATCGTATTATTACAAGCACATCTTCGACGTCGGTTTCGATGATTCCCCATCACTAGTTTCGTTCTAGAATATTAGGTCAAAAATAGGTGGCGATGTGGGATTTTTCTGGAAAGGAATAGAAAGTTTGGAATCTCTATGTTGTCAACGAAGCCAAGATAAAATTTAAATTAGGTGTAAAATAAACTAATTGTCGGAATACTCCGTGTCAAAGCAACGTGCAGAATTTATAAGGACTAAATTCTGATAAATTTGTGAATTCATTTCTGTTATTTGAAGAGTTCGAATGTTCAAGAGCGAAATTAACATAGCAAGAACTCGTAGTGAGTTTCATTGAGTGTCTATATAGAGCCCGGTGCCGCGACAATATTAAATCTACCTTCCTATTTCTGGTAACAAGATATCTCTAGAAAACAAACTTATTGTGCTGACTGCAAAAATTGCCTTTTACCATTTTCAAACGAAAAACACGGACTTGCCACCATCTTGCATTTACATCTCGTACTCTTATCTGACAAACATTTGTACTTGAGGCAAACATTCGGATGTAAGTGTCGTTACTTTTTATATCAATGATCGTAGCGCAACCTGTTAAAACGTTCTCAAATACCTATTTCCCAAAGAGATTTCTAAAAGACGTACGTACTTGTCTTTGTCTTTGGTGTCTTTGGTATCAGTGTCTTTGTCTTTGTCTTTGGTGTCAGTCAGCATTTTCTTCGGCCTTTTATAGGACTACACGCTTTTCCGGTTGGGAGTGGATTCATTTGTATTTTTAAATACCAGGCACCTCGATAAATGAGCAGTGAACACTTTGAGAAAAAGTCAATATTAAAATATGATAAATAATGAAATTAAAGTCTCAGAAGATCTTCGACCGAAAGACCTTGGTTCGACATAAATGGAGACTACAAATTTGCTTGATAACCGAATAAGGATAAACGCTTTTAAAGAAATTTCCGAGAAACTCGTTACGCCAAGGCCATTTCACGTGTTAACAATAATAAACATTTAAATAATACGACACGTTTTATTTATTATCAAAACTTGTATATATAATAATAATAACAATAATACGATAATAACAATAACAATAATATATGTCGTGATAGCCCAGAGCGCAACGAACCTATCTCAAATTTATAAGGCCCCATAGGGCCATGGTTCGAATCCGGGCGTGTACCAATGAGTTTTTCTGACTTAAGTACACAATATCACTGACATCGTGCTTCGGAGGGCACGTTAAGCAGTCGGTCCCGGACGCTGTCAATAGATGGCGGTCGTTACAGTTCCCAACCCGCAGTGGAGCAGCGTGGTGAACTTAAGTTCCAAGCCCCTCTCTTCACCCTGGGGGAGGCCTAAGCCCCTGCAGTGGGGTAAAAATGGGCTGATGATGATGATAATAATACATGGTACTTCCCACACAGCGTCATCTAGTCCCAAAGTAAGCAAGTATTATGCTTGTGTTATGGGTTACTAGACAACTAATATACATACTTAAATATTCATTATAATATATACATATATAAATATTTTTCCGAAGACACCACACACATATAACAACCAAGACCCGGTGCCAGTATCAATATTCATCATATTTATACTGACCCGGCCTGGGATTCGAACCCGGGACCTCCAGCTTCGTAGGCAGGGTCGCTACCCACTAGGCTAAGCGGTCGTCAATATCGACTGAGAATTATAAGCGGTAGGTAATATGGCATCTTTCATGCAGTTTTACCAAAGTTGTACAAAACTCTCAAACACCTAATGAGTTAAAGACTTCTATGAAATTCTAAATTGGTGAAAACTAGCAACATAAATAATCATTAGGGGTGCATTTCATTTTTTTTTAGTTAATGATAGAAATAAAAAACAATTATAAAATTGTTATGACACCAAATTCTATGTGACGTTCAGAATACCTTACAACTATTACAAGTAAGTATTAGTAAGTAATGTAAAACCTGGCAAATTTTAAGTTTGGCGTCTTTTTTTATTGTATACATTTTATTTTTGTCCTTCAAAACTTAATCTTAATTTTTCTTCTATAGTAACAGCATCATAAAACTTATTACTCGACAAGTAAGTTGAGAGTGCTAAAATGGCAAATTAAATGTTGTATGAGTGATGTACAGCATTTGTCGACTGTCAGAATATAATGCTGAATAACAGGTACATAAAAACCTCGTATAGGTACAATCAACAATTCGACAGCTAATATTTAGAGCTATTATAAAAATAAAAACAAAATAAAAGTAACATTTGACACCATTATCGAATGTTGAGTAATCGCGCTGTAATGATTTATGTAAACGTGAAAAACGTTAAGCAAAAGTAATTGCTAATAGATTGAAATCAAAGAGCCAAAATTGTGTATTTCCGGGGAAAGCAAAATATTAAATCTAGAGCGCTGTAGCCCTATGAGGAAAATAAATTTATTATTATTATTAAAATAAATAATAATCATTATACTCTCTTCTCCATAAACAATATTCCGAATACGAAGGTGCATGACAGATAAACTAATATTTGGTTTACAACTTTTATTCATATTTAATTACGCTTATACCTTAATATTTAATACCATATTAGTAACTTTTATTAAATATTCATAATTGTATCTAGAATAAATAAATACTTTTTCGAACGAATACGCTGTTACCGCGTTTCTGAGTTACATAATTGCAGCCAATAAGCTAGTTGACTATTTTTTTTTTAATAAAGAGTCAGCAACAAAATTTTAATAGCTTACAATTTATATATTTTTCAACCGAATATATCTTGTTTATAAATTTTGTTATCATATATTGTTTTTATATGTTTTTTTTTAATATTATTTTGACTGACCGCTTGGCCGAGTGGTTAGAAACCCTAACTGCGGAGCCAAGGGTCACGGATTCGATTCCCGCCTGAGACAAACATTTGTGTGCATAAAATGTTGTGTGCAATCATCGACTCCTATAGTACAATCTAACCACCCAGTTTAGGAGTCGGTGACAAACTGATATCTAATGACTACTTACGTACAATCTTTATTATACTTATTTGCTAATTGCGTTTATCGTATGTTGCAAATAAATAAATAAAAAAATGTCTATTTGTTCCGTGTCTGGGTGTAAAAGTATCTATATATGTATATATTATTAAAAAAAAGAATATTTAAATATGTATATTAGTCGTCTAGTACCCCATAACACAAGCACAAAACTTGTTTACTTTGGATTTACATGGCGCTGTGTGGGATGTCACATATATTATATGTTCTTGGTAAATGTAATATATTTAATAATATTCAAACACCCAATACTAATCTCACATATAAACCTTTTTGTCTCACCAGGTGTTTCACAACTTTGTTTAGATTTGAAATTTAAATTGCTTTTCGTCCCTAGAGAATAAAAATCATTTGGCTCCCGCATATGAAATCAATAATGACTCTTTTCCGAAAACGTGAAGTAAAAATTAATTTACTTATACCATAATTTTGTATTAATTTGTGTAATGTTTTTAATACTGTTTTTTTTTTACTTATTGCTGAATAAATCGTTGCTTATTCGGTTATTTTGCCAGCTAGGGAGGTTCATACTTTGCGTCAAGATAGGATGAATTCTAAAATATGGATTACTCCGTAGATATATATATCGTAATTTAAATGGGACGAATCAGTGCAGTGCTAATATTCATACGGTGTCTTTTTCATAAGCTGAGATGGAATTTAAAGTTTTGCGACCGAATTCTGTTCGTGTGAATCAGTAAAGCAAACTTCGAGTTTTTTTTCTTGTTTAATTCACTATTCAGCACATAACGACGACATAAATCCAGTGATCTTGAAGTCCTTTGTCATGATTATCATCAGGCTGCAACTCTTCCTTACCATTGAGTAAAGAGTTTAAAGCATAAGCCCAACACTTCGGTTTGATGCGGGTTTGGGGCTCCACCGTTAAATTTCACTGTTACAAAAGTGACTATGGCGGCGTAGTTTGTGATTGTAAGTTTTTATAAATAAAGTACTCATCGGTCTATACGGTTTACCAAATATTTTGACGTTACATTTCAATAGTTTTTTATGAAAATATAGACATTCTGGAATATTATAGTTTTATTTTTAATTTTTTTATGTGGATTGTTAAAGATTTATAACTGATGATGTCACTATATAGTCCTAATTATAGCAACGATGTTTTACGTATTACACATTTCATATTTTTTCCGTTGAATAAAGACACCTGTTCTAATGAATGCAATAATTTTTGGACCATGTTGAAAATTTTGAACAATGTTCAATGGACCGATGACCTACGTACTGTACGTACTAAAGGCGCGGTGCATAAGCACTCACTCGGCCACCTTTAGCCTTTAGCCACACTCTACCTACATGCATTATTATAAAAGCCACACGTTACTTTGACATCAACAAGTCGCTGCTTGTTTATTGTCTTAACTTGATATTCACTTCGAACTTTCGACTCGGTTTAAATGACACCTTGTATTTAATCTAATTGACGTTTTGGATGTCAAGTTCGTCACCTTGTACATATAATATTCGAAGGTTATAACATTCTCGCGTCTTCAAGAAAACTAGTGACAGATAAGTGTCGTTTGTGATTTTACTCATAGACTACAATACGATCAGCTATATTTGTTTCAGCTTGTTTTTCAGCTACAGCACATGCGAGAACTCATTCCGTTACATAGGCCACAACATATTGCGCTTTATTTTTAACGTTCTTTTGACGTCACATATGACACTGTTTTAAATGTTTTACCTTTAAGTAATAAATAATCAAAGTGACATTTATGACATCATATGCTATATCACTAAGGCCATTACAAAATGAATGCAGTTTCAACTGCGGCAATCCGATTTTAAAGTTCTGTCCCAGGCGCTATGCACATGGAATCCAACCTTTAACGTCTATCTTGTCTTTCAAGTCACCTAGATACTTTGAGTAAACCATAGGCATGTAGGCGGATACGCTGTCTTCTTCGAGTCAAGTTCAAGTATGCAGTATTTTGCATACTTCAAACAGATGTATTAGCCTAAATTCTAAAATGCAACATCAAATCATACCAAAGATATATGTGAGAGTGATGAGAGACTACTAACCGCTTTCTAAAATGATATAATTCTGAGACAAAACGTTTACGTATGCGTAATATTTTTACTTACGTTTGTTGTGTAATTATTTTTGGGACACGTCCCTCTGCAGGCCTAACAGGTACGCCGCGACAAAATTATGTCGACGCCATTTTTCGTCCCGAAACGAGATATCTCTATATGTCTACGAGTGCTAACTTGCAAGACTTTTATCTCGTCCCGCTACGTCACAATCGGAAAAATTACTCGGCTACGGTAGTTTTGTCTACAAACCCCGGTGAGAAAAATCAATTGTTATATAGAAAGTAATTTTTAAATTCTTATTCGCTTGAATGAGTTGTATTTTATGTATAAAAAAACTTTAGTTACAGATTCAGCTTGAAAAAACTTTTTTTGCTTAATTAATTTAATTTTATTTAAATATTGTTTCGTTACAGTAACGTCGAAAACAGACATATATAAAAGAATTGATGATCGATGACATGATGATCACTTGGCCGAGTGGATGGAGACCCTAAGTGCGGAGCCAGTGGTCGTGGGTTCGATTCCCACCCGGGACAAATATTTGTGCGTGTGTCTATTTGTTTTATTTCTGAGTGGAAAATATCAATATATGTATATATTGTAAAACCGACCAAGTGCGAATCGGACTCTCACACGAAAGGTTCCATACACCGTACAATATACAAAAATCACTTTTATTTTATAAAAGCCCCTTTTAAATATTTGTTTTATTCTGTTTTTCAGTGTTAGGTAAAAAAGGTATTTTTATTATTATTCCATTCCATCAGCCTTTTTTATACTCCACTGCAGGGGCTTAGGGCTCTCCTCAAGATAAGGGGACTTGGAGCTTATATCCATCACGCTGCTCCAATGCAGATTGGCGGATTGTAACGACCGCCGTCTATTGACAACAACCGGGATCGACTGCTTAACGTACTCTCCGAGGCACGGTTTTAGTGATGGTTAATATACTTAAGTCAAAAACTCATTGGTACACGCCCGGATTCGAACCACGGCCACATGGCCTTATCGATTTGAAACAGGTTCGCTGCGCTCGAGCTATCACAACACATTATAATAATTTTTTTTTTTTAATTATTATTATTTTTGTTAATATTATTACTTAAAAAACAATTTTTAATTTTTTTACCTATGGGCAACACAAAATCTGTAAATTCTACACTGAGAAAAATGGGTTTTCTTAGTATTGGCATAATATTAGGCATAATGTAAACAGATCATTATTCGCATATTCTATATGTGTCCCTAAGAAAGTTAGTCTAAAAATGTTACTTTTCAAATCTGTAATAAATAAATATGGTTATTTATTTATAACATGATATTTTTTCCTGACGAATCATTGGTAACGCCTCCTGGTCCGTTTTTATGAGTAGAACGCTAATATTATCCGTATTTACGAACAAAAACCTATTACATTTTTCTCAGTGTAGCTGCAGAATCGGCCGGAAGACGGTCGATGGCCAGTTAAAATAAATTATTATATATACTCTATCGTCTTTTACACAATTTCACAATTTAGACTATAAATTGCTATAAATTGAAAGAATAAAAAAGAACGGTTAAAAAATTGCTACATTAGAATACGACATGTTTTTATTATAGAGTAACATTTGTTGTCTCGACAAGGCGAAGTCACGGTAACATATTTTCTCGAGTGAGTCGTACATGTTAGGGAAAACGACAGACAAGTCGAGATCGACAATTTTTCTCGTCTCATATGGTACTTTTGTCGTGTGTCGCATGTTAGCCCTCCTGAACAAATATCGTCACATGGCACATCTAACCTAGTCGATTCTCTGTTAAGTAAACAGCTTAGCAACTTTATTTGCAGCTTAATTTTGAGAAATATTCCAACGAAAAGCGCTTAAATTATGAATAATATATTTTATAATCCTAAGAAGCTGAGAACAATCAATATGACAGCAAATTTGTATAGGAGTATCACATCAGTTATATCTCTTCGTAGTATAGTGGCAAAAAGTAATGTTTTCAACATCCGGCAATGTAATGAACACAAACACATTTACTTCTGTATTGTAAATAACCAAATCGCGTACATAAATCTTTTTTGAATAATTTCTATTCTAAATTTAATTTAATTAAAAATTCTTTATAACTTTTTGAAATATAGCCGAATCTCATTCTCCAGGGTAACTGATCTGATAATCATTCAATGAAATGGGCGTTTATCTGCCCAGCCCACAGTTTTCGACCGATTCCAAAATTTATTTTTTTCACACAGTAGACAATCTATCTGCCTCGTGTTTTTGTTTTCAGTTTTTCGATATTGGCTTTCGTTTTCGAAAGAAACAAGTTCTTATCCGACAAATTGGGAAATTTCGTCTTTTTTTCGCCATTTTCGAGTTCCCGGAAAAAGTTAAAGATATAGATTTAAAAAAATTAGGTATCATACAATGTCTTATAAGCCTTTACATCTTTTGACAACACTGCCTTTTGTCTACGGTGATAAATTTCAGAAATATAGCTGAATTACTCTCCGGCACGAAAACGATCTGATAAACGTTGAATATTAAAAAGTATATAATGTCTAGTATTCAAATTATTCAATTATTCAAAATTGTTCTGTAAAATTTCATTCTAAAACTATATATAAGATTTATTTAATAGCATTTAAAAATTAATGAAATCAATAATTTTTAATTTTTTAAACATTGTCAGCAGTACTCCGCAAATCTATATCTATATATATTATAAAATAAAGTCCCATGCCGCGTCTGTCTGTCTGTCTGAACGCGATAAACTCAAAAACTACCAAACGGATTGGCATATTATTGAGGGCAATGGACAGAGTGGTTCAAGAGAAAGGTTTATGTGTATAATTTATTTATGTTTTGTGGAAATTTGTTGAAATGAGATTTCATCGAAAACGCTGCCTAATCCTTTTGAGTTATAATAAAATAATGTATGGAGGAATTGTGTCTTTTGTGATTGTGAATTTATAGGACTAAAGAAAAGTCCGCGATGGCATATGTTTATCTTCTATGGATAGATTGCTATAGATATTTTTGTGTTTAAAAAAATGGTGTCATATGATGAGATAATTGGAAAGCAATTTATACGGATACAGTATTAATCCTTATCAAATTAAATATGTTATTTATCTTTAGCATTGCATGCATATTATGATTGGCCTTTACACTATACAATTTAAATCAATATCTTAGGTGCTATCGCGAAATATAAATATCGCGCGACAAGAAATGCGCGCCGCGGCCACCACGCACCGGCCGACGTGGTTAGGCTGAAGCTGTGGGCTGAAGTTATCAATGTTGTATACAGATAATTATTGTAGTTTGTTTTTTGTATTTATGCTTTACTTTTTCAAATATTTATAGATTTGAAAATGAAATGCATTAAAAATACACCAAGTAAGATGAATTAACGTTACATTTGAATCTAATTAAATCCAATCCATATATTCGACGCAACAAGCTGATAGGAAACTACGCAGAAAAAACACAAGGGCTTATATGCTCTGCTACCCGTGCGAAGTCGGGACGGGTCGCTAGTACTAAATAAAGCATTAGTCAATACCATTAATGGGGAAAATATATATATATATACCAAATCATGCCATGTTTGTTTTACCGAAATTTCCGCTCTGAGATAAATATTTTTTTTCCTGATGTGAGTACGTCCGAAGCGTTTGAGTGAATATGTACTTATTTGTTTAAATGTACCTTTGATCTTTTATAAACGACACCAGGTGATGATTTTTGATTTAAATAAAACTCTACGATTGAGACTAATTTATAAATGCAACCAAGTAAGTTATTATTTTGAAATAATAAGTTACTTGGTTGCATTTATAAATCATCGTTAAAGATAAGTAATACAGTCATGTATTTATGGCCCACTACTAATTAACGAGTGTCGAGAGTGTCGAGAGTGTCGAAACGTAAAGGCAAGATACACTTATCTTTCATTAAGATACTGCTTCCTCTGTGACTCCGTGAATGACTGACCGGTTGGTCGAGTGGTTAGAGGTACCGATTGTAAAAACGCGGTCAAGTACAGGTTGCGGGTTCTATCCTGTCCGGGACAGATTATGTGTGAAGGAACGTATTGTCATTTGTACGGGTATAAATTATCTATATGCGTAAGTATCGTACTAATATTGTAATATTAATTGCCTAGTATCCACAGTACAAGCTTCACCTGGTTTGAAACGAGCATCTTAACCAATAAGTTTTTTTATTCATAAAACTTCACTTAAATAAATGTCACAAAATATCGTCACAAAAGGGAAATAGACAACATTCAACCTGCACCAGATCAATATGGTGGAGTCACAGCCACCTTAACTCAATGTTAAAAGGACTATACTTCAATAGCGAAGACTTGAAAACTTTTATAATGATGATTGTCTATTTGCCATAATTAGTCGTTCAGATACCTTATGGCAAGCAGACAGTTGAGTTTGAACTAAACTTGAAGTTAGAACGGATTTATGACAGCTATGAAAATCACTGATTCTCATACTGAATTTTGGGAATTTTTATTTATTTACTATATATTACATTATTATTTTGTTTATTATTTATTATTATTAATATTCAGACTGAATATTTAAAACATGAGATATTTATATAAGATATTAACCGGTCTTTTAAAACGGGTCCATGTTCAGGGTTTCGTAGCCAAATGGCAAAAAAGGAACCCTTATTGTTTTGCAATGTCCGTCCGTCCGTCTGTCTGTCTGTCTATCTGTGGTTTTTCTCGGAAACTATTGGCAATATATAGATGAAATTTGGAAGATAGGTGTAATTTAAGAATTAAACATAATATTATCAAATTTTTGTGAATGCTGTTGCGTACCTATTAATAGTGTGTAGACAGGTTCAGAATATTGTATGTAATGATTATTTAGTTTTAATTTAATTTACACTTGTCTATATGCCGTTAGTATGTATAATAAATAAATAAATACTCTATGAACCGCTACACAACGACGTAGTGAAATTCAATTTTTTTTTTGGGATAGGCCGCTATACATGTAACTGAAGTACGAAAAAAAATTTCATCGTATATTAACGGGAAAGGTACCACACAATAGGTCTTAAAAATGATATCAAGGTTTCAAACAACTTTTTTTATTTAAGTTAACAGTTGTTGAGATATACCTACACTCCTAAAGTCTTAATTTTTGTTAGAGTCATGTGTCCCCCCCTCTACCAGCTAAACAGTTGGTTTTGGATTCGTGGAAGAAAATTTTGACAGGAGTATATATGACGTAGTTAAAAGGAAAACTATCACAGCTAACTAGACTGTGTTACTTAACGAATAATCCATTGACATAGTGTTTAGCCAATAAGCGAAAACAAGATGCATTTTATCTTTGTGATGTTATTATAAACGATAATTTTAAAAAAAATATGATGAAAACTACATTGTATTACTAGGTATTATAAATTTACGCTTTCCTTTGCAGAGCTTATTCTCTTCACAATCGATTCTAAAAGTCAAAGGTTCACTGTAATAAAATAAGTAATAAAAATTGTCTCTAGCTATCCGTGCATTCGTGTTATTACTTATTGGATTAGTCACAGAGGATCGAGCGCCTTCTAAATAACTAACGAAATAAAAATGAAACATATTTATACAATAATTCTTAAATTACGTAATAATAACGATTAATTGTTAAGTTCAATTAACATCGCGCTCGTTTTTTTAAATTGTATGGTGGTACGGAACCCTTCGTGTGCGAGTACGATTCGCATTTGGCCGGTTTTTAGCAAACAACGTAATTTATTAGTGTACGAATCGCGTGATGAATTCAAAGTCTCTACTTCACAACTTTACAATATTTCCAATACAGTAAACATTTTTAATTTTGAATAACATTCGCAATCAGGTAGAAAGTCATATCTACGTATTTATAAGCCCCTTGCCGGAATAAAGGGGTGGCTTGTATTTGGTTGATTTAATGTACTTATTAACGAAGTATCTTATATGAGCAATCCACTTAAATAATTTAAAACACAAAAAGCCAAGCGCCTATTCAAAGGTGGCTAAATCGAGGGTATTTTTATAATATGTCGCAACTGTGAAGGCCCACTGTCTGACCGCTGCCCCTTGACATCTGTACCTGTAGTAACATAACGGAACGCTACTGTCAATTTTATTCCTCTATGTTGCATTTGTTTGTTATTTTACACTTATTGAAATGAATAACCACAATATTTTATAAATCAAAACAAAATTAAACTTCTTAACAATCCGTTAAATAAAGCTAACGATAATCGAAATGTCTAGGTACAAATATTACGTTTAAAAATTTCTATGGAAGAGCCACTGATTTATTTTATTTGATACCTAACCAGAACTCAACCAATCAATTTTCACCGTTTTATACGCGACACGGTACTATTTAGCTAAAGTTCAATTTTATAAAACAGAATACAATTCGAGTTCGGAATAAAAAGTTGAATAAAAATTTTTAATACGTAGGTAATTTATATTTTTTTTTTTTGATAAAATATAGACTAATTTATACCGTTCTTTATATTTAAAAAAAATTGTCGGTAATTTTCTTACTTACTTATTTGAAAAACTTATTAGTAAAGTAACGTATCCCTGTGACGTCAGCTGGACAAATGTCTATTATTTTCATTATCTTACACTAAATAAAGTCATAATATTTTAATAATAAGACTTCTACATTCAAAATATTATAAAATATTATTGTGCTTCATAAAGCAATTTTTATTATTATCTGTCAGCATTAAAAATTAATATAGAGCTGATTTTCTTTAAAAAAATTATATGAACAAGAAATAGTTTTTCTTGAGATACGTATAATAGTCCAAGAAAAGCTGGCACAAGCGATTTACTAACACATATTATGCATTTACATGTGCTGAGAGGAATTGAACCCAAGTAAGTCCAAGTGCATGGTATTTGGTACTGGGTGTCAGATTCATAATACACAGGAAACTCTCGCTACTGAGAGTATAGGTTCAGGGTAGAACGCATAGAGAATGAGTGGATGAGTCCAGAAACCTAGATATACCCATGGACCGGGAGCTACTCTTCGGGGAGTATATTCTTGGAGCTGATTCCATGATTTAAGTTCGTGATTATGTTAGTATCGATTTGTATGTCCTTCTATGTAAATCAGCTGTGCAGTGTATGACCATTGGACGTGAACTGAGTCGTGGCCATTTTGGCATTGCTTTTATTTATTGTGCATGTGTTTTTGAAATTTTTTTTCTTATCATGTTTTATAAGCAAGTCAAATAAAATCTTTCTTTCTTTTTGAATCTTTTATATTATCGAAGTTAAACTATTGTGATATAGTCTATGATAGTAGTATTCTCGGTCGCACACAGAGGTAGATATAATGCGTTCGAAACGCATGCGCTCGTTCCTGTGCAAGCGACTGCACTTCGCAACGCCGCTGTTTGATATTGTACGAACAGAGACCCCCACTACCTGTACGAAAAACTAGTATAGTCAAAGCGCGGGTTCCGGAACGGGTCAAGGCTATCCTGCCTGGCGCATCGGATTGCGGCGTTTCAAGGAAGTTTTAAGTTTGCGGCGTTAAAGTGCTGGAATCACGTCCGTCCCCCCTTTTGCAATGTAACTAGTAAGTTAGCTTTTAAACGAAAGTTTAAAATACACTTATTGATGCTGGAAAATCTGAATTTATACTCTCTTTCTCTTACTATGCCCCATTTTAGTAAACACTTATTTCTTATATATTTACTTTAACAATTCTTCGTTTCATAGTGTCTGTATGACTATACATAGTATTTATGCATAGAAATTGTACCTACGAATTGCTATGCCTGTGGGAGTATGCAGCGGACACTGCGCAAGGGCTAACTGTAAGGAACAGTATGTGGATGAGGTTACACACCTGAAGCGGGTGCTGAGTCAGCTCCTGTCATGGCTGCACAAACCTTCTTATTTGTGTTTCTATTTTTGTGTATGTTGGGCATTTACTTTGTATCCGTGGCCATGACAGTATAATCCTTTCCTTCATTCTTTTTTTAAATACATTTTGTTTTCCTAAGGCACATGTAAATGCATGTGTGTTAGTGAATTGTTTCTGCCCACTTATCTTGTACTACGTTTAAGAAATATGAGTTAGTATTTATGAAGGCATAAGATAAAAAATTCATAATGCGAATCATGAATACCATGTAAGGCAACTGTCAAGCAAATTATTTATCGTTTTGACAGTTTATACGAGACAAACAAAGACATGTCTTTCATGTGACATTTTAATTTAAACTTGTAAGCCTTGAATGTTTTTATCTGTTTCCTGCATTTTGATGGTCGGCACTTTACTTGGCATTCGTTATTGTTACACGTCAAACCGATCTTTATCATAAACTGAATCAAAGAGACGTCTAAGCTCAAAGGTCTTTACTATCTAATACATAGAGACTTTTAACACTCCCGCGCAGAAAAAAAGTATTAAATCTGTCTGACTGATTTTACATTGAATTGTTTTCTACGGTAAAACTTGAGAAAAGGTACGAAAACCTGAACCTTGTTTAGGTTTAGTAAGACTTTTTACAATAATATATGACTAATCAAACGAACGGGCCCTGATGTTTTGTTTGGAAACTGGAAATTGGAAAAGTTTTGTTAATATAAGATATTAAAAATATGAAATTTTACTTAAACTAAATTTTGTTTTATATTTAAGTATAAAGTCTGCATTCATAAAATAAAAAAACATATGTTATAATGTTATATAATAAGATATTGTTAATCATGCGATCAAATCTCTTAAGTGAATTATAATAATAATAATAATAATAATAATAATAATAATAAAATGTGAGACATCCTACACAGCGCCATCTAGTCACTAAGTATTATGCTTGTATTATGGGGTACTAGACAAATGATATACATACATAAATATTCTTTTTTTTAAATTTAAACATATATTGTTAGGTACTTTTACACCCAGACACGGAACAAGTAGACATGTTTATGTACACAATTGTTTGTCCCGGGCGGGAATTGGCGGGGCGGGGATCCCGCGACCCTTGGTTCCCCAGTTAGGGTCCGTAACCACACGGCCAACTGGTCATTCGATAAAATCGTCTCTAAAATCAAAAGAAAACCATAAAATCTAATCAAATCAGTCTAAATAATGAATTCACACTTCATTAATTTATTTTATTATTCATTTTAAATAAGTTCGTTTTGTGCTAAACGAATATCGTTTCAAAAATTTTATTAGTCAATTTATTTTTTTATGTAACAAATATAAAATTGTATAACTTCTCATATAATTATTCGTTTGTACTCATTAAGTTAAAAAGACAATATTTATTACAGGCATTTGGTCCCTATGATTGATAATACCGTTAAAAAACAGTAGATTTTTTAAAATTGTGTTAATTTCATTGACCGGCTCACACGATTGACTTAGCTAAATTCCAAAACGTAGAGCTCTTTTTTGTTAAAAAAATCATTTATCTAAATAAAACTTCTTTCTTTCTTTAGATCCTTTATATTTACGGTAGTTTCTCTCAAGGGCTCTTCGTCCTATAAGAAAAAGTCCTCATATTATAATTTTCAAGGGCATTCTTTTATAATCACGCTATGTCCCTCCAGTACTCATCAAAACCAAATGATTAAGCTGTCATTTTGGAGATTTTGACACTAATGGCGAAAAATATAATAAACAGTACCGGGAACAAGAGCGGGAACCACCAGGAACAAATTGTTGTTTAAATAAAATTTTAATGTGCTTGGATATGGCGATGATTGTTTCTTTATAATCATATTGATTTAAGTATTTGCTACATTGTATGTTTTTATTCTATTTTGTAAGTTAGAATATACGCTTTTATTATTATTATTATATCTCAATTTTTTTAATCATTTTGAAGATTATCTACATTTACAGCTAATGACAAAAAATAAATAAACAGTTATAGAACACAAGGGGACGCTGCTGGTGTTTTTCTCTTTTAAACAGGTGGGCTGATCACGATGGGATTCCTTAGGTGGTATCACTATACATTACATAGGTGGTATCACTATAGATGAGATTTAGATATGTTTCACGGTTATCACTTCAGCGCCAGTTTCTTGAAACGTTTTACGGTTATAATTTTTTTTTAATATTGTAAAGTAAAACACAATATTTAATTAGTTCATTCTTTTTGGAATTAAATAATGAAACACAACGCTTTTTACTAATAAATAAAAATAAAAAAATAACCTTTCAATAAATAAATAAATATATACTTACTAACGGCTCGTCCCGTTTTCCCCTCACAGAAATACGTTATTGTTTCCATTTTTGGTCCTAGTGTTGTTTCGTTTTCGTTTCCATTCTCATCAAGAATAACTTTTTCATCTCAATCTTAACTCATTCAAGTTCTTCCCTTTCCAGTTTTCGTTCCCGCGACACAAATGCTTAATCGTTTCAATTTCTGTCAGTCGTAACTCATTCCCATTCTTCCCCTTCCCATTGATTAAATAAATTACACTTTCGCGACGTACATATTTATATAATATATCTGACACGACCACCACCACCCCTAGTCCTGGTAGGCAATAACTACAATCCTTATCTAAGAACTAGCTTTTATGTGATATCTGTGTAAAGCGAAAAACCAGGTCAAAATTCTCCCAACTGTTTTAGAGAGACATATCCATTGCAGTGCCCCCTGGTGGCCCATGATTGCAAACCTTATCGAAGAACACGTTCTTAAATGATATGTTTATAACGCAAAATGCAGCGTAGAAATCTTCCCAGCAGCTTTAAAGAAACGTATTTATAGCAACGCCCCCTGGTGGCTCATTGCCGCAATCCTTATTTAAGAATCTGCTATTCGATGATATCTATTTACACAAAAAACCGCGTCAAGATCCTCAGAGCTGTTTTATAAAAATTTGCTATTGCGTTGCCCCTGGTGGCACATGTCCGCAAACTTTAACCGTTTAGGAGTGCCCTCATGAAAAGATAATCTTGACTTCAGCATCAATTCGTGGTGAAAAATCATGGTTAACTATCAAAATCCAACGAATATACAAAGTTTCGTGTTCGTGCTATTAACCGTTGAGGAGTGTCGTGCGGAGCCAATCTTGGCTTCAGCATCAATTTGTAATTAAAATCATGGTTAACTATCAAAATGCAACGTATACAAAATTTCGTGTTCGTGTTATTAACCGTTGAAGAGTGTTCTCATGAGGAGACAACCCTGATTGCAGCATCAGGTTATGTTTAGCATTTTAGTGTATTGTCATCGAAGTAACAGATGTCTTCCAAATTTCTGTCCGACAGCTTCACTGGAAGTGGATGAAAATTGCATTCTGAGATTCCATTACATACAAACAAACAAATAAACATACAGGTGGTAGGTAAAAGCGTGTTAAAAACAATAATAATATCAACTTTATATCCAATAAAGTGTTGCAAGGAACCCGCTATTCAAAAAATAACTCCATACAAATGCACATAAACATTCGTATTATGTACACATAAACGTACATACATGTTTTATGAGACCCCGCAGACTTACAATTTCAAAGTTGACCAACTATCGAACAACAGTCGGCCGATAGTTGGCCAACTTTTTAATTGTGCCTAATCGGAAGGGAATCTTGGTTCTGATACAATTGATGTCCAATTGATTAGTTGGACGATTTAGTTGGATAAAATGTGCGGACTAACATTAACTTACTGAACTATTAGTATACTCTGCGATTCAGTTCGCCAACTTGAAATTGTAAGTCAGCGAGTGCCCCCGTCTTCGGCTGAACATATAATAGTCCGAACTTATGTAGAATAATGGAATAATGTAGAATAATATAAATAATTAATGTAGAACTTACCAAACTAAACAAAAAGTTTCAAGTAAACAAATGGCGCAAACTAACGGTCACCGAGAAAAATATGTTTCAAATTTCTTTTTTCTAGCACTTATCTTATTTTCATTATACTTTTTGTTTAATTCAGTAAGGTCTATACGCTCTATAAGTTTGGACTACGTTCCCGTATACGCATGCATGTGTTACTCTTCTTTTGGCTTCACTATAGTCTAGTAAAAAGACAGAACAATTTTATTACGGGGTTGTTATTCTTTTTCACTGAAGTTTGTATCAAAACATTATTTTTTTTTGGCAGTGACCTACATATTGCGTTTATATTGTACGCCAACCTTTAACGAATGAAACAAAGGGCTCTGTGTTGACAAACACGACAAAAACCACAGATATCGCAACCTTTGGCCGAGATATAAATTAAAAAACAAGCAAACACGCAAACAAAGCGAGAGCGCTTCGTGGAAGTAAGCTTAAGTTGGTACACGTTGAATTTGTGCAACCGAAATTGAGAGAGAACCCGTTCGTTTTACATAAGAGCTGTCCGAAAGGGGGGGTCAGTTAGGTTCACAGTACGCGCGCCGCTGCCGGCTAGATATCGCGATGTGCCGTGTCCACACAAAATTGGTGGTATACATCGTGACCGCTGCGTTTTTCGGTAACACCGCTGCTAAAATTGCGCGTGAGTTTCATGTTTATTTTCTCAGTATATAGAATTAATTCCATAGAAACGTATTGACACGAAAATTTATTAAATTATCCCAACTTTCGGAACAAATCGATAATAAACTAAAAGCCTATCGACAAGTGTATACGACAGGTAGTTTCGTATATTTATATACAATGAAAATGGTAAAACTAGAAATATATAGACAAGAAAGTGTAAGAATATTTCGTTATCGGAATGTAATATTTGTGTCGAAAAATCGTGTTTCTGTTACGTATCTATTTCAAGAATAAATCTGACTTTATCACGGGGTCGCTCCACTTTCGTTGCTCAAGCAGTGTCATGGTCATAAATTACTTTTGTAACTTAAAACGGCCAAACGCAAAAAGTTTGTGTTTGAGTAATTCGGTCATATTAGTTTTTGTAATCGCATTAGGTTTTACCTCTCGTTTCGTGATATTCTCGAATGGATCAAGGTTAGCTGGAAGAAAACTTTATAATAAGCTCGCCTTGTGTTCAGTATTTTTGTTCAATGACTTAGAAATATTATCGCAGTAAAATTACAGATTTTATAGGTCAAGATCTATATATTTATTTTCGCAAAATATATGTTACCTTACCATTTTCAAAAATGAAATTATATTTTTTTGTTTTTAATATGTCTAAAATTGTCGAACACATCGTTACGCTTCTAAATTGCGTCCGTTACAGTTTCACAGAAAATTTTCAAATAATACCTCACGACTAAGGATAGCCCTCCACTAAAGACCATTTATATTCACTATATCTATTTCTAAAATATTAATGAAAATAGGCAGAAGCTGTACCTACGCTTTTATAGTCCGAGCGGTGCTATTAAGAAAGTGTGAATTCGTTAAAGGACGAAACGTTCAAGATGTGCATTAATTATTGACAATAATCAAAAACCCCTCAAAACCTCAAAACCCCTTTGCTCATAATGTTCTTTAAATTAAGTTTCTAAGTACTGGGATAAGTGTGAAAGATGGAAACTTACTTTTTTCTATTACCATATGATTTCTTACTGGGCTGCTATTGTCGGTGACCATTACCAGATACATACTACATAACTACATTTTCTGAAAGTTTCAAACAAATGAACTTCATTTTGTTACACTCCCCTCTCCACTTATAATATTTATTCGTGCCACATATTAATATTAATTCTCAATATACGTAAGCCTAATATAATATTTAAATCTTGTATATTGCGGTCATATTTACCTATTACACGAAATGTGGCTGTTGAGTCAACTTTGTCTTATGGCTAGGTGTAACTATTTTTATTAGTATACATATATGTACATAATACAATATAACATAAAACAAGCATTGCTTAGTTAGGGGCTAGATGGCGCTGTGTGGGATGTCCCAGGTAATATTATGTATTATTATGTATTTACCGCAATGCTAAATAATGATTACGATTATTTACTTCCTCTTATATTTATTATTATTTATTTATTTATTATTAATAAAGTTTGCTCACAACTAATTTATTTTTTATTGTCCGTTTGATGTATGTATTAAAGTGAAAAAAAAAAACTATATTCATACACAACTTTTATTAATTGATTTATGGAGTGGAGACCAAAAACCTTAAATCTGCAGTAAATAAATTCTTAGGGAATGATAAAAGCAATAATTTTTTGTCCTTCCTAACCATTACGGCTTGAAACTAAAATTCGGTTAATAGTTGAAAACATCGTAGTAATTGGCTTAGTTAAACAAAACCAATGAGTGTGTATACATGCGTAAGAACTGAAACTTCTATAAGATAAACATTTTTTGTTAATATTTGGTACACCCGTACATTCATGTTTATAGCGTATGACCATAATTATAACCGAGTTGTATCGATTTTAACCGAATGGATAGAGTTGGATCTAATTAGACCGATTTGAGCCAAGTTGGATCAAGTCATATCGAACCTTACCACTCAAGGCATTGTTTTTCAAGAAGACTGTATCACATAACCGTTACATGATACGTGAAGCCATGCATAGGAAAAGGGTACATACACTTAAGAGAATTAGGTTTCAGCTTAAGTCAAGGCTTATCAAACCATTGAAATTAAGCGCTTTTAAACTTTAAAAGGGCATATAAATGGTATCTGCTGGAATAATAGCGATTTATTTATAAAGTAAATAAGTTTGACAGCAGTGTTTGGTTTAAATAGAGTCAGAAATGTCACTTCACAGTATCGACAATATACGCAATTACGCGGGTTTGAAAACCGGCGCGCGGACATTTCGCGGGGAACCACGCGGATCGAAACTCGCCATCTTGTACCAGCTGGCTGGAGTATGAGTGGTTAGATGGTAAACGCAAAAGAGGGCTTCTAGTCAATTCGTACATGGATTTATCACAGGTCCTTAGCTACAATTTTGGTAGAGTAAAGAAGAAGTGGTGGGGAAGAAAGAATTAGAAGAAAAGAGGCGGAAGGAAAATGAATGGAGGGAGCATAAAGCAATAATAAATTTCAATTTATGATAAGACAAACTAGTTTTGAATGTAATAAGTAGGTATGGGCTAAAATAACACGCAGTTGTTTTCACGGGCGGAAAGCTAATATTATTTCAAATATCATATTATTTACTAGCCCGTCCATGACTCACGTTGGGAATACTGCACTGTTACCATGATTTTCAAATGTTTAAACTCGCTATTGTCAGCTCTAAAATATTGGTTATAATGTTTCCTTTTGTCAAGAATTTCATGTAATCATTATTAAAAATGCGTATCAGTGCTTTGTGAAGTTGTTTGTACTTTGTTATATGTCGAACCAACAAATTGGGGTATATTAACTACTGTGATTAGCTATTTTAACGTAGTTACTACTAAATATAATCGAAATTGGCAAGTTGCTGTATCTTATATAGGTATATTTAGCGGTAGTCACTCAATTAATTTTATCAATTAATTACACCCAAAGTTAGTCGGGCCTGTCAAGTAACCGGCGTCCCCGCAAGATACATTTAGTAAAGACGCTTCCGAGTCATCAAACACTAGATGAACTAACAACCTAGTAAAGGTGATGAGGATCTATTGGTTACAGATGATTACGTTTAGTAGTAGACGTTTGGAGGCTGAGACGAACGAGAGTTATACTTGAACTCATTGTATAATACATCTTAGTTAGTCTCAGAGACACAACCTTTCATTGTTAACAATGAACGATTCGTACAATAGGTGATTTTATTTTACAGCACATCAATAATAATGCGGTCAGGCAACGAACTTTTAGTTATAAACTGAAGACGTAAAACATGCCATAAAATAGCCGTTCGCTAACATAAAACAAATCATTGCTCAAAGTGATGGCTAGACCAATATCGTATAGGTATTGTATAGATTACTTACATGCATATTTCGCGAACTCACATTATTTTTATCCCGATTAATGTAAATTATGGCATTCCTTTGCAATCAATTATTAGGTACTGATAATTCAAAAAAATAGGTACTCTGAAAGAACAATTAGACCTGGAAATTTGATGGAATTTTGATTTGAGATGAATTTTTAAAATAATTTACAGGAATGGAAGAGACATCCTATTTTATTTCCTTTAATAAATTATCACGTTTATTAAAAGTTGCATTTATTGTGACAATTCATTTCCATATATGTCACATTTCATTTATTATTTTAGTTTCGATTATTTAGTTACTTGCTAGGTAAAAGCGTTTTTATCAATTTAAAATAAATATAGACAACAATGGCTATGAAGCGTTATTGCGTCAATAAAGCCTGATAAATAAAAATTAGACGTGTTGCGCGAGTGCACCGTGCGGAAAAATTACGTGTGGCCTGTTATCTTAGTGCTATCACTACATACACGTAATAAAATAAAGTTCCCCGCCACGTCTGTCTATCTGTCTGAACGCGATCAACTCAAAAACTACCAAACGGATTTATTAAACCCCAATGGACAGAGTGATTCAACAAAGTTTATGTGTATAAATTCATCAATGTTTTGTGCAAATTACTTTGACGATTATTGTTTAAGCCGTCGGAAAAAATCAAGCCGAAAGGAAGCTTTCATCGAAAACGCTGTTTAAGTCCTTTTGAGATATAATAAAATAATACATGAAGAGATTGTTCCTCTTTCATAGGACTAAAGAAAAGTCCGCGATGGCATATTTCTATCTTTTGTGGATTGCTTACTATACCTATTTTTATTATAAAAAATATTATCATATGATGTTGTAATTGGAAAGCAATTTATACGGATACAATATTAATTCTTTTCAAATTAAATACGTTATTTACCTTCAGCATTTCATGCGCATTGTAACTGCTCTTCATACCATACAATTTAAATTAATATCTTAGGAATTATCACGAAATAGAACTATCGCTCGATAAGCAGCCGAGTGGCAATGTCAGGCGGGGCGCTAAACCGCACCGGCGGCACGGCGGCGCGGCGACGCAACGACGTGACGCGACGCGCGTGATGTAAAGTTAGGCAGGAGTTATCAATGTTGCATACAAAGAAATATTTAAGTTTATTTTTATTTATATGTATTTCAAATATTTACAGAATTGGAAATAAAATACATTAAACACACTCCAAGTAGGATGAACATATGTTACATTTAAATCTATTAAAATCTAATCCACATGTTCGACGCAACAAGCTGATATGACACTACGACAGCAAAAATACTACGGTTTAGATGCTCTGCTACCCATGCGAAGCCGGGGCGGGTCGCTAGTAACAAAATATAATGCTGCGATAAGCATACTCAACTAGACCGTCAAGGAGAAGTACTGCTTAGAAAGGATATTATTTTAAAGCATACAAGGCAATACGTAATTCTATCATCTGGAAGCCGGTGACCAAAAAATCTACTTGCGACGATACTCGATTGAACTTTACAAAATTTTGTATATTTCATACGGTACGGACCTATGTGCCAAATTAATAGATATAGAGACTTTAATTATGACTTTTAAATACTTTGCTTTCAAACAAAAATCTTATTTTAACAAATTTACTTGGTGTTGATTACAATCTTGTGATATTAGCGGAGAGATGTAATAGATGCCACCAAAAAATTATTTATGAACCAAAAAAGAAGGTTTTAAATATTTTTTAATCAATTTCCAAAAGGAGAATCTTCTCAATTCAATTTTTTTTGTGTGTGTATGTTACGCGATGTTTTCGCCGATTGTGAGGCATTTTTATGGAGCCGCCATTTGTTGCCGCTACCGCTCCGCTTTTACTGTATTCATGGCTGCAGCCAAGTAACCAAGATGCAAATCATTGCACATCATTCCCTATTTTTTTTACCCGTCACTAGTTTCTTCCGTGTCTACTTTCCTCTACCTATACCTACCTATACTAAATATAAATAAACTATTGTTACTTGCGAATAAAAATTATTTAAAACAAATAAAAAACTCAACTGAAATATTACTTAATTGATAAGAAAAAAAATATATTTGCTGAAAACAGGAGAACAAGCTTTATTCTATAGAAATGAGTTTGAAGAACGTAAAATGCACCATGCAATGTTTTTTTTGTCAGAGGGACAAACAAAACTCGACACACATTTGTTGTAAAACTCTTTAGTTTTACACTAGCGACCCGCCCTGGCTTCGCACGGGTAGCAAAGCATATATGCCTACATTGTTTTGTCGTAATGTATCAACTTATTGCGTCGAAGAAGTGAATTAGATTTAATTAAATTTAAATGTACCTACGATATGTTCATTCTACTTCAAGTATTTTTAATGTCTTTTATTTCAAATTCTGCAAATGTTTGATAAAGTAAAGAATATATATTCATAAAAAACCAGCTAACTGCGAGTCGGACTCGCACACCAAGGGTTCCGTACCACTGTACAATATAATAAAACACGTTTCTCGTATGGGGACCCCTTCTAATTTTGAACTTTATTTTGTTTTTGGTATTTGTTGTTATATCGGTCATAGTAGGTAATACACATTCTGTAAAAATTCCAAATGTCAAAACACAACATAAAGTGAATGACTTGGCATCGACTTTATAGGCGGATCGCTCGCGTGGTATTCGTTTCTCATAGAGTTCACTTTTTATCTCAGTCTTATCTTGTTCCCGCTTTTCCCTATCCTCTTTTCGTTCCCGTCACACAAATATTCACTCGAAGTAAAGGGAAAGAAAAAGCGACGAAATAGTTCCATTATAATTCCCGTCCCTGAACCCGGTCCCGTCCTGTGCCGTTTTCGTTTCCATTCTCACCAAACATAGTGGGTGGGGATGGGGACATGGGGCTTACAAAACTAATTCTACGCCGTTCATAAGTGATCCTATTAAAATTCGCCAAATATTAGGAAATCTACAATTACAGAGGCGAAACTGGAATCGAAAGCTAGTGTATTAGACAAACAAATGTTCTAGGTAAAATTCCTGATTGACAATAAAAACCATATCAAAGTCTGTTGGGGGTTTAGAAGAAGTAAGCGAAGAAACAGAAATGAGGAAGTCCGTAGCGTTGCTTCCTCCCTTACCAAGGCCGCGTACCGATGCGATGAGTTCCGACAGCGCAGCGCTGAATATTGGTGTATTTTATATAGGTTTTTTAGGTTTATGCATCCGAATCAATGGTTGTGCTCAGCACATAAAACTTACAATGAAGGGTGTCCTTTCAAATCATACCATACACTCAACGTAACGTATAACGCATACATGACAACATCACTTCATTGCGCGTTAAACTGGGTTTTGTCACTTTCTGTGAAACTTTGCCGCCCTTTGACCATGAACTTTTGAGTACGTTCTTATCGTATGGTTGTGTACTTCTCATTACCACTGATAAATCTTTTCAAAACTGGTACGCTTTTATTACGTTTTAATAGAGTTTTTTTATTTTCTTATAACCAGCCAGTTACAAACAGTACAACCAAAGAGATTAGATTAAGAATTCCTCCCTAACCTAATACATACTGCATCTTTATAATACTTACATACACATATAGATATTTTTTGATAAATTAGTGATAGTAAGATATAAACATAATTTGCCATCACTAGATGGCAGTCGTTACAATCCACCAACCCGCATTGGAACAGCGTGGATTAAGCTCTTTGCCCCCTCATCCCGAGGAGAGACCTAAGCCCTTGCGGTGGGATATTAATGGGCTGATGGTATGGTATAGATATTTTGTATCCAGATATGGAACGAATAGGTATGTTCATGCACACAAATATTCGTCTCGGGTGGGACTCGAACCCACCACCACTGGGTCAGCCTTTAGCATCTGTTACCACTAGACCGACCGGTAAGTCAATTATCTGACGTTCAATTGTCCGTGTGTGGATTCAACAAAATAAATACCCAGCAAATATTTTGTGCAAAGTGCGCCGTATTCAGATTTTTGTACTAGTTTCGCTAATGCGGTGAACAATTGAACTATTGGCTGTACTTAGGTATGCTTATGGTATTTGAAACAAGAACACGACCTCGAGGTTAGACGTAAAAAAGTGCAAGTTCATCAAAGCTTTAAGTAAGTCAAGGTAGAGCCAAAGAAATACCCCTATAATCTTATATTATTATATTTAACGTCCTAACATTATGTTAGGAAATAATAGTCAACCATCTTATAATTCCGATTTCGCCATATATTCACTTAGAATTTCAAGGATATTTCAAGAAAATTATGCACGGATAGAACGTAATAGGTTCAATGATAAAACATTATTGGCGGTTGCAAACGCTTAAGCGTTTACGACTGTTCTTTGTGACATGTTAACAAAATAACACGTTGTTTGTAGAGATTTGCATACAGTATTCTGTTAGTTTCAAAGGTCAACTCTACCAAACAATACATTCAAACTAGACCTTGTTTTTGGAGATGTTAGAAACAAGGCCCAGTTATTACGAGTTGTTATAGAATTTATATTTAAGAAGTTTTAAGGTTCTATGGTTAAATTCAAATCCCTTATGATTTCGTCATCTACTGAAGTCGCTAGTCAAAGTACCACTGTAAAGATTAGAATTATAGACTTTCTCATAAATTAAAATCTAAGTTATGTAATCGCTTATATAATGTCCAGTGCGCAGACCAGCTAATCTAGTTTGACATTTGCCATATTGGTTTTTTTAATTTTATTTAAGTATTAGTTTTTATGGCATAATGTCTTGCTCTCGTTTTGCTACTATTACCCTCGAAAATAATAGTTTAAAACTCTGATATAGAAGCCCAGAATTATTCATCATTTCAGCTAACTTAGTCTAAAACTCTACTGCAGTGATTTAATCATTCTTGAAATGGAAGAAGATATGATTAATTTGCCAATTTTAATCAAGAACTAAATGTTCTTGATTAAAATTGGCAAATTAAACTTCAATAAAACTTCCAAATTGAAATAGATGATGTAATATTTAATATATAATAAATAACAAATAAATCTACATCACACCAACGTCTAAGCCCCAAACTAAGTATTAGCTTGTGTTTTGGGTACTAAGCGAAGACAACACATACATATAACATCCAAGACCCGGTACCAGTATCAATATTCATCATATAAATACTGACCCGACCTGGGATTCGAACCCGGGACCTCCAACTTCGTTATATGGACTATATATGGTATATGGACTATACTGTTATTCCTAGGAGTTGAGCAATTAGAAAATAAGCAATGTTATGCAAGGATTTCATAAAATAGATCAAATCTGGAAAAAACAGATAATCTTAAAGTGTAAAAAGGAAGTAACTGTAAATTTAGGTCACTTTTCATGTAGGTAACATGAAAAGTGACCATTTTTGGTTAGAAAATAGATAATTCATTGATTTTTCCAAAGGTTTTTTTCTCTTTGTTTCAAGGTATAATTTACATGAAATAATTTAAAAAATTTTAATAATAAAATTTTAAATACTTACTAAAATATATATTTGTATTTCTCACAATAAGCCCTTTCATTTGATATGTCACTTGATGCACTTGACAAAAGTTCTTTAGTGTTGTGCTTTGCTCCCCAAAATAAGAATTCGATTATTTACATTGTAGGTCCGAGATTCGTCTTAACTCTGTAGTTAAAATACAATTCTTTTAGCTCATCAGCATTAAGCTATTAATTCATACAATGACTAATTAAAAATAAAAGCTAATGCTTAATTAAAAGCTAATCAAAAACTACTAATGCCTCCAAATAAGAAATACGTATAACATCTAAAACAGTGCCGTGCGACAAAGTGCCCGAAAGGCGGGAGGCATTACCTCGCTGTGTGGCAATGCTTATTCGTTGCCCGAGGTATTTATATTTATACAGATATATACCAAATTATGTATAATTAAGTATGTCCTTAAAAAAAAAATTATAAATATGTTAATAAGCTAATTCTATATGTGATACGCTCTGCAGTACTTTTCCAATTTGTATATATAAATTATAATAAGTAATAACTAAAACAAATGCATAAATAAACATAAACAAGGAAGTCATATTAATGGATCATCAATATTGTTTACAACAAAGAAAATATACAAATAATAACACGCGTAATTACAAATAAAAGTTTTTATACAAATTACCATTATTTTTTGCATTTTTACACGTGAAATGGAATGTTACATCATAATATGAGATTTCTCTTTCATAAAATATTCCGAACGGCAAGTACGTTAATATGAACAGCTCGCTTTGAAAATAAAAGCGAATTTATAATTAGTATTAGCATTAAAAACGTTGTATCGTTGAATTTGGTTTGCGCCATTTCAGGGAAATCATATTTGGTTTAAATTTTTGTTTATTACAAATTTAAAAACAGTAAAATTAATTAATACTTCAAATTAGATTAAAATGTGTTGTGTAAAAATAGGTAGGTAGATAAGTATTATCAATATAAACCCGTGGGTATAAATATTTTTTATCTGCGAATTAAATCTAAGTAAAACATACCCATTTCATTAATTTGAATATAAAAACTCTTATTTTGTAATAATTAGAATAAAATTATAATTGCAAATTATTAAAAAATTAAAATATCCATAGACTAATCATTAATAATTTTGTACCAATAGTAGTAGTCTGGTAGTAGTGCCTATACTCAACACGTTTTACACGAAATAATTTCAAACTGTTTAACTCCAAAACAGCTTTTTATTAATTGCAGGAAATATATCCATCGCCTGTGATATTATTTCCATTTATAAATCAATGTAACACAGTTCATGTATTGTTTCAGAATTTCGTTCAGTAATACAATATATTTTTAGCAGTCCGTTTATATGGCTGCTGTTGCACAAATGCTTATCATCCTATAGCATGTTTTTCGTGTTTTCCAGGCGACCACCTCTTTCTATATCAGTACCTTTATTGTTTCTTCTATTTTTAGCCTTTTCTTTTTTCCTTTCGCAAACCAAAAACTTCACCCGTGTTCGTTAATATTATAGTAATTTTGGATCTTATTAATTTTGCATGTCTCTGGAACTTTTAAGGTACATGAAATGTGACAGCTCGCTTTTATATACGTATCTGTACGTCTTAAAAATGACCCCCGTATCAAATTGCAAATATTTGGTTTACGATCAATTAGTGACTTTAGAAAGTTTTTAATTTTTATGTTGAAATATTAATTAAGTATTTCAAAGATTTTTGTATTTTATACATAAGAAAAAGATTAGTTACTCGATTTTATACATATAGATTGGATTAGAATATATACATTAAACTCTTAAATATTATATTATATTAAATTTATATTACCCTTTTTTCAGCTGACTTCATAACACCCTGTAACAACACAGAACCAGCTTGTCTTATAAAAGCTACCAGAGATGCGATACCAGGATTCGTCAAGGGCATACCAGAACTTGGAGTACCATCCTTGGACCCGTTCATCATTGACGAGTTGCCCATTCAGCTGCCAGGAGTTAAGGTCACATTCCTTAACGGGAAGGTGACAGGACTGAAGAATTGCGACGTCAGAAATGTGGAGTGAGTACAACATTTACTGAGGAAATTGTAATGAAACGAAACAAATTAATCGCCCACGGTCTGACTACATTTTTATTTATTTTTGTTCCCCGGTTGTCAAAAAAACATTTAACTCAATATTGCTAAAAATGGTCTGAAAAATGGTTTGTGGAATGGACTAATATGACGAGATGTAGTAAATACAAGATCGGTGGTATCGAAAGAGAATGTATTCTAAAAATAAAATGTAGAAGTATAAGTCTGTTCTTAGGTTTCATGTATCAAACTCAAAATTATCATTTACTCATATTCTATAAGGTGACGGTTAATGCTGCATTACAAATTTTAAACTTTAAATGACCTTAGTACGGTTAAGACCGCTTTAGCGACAAATCGTCTCATGCGATCGAAGAAAATCCAAAGATAATAGCTCGGCAAGAGAAATAAATTTGAAAGTAAGACTCGTTTATACAATCCATTACAGAGTTACATGAAGAAGGAAGCCGAATTTCACCTGGTGCAATATTAGTGGTACGTGTAAAACCACGAGTCAATTGAAAAACCCCATAATATTCCTGTATTAATACTACTTGACAATACAAATTAACTTTGAAAGAGTCACTCAGCTAACTCAGTCCATTACAGAAGGTATATCAATTGTTTATAAAATATACTCACGGCTGTGTGGCTAACCAACAACTTTTTTGTGTAATCAGCCATGTCACTCAATATTTAATGGCCTTTCTTAGCCGAGGCCATTCTACTTAACAGCTTAGAACTGGACATTTAAAAGCCATAATTTTTATTAAGCATCTAAAACGCCAGCAGTGCACCTGCACTATCTCCTGTTGCCTCCTCTTATACCATATTTCAAGATTTTAGGTCGTAAAGAATACCCCATACGTTTTGACGACGAATTAAAATGCGTGTTAAAAATACACCTCTTTTTATTGCATTGACTTTCGTATTTAATATTAATTTCTACTTGTTACCTTTACCTGTTCCTGAGAAAAAGAGTGTCGACAGACAGACGGACAGGCAGGCAGATTAACAGACGGACAACGAAGTGATCCTTTAAGGGTTCTGTTTTTTACCTTTTGAGGTGCGGAACCCTAAAAACTTGTCAAGTGTGAACCTAGTTCACGTATCGAAATATACATAAAAATATATACCATTTGATGTTTTGACATAGCACCGTGAAATATAATAGAATATAGCGTGATGCACGTGTAAAAATAGTATTGCGAAAGCAAGTTAATGATAATAACGTATACATCACAACAACGTCTAGGCTCCAAACCAAGCATTGGCTTGTGTGTTTTAGATGCCAAGCGAAGACACCACATATATATAACAACCCAGACCCGGTACCAGTTTCAATATTCATCATATAAATTTTGACCCGACCTGGGATTCGAACCCGAAACCTCCAGCTTCGCAAACAGGGTCGCTACCCCCAGAAATAACTTGCACTATCACATTCTACCTTACCGGAGAAAAAGTGCGTTTCGGCTATGAATCCGCTCGGTAAGTCTTCGAGAATCTTGTATCGATTGGATATAAGATTGAACTGTGGCGCTAAGTGGTGTGAAACAAGTAATGGTGTTGTAGTAACATACCTAAAAGCTAGTAATCACTTATAGAAAGAAGGTATACGCAGTTTGCTACGTGCTGGACATTGTTGTTTACAACGCGCACGTCCGTCCGTCTGTCGTTCTTGAACAAACTTTACTTTGTAAAGTTGAATACAAACTACGTTTGCCAAGTTCCCTACAAAACAAACAAGTTAGTTTTCCAAGTTCTGGCATGTACGTAGGTTTATTCTAGAAAATAACTTAAGGATGCGTGCGCTATAAATCCAAAAATCATAGTAAAACGGTTGAATAATAATCCGAATAATGTAATTGACTTATATTGTACGTTGACCGCGACAATTTTTTTGCCCGCAAGAGTGAATCCGTAGATTTACATCAATAAAAAAAAATCTCAGCGCTCTAACAACTTATTGCCATATCGTGGATTGTGTTGAAACGTCAACGTTTTGAAGTCTAATTCTGTTGCCGCCTTGTTGAGTAACGTCGCGCGTAGGCGAACCGGGGTCGCGCAATCAGATAATTTTCATGGTTAATTTTGTAACAACAGACCCAATTGTTTCGTCCTCAACGTCACAATTTTTTTGTTTTATTTTATAATTTGTCCCAAATTATTCAGGATTTTTCTGTCTTGTCTCGTCCGTTGTTTATTCTTTTTTATCGTTCTCACAGTTGTTTGCTGTGTAAAATAAATTTGCCTGCGGCGGCGTCGTTGTCAGAGATTTTTTGTGTTGAATTTTTTGACAGTAACGTTCCAAAATTAAAACCTTGATTTTTCGTTGATTTGGAATCTAAACACTTGTAAGTGCTTCTATACGTAGTAGACTGTGTATAAAAATAGTTTTCCCTTATAGCTTTGCCAAATAACTCGTGTTAACTTCTTTTTAAAATTCTCGTATTGTGCTATCTTGTGCCCTTTTCTCTGCTACTACTTCATTTTCTAGTGAGGGTCCTGGTCTTCGTGTTTATATTTCCGTTCATGTCTTTACAAAAATTTAGTGATAGCGAAGTGTCGACAACCGAAGGCGACGATGAGCACGTAACATTAATTTTTATATATCAAATTAAATTCACAAAGTAATATATGATTTAGTGTTAAACCTACTAATTATTTTCATTCTTTATATATTTATAATTAATAATTTTATTAGTTAAAGTGCATATTTTTTATTTCCTTCGTCGCGTCGTGTTGTCATGCTAAATATTCTTAGAATTTTTTGTCAAGCACATGGTAAAATACGTTACATCAGTCTGTTGTGAGGTTTTCAATTTTTACCAAATTCAATTACACATTGAGGAGTGTCACTGAAGTCTATTTAACGAACAAAAAATTAACACTTATTGTTTTATTATTATAAGCTGTGATGGGTTCCTCAATTTGTGTACTATACAAGTTGCCGTTTTTCGCTTCTGTCAAATTAATTTATATAAAAGTTCAATAAGAGCACACACGTCTGACAATAAGAAGCTTATTTATTATAGATTTTATCAAATATATAAATTTTCAATTTCATAACGAGCAACAGCGTCATATCGACGCTATGCAATACCTAAACGTTCACGCAAGGTTACTGACCGTGAAACGCATCCGGTAACAACTTGAATTGCGGTGAAAGTGCGATGATTTTACAAAAATAAAAATTTATATATTTTATTTTAAATCATAAAACTTTTCAAAAGTCAAAAATGTCAGTTCACAATATCGAATGACATAATTGCAATTTTGGAGGGTTGAAACCAGGGCACGGAGATTTCTCGAAGGTGAAGTACGGCTGAAGAACAGCGCGCGGGGACAAAACTCGCCATCCTCCACCAGCTAGCTACAGTATGAGTGGTTAGACGGTAACACAGAAAAGGGCTTCTAGTCAATTCGTACTTTAATGATCTATCTATTCGCACTCTTCATTTTGAATTTAAACGATACGTAGTTTTTATCTTATAACGTTTCAATAGCATTCGTCTGTTTACCGTTTATATAATCTTTATAAATGATTAAGAACTTCCGATTCCGTTTTGTTGGGTACAGTTTAGTAGTACATTTCACAGACTCCTTGTAACCTGAACAACAAATGAAGCACTACAATGGCGGCTGCGTAAGCATTTAGTTGAGGCGTGCATACGCACATAGCCAACTGACTTACTAGGGGATGCATCGTTAGTTAATTCGCGATGCTACGTGCAGTATTCCTAGGTTCCTAGGTACATGAACTAACAGAGATACACTGGTACCACTGAATTATAACAGTTCCGTTTTTTAACCACTTAAAATTTAACCAGTGTATCTCTGTTAGTTCATGTACCTAGGAACCTAGGAATACTGCACGTAGCATCGCGAATTAACTAACGATGCATCCCCTAGTAAGTCAGTTGGCTATGTGCGTATGCACGCCTGAACTAAATGCTTATCTCCTCACCCTGGGGGAGGCCTAAGCCCCTGCAGTGGGGTAAAAATGGGCTGATGATGATGATATGTTTATCTATTACACAAACATTTTATCTCGAATACCAAACAACAAAGAAATAAACAATTTAAAATGTTAGTATATTTAGATACTGTTGCTAAAGACTACGTGTATCATTCCAGGGCATATTTAGAAGACAATGTCTTCTTGTTGGAAGCTCGCTGCAACATCACGATCAGGGGGAAGTACACGGCCGTCGGAAGATTGCTTCTGTTTCCAATCAACGGAGATGGAGATGCGAAACTAAAAATCAGTAAGAAACTATTTTTCTTTAAGTGAATATCATAGTTATGTGAGAAACCGGTAAGGTTTGACAGACGTTGTGATTAGAGTGGGAAAAAAAGATAGTGAAGTAGTGTGTTCATATGGAAAGAATGAACTTAAAGTTTCGAAAGAAGTATCAAAAGCGGATATATGTGATAGAAGTGGCATCTTTTTTTAGTACCGTAAACTTCTGAGAACGATAGATAATAATAATAACACCTGGCACATCCCACACAGCGCCATCTAGTCCCAAAGTAGCAAGTATTATGCTTGTATAATGGGTACTACGCAACTGCTGTACATACTAGAATATTCTTTTTAATATAAACATATATAGATATTTTACACCCAGACACAGAACAAATAGACATAGACACACAAATATTTGTCCTGGGCGGGAATCGATCTTGCGACTTTTGTCTCTGTAGCTAGAGTCTCTAACCAATTGGTCAGTCAGAAGATATATATGATACATGACCGTCGATGAAGCAAAACAGATACCGTAAGGACCGCATCAAGTGGCGATATCTAGTTTCTGTCTATCCCTCTGGGAAACGGGCGTGCAATATTGTGTAACTAGTGAACTGTGTGTGTGTAATACGGTGAGCAAACGACCTCTTCCCTGTTAACCCACCACAGAACGCTACGCTTTCTATACCAAAACTAATAATTTTGTTGTGACAATGCGCGATAACTTCGAACTTAAATAGGAATAACATAAATTGTGTTAAAAAATTATTTTACCATCTCAATAGCCTTGGAATAACATTTTTAAATTTCGTCAATAGATAGTTAGTTTTACAAGATATTTACGAAAATTCAAACATTGTCTCTGTGACGTCATCTAGACGGCTGAGCTTATTGAGCTGCTTTCCGCAATAAAAACAAAAGCTAAAAGTAAACAAAAAATATTTAATTAAAATCACTATATCAAATTAAATTGTAATCTTCATGAATCAATAAAAATAATGTGACTTCATTTAGTCTAAGATACTGTAAATAGTACACATCTGTCTAGATGATGTCACAGGGATCATTTTAAATTACTAAATAAATTACAGACTTTTTTTTATATTAAGAAGTTATTCATAGATTGGTCTTAATGTTCGGAAAAAAATACAATAACTATATAAACTTATAAGCCGCTTTAAAAGTATCAAACCAATTGCTTCATACTCGTTTATCAAAAACATACACAAATCACGGCCGTTCAATCCGGTCATTGTGTTTTCATCAAAACAATACTGAAATCGTTTCTTTGAAGAGTTGAGAAAAATTGCATTGTTTTGAGGAAATTTAATTTTTAGTCATCTTTTTTATGGGCGATTTCAAAACCCATTCGATTATTACGCTAAGCACATAAAATCTATCCACTTAACATTTCTAACAATTTCTATTGTTCTGTGGACGCGATTATCGCTAACCTTTGATAAATAAAATTCTATAGCCGATAAATTTTTATAGCAACAAAGAACGCTTATTTTGCAGATATTAAATGTTTATAGATATTAAATATGATAAGATGGCGGACGATTGAAATAGTTTATAGACGCTTAATCAATAATCTTCGATTCTATTCTTGAATAATACTTGGTTTTTTTCCATCAGCCCTTTTTATACCCCACTGCAAAGGCTTAGGCCTCCCCTTAATATGAGGGGATTTGGAGCTTAAATCCTCCACGGTGCTCTAATGCGGGGTGGCGGATTGTAGCGACCACCATCTATTGACAGTGACCGGGACCGACTGCTTAACGTGCTCTCCGAGGCACGGAGTCAGTGATAGTTAATGTACTTAACACATTCTTTGCAGGAAACGAGTAAACTTGTTATACCCCTTTTTATAGCAAAACGCGGGAGACGAGCTTACTCGTTATGTTGTGCAAAGTGGTAAGGCCATAGAGTAAGTAAGACGCGGGAAACTTGTTGTAAAAGCAAAGGGACCCTAAACGAGTGGGGGTCTGTGTATTATCTATTGTCGGCGGTACCCGCGGCCGCGATTTGGCGCGAAAATGTCCGAATACGTAGTGTTACGTCAGAAAAAAACTCATTGGTACACGCTTTGATTCGAACCACGGCCACATGGCACATATATATATACTTGCTTTAGTATTAATTAAACAAGGTACAGTTTTGAAATGGGTGAATAATAAAGCTGTATATTATTAAATGGTAAAACTAAGTTATATTTTTAGGGTTCCGTACCCTATTAATTTACCCAATCGATTTAGTAATTATGTGCTTATATATTGTTCCGAGCTAGGAAATAAAAATATACCCTAAACTTAATTTTCCGCCCTGTCATCTCTAAGACAATTCGTTTAGTGTCACCGCACACGCATGATCAGCGCTTAAGAAAAATAGATAGTAAGTACATTTATAACAAAGCATGTTTCATCCATATCAGCCCATTATGCCCTATTGCAAGGGCTTAGGCCTCCCCTCGGGGTGACGGTACTTATCGTTTAACCCATCACGCTGCTCCAATGCGGGTTGGTGGATTTTAACTATTGCCGTCTGACAATGGTAACCGGGACCGACAGCTTAACGTGCTCTCCGAGGCACGAAATCAGTGATTAGTTAAAACATATATTTACAATATCGTATATCTATCTGAATTATGACATACTGTTTTTACGAGAAAAAAAAAACTGTTAAGTACCAGTCGAACTCGCGTGGAGAAGATTCGGTTTCGTAGATCTTTAATATCTTTTTGACTAATCATTTTACAAATTTATTATAAAATAAATATATGTCTATTTCCCTTTACAAGAAATTTTATTTAATATGTTACATGATGCACTCGAGGAAAGATTTTTTATTAATTTTTTAATTTGCCTCTCGAGGTAATTCGTTTATCGCTTAGGTTTCTTTGTTAAATACAAATACCTAAAGCATTATATTTGGTATTTTCTTTTCAAAATTTCAGGTTTAGCAATTTCGGAGGCAAATGGTCATATTTTATAGATTTATATAATATTTTACACCACGCTCTCTAAAATTATTGAAAATATGTTTGTATCTCACAAAATCAGCATTTTCATTTGTTAAATAACAAGTTTTTTTTTTTGTAGTTTGTCCCTCAAAATTGACTTTCAAAGTAATCGTTTATAACTTCTATTTTCCTATATAATACACAATTTTTTTTAATTTTAAGCTCAGTGTTTTCGAAGATAAAGAGGAGTCATTGATGAATTTTATCTTTCAAACTTTGCATTTTAAAATACAAATGTATATATTTGTATTTTTCATAATATGAGCTTGTATTTGATGCACATTCATATGATTACACATGATGCACTTGCAAACTATATTACTTATTTAAAATTTTTAGTTTGCCACCAAAATTAATATCCATTTATTTACGCTCTACGTCTGTTATCGCATGTGTCACTCAAACTATTGGCGCCCTGGCTTCGCTCGTGCACCAAACCATCTCATGCCTAAATAGGTTCCTTTCGTCCCTTGTGTAACAACCTACTATTACTATTCTTATCACAAGAATAATCCGATTGTAAAGTGTCATTTAAAAGTTTGATTAACACCGAACATAAAGCGCAGTATGAATCGGAGAACAAAATCCATACCACTTGCTATTATACATAATAAATATACGAAGCATTCCACACAACGCCATCTATACCCAAAATAAGCACGTACTATGCTTGTATTATGGATACTACAACTAATATACATGCTTAAGTATTTTTATAATAGATACATATGGACACTTATTTACACCTAGACACGGAACAAATAGACATGTTCAAGTAGACAAATATTTGTGCCGGGCGGGAATTGAACCCGCAACCCTTAACTCCGCAGTCAAGGTTTCTAAGGGAACGTACCCATACTACGTGACCCGTTTAGGGGGGAGGGGGTCTTGAAAATACCAGGGGCTGAGGTCTTTGTCACGTAGTCAATAGGCTCTAGGAAAATAATTCTGAATAAAAGACAAGAAGACTTGTTTTGGTAAATGAAGTTCCTGTTAGAATATTGTTACGGACTACTGGTTCTAATATTGACGATGCACTAAAACACTGATTTTAGTTCACTTTACTTTATGATAATTCCAAATCACAAAATAATCCAAGAGCAAACAATATCGAACACTAATTAAAGGGTTAAAGCACTCCGCACTTCGCAAATTATCGCGCTTAACTTATTTCCAAAAATCAAGTTCTCTACGCCGCCGACCATCGCCTTATATAGTTCCCTCCCTCCCACTAGTCACCGTCTCGAACATTCTATCTCTCGAAATTTATAAATTACATTTTAATTTCTCGACCGACCGTGGGAACGGAATTTTAGCGCCGCCCGGCGGCGCCTGGCGTCTTTAAAATGAGCGTTGATTTTTAGAAATATCGCGAATATTCTTTTGAACAAGTTGCGCCTCTATTATTAAATTTGTGGAATTTAATTGTTCGTCTAGGCTTTTCGGTTTTATTGAATGGCTGTGGGAATTTTTCTCGTAAGTTCGATGACCTGTTTTCGTACTATTGTAGATAGGTGTCACGCTTTTTCTAGTGAGTTTGATAACTGTCGTCGTGAGAGTAGATAGGCGTCACAATATGTTTCTACATATATTTTTCACTTGTAATTGTGAGTATGCACGCACTTTTGACCTAACGTGGCAAGTACCGTATTAATGAAGACAATTATAAGCCAATTTTTTTTTTCTTTCGTTTTGGTAAAAATTATTTAAAACAATATTTATGAATTACTACGAGAAAAATACGAGGAGAGAAAGGGTCTTGGCATATACTACGGCCGGTCACCGATGGGGAGGGGGTAAAGAAAAATGGGTCACGTAGTATGGGTAGGTTCCCTAACCACTCGGCCAACCAACCGGTCAGTCATACAACTAAAACATACTTCAACTGTAATACTTTTTCTATACCTACCTATTGCATTACATTAACATTCTTTGGCAAACTTCAATAACTTTAATATGTACTCTTTGATTATAGACGTCTTTATTCATGCGAGGCGACAAGTTTAATGAGCGTACACTGATGCCTACAGACAGTATGTTAGCAAAGCGAATGCAAACTTAACGTCTTGTGTTTAGTATGAAGATGGTATTCTGTTCGAATATTATCCTGCAATGCTGAAAAGGTGGTTGGTACTCATAACTATTGGAATGTAGTGTAAACGAAATGGTACTCAAAAGAAATGCAAAGCTATATCTTTCCGGAAATTCTCTTAACAAAACTGTTTGTTTATTGATTTCTTGAATGTAGTTTTAGTGGAAAATTGTGATGAATCTCTATCCTGTGTATCACATTCTAACATCTTTCAATGCTTCTGTGTATTAGAGGCGGTCGATTCATATTTTTGATTTCAATAACATAATAACTTAAGTCATTGCAGGTGGCAAATTAGTGCCGTCAATTTTTGAAATGTCTTTTTTTATTCAAAGATATTTTTTTATAAATAATTCAATAAACGATATGTTTTTAGAGACTCTGAGTTTACATCTGTTCTTGTCCTTTCCCCTTTAAGTAATTTTTTTTTAATATAAAAAAAATATATGAACTTAAATACAATTCATCTAAAATTCCAGCAAAAATACTAAATCTATCGAGTTGCAAAAAGCCATTCAAATAGATATGTTAAGCATTTATCCGTTTTTAGGGTTCCGCAGCCAAATGGCAAAAAAGGAACCCTTATAGTTTCGCCACGTCCGTCCATCCGTCTGTCCATCTGTCTGCCTGCCTATGGTTTTTCTCGGAAACTATTGGCAATATATATAGATGAAATTTAGATGGTAAGTGTAATCTGTGAACCGCTACACAACGACGAAGTGTAGTTAAGAAAAAAATTGAGATATGCACTATGATAACGGCCTAATTTTTGCCGAGTCATGTGCCCCCCCCCTCCCCCCTCTACTAGCTAAACCGTTGTTTATGGATATGTGGAAAAATTTATAACAGGAGTATATTGAACGTAGTTAGAAGGAAAATTATCACAGCTAACTAGACTGTATTATTTAACGAGTAATAGATTAACTTATAAAATGTACTTTACACGTGAAAATTTTGTAAAAATTCAATAGAAAATGACAGATAGCGTTTAGCCAACAAGCGAAAACAAGATGCATTTTATCTTTGTGATGTTATTGTAAAAAATAATTTAAAAAAAAAAAACAATTTAAGATGAAAATTACATTGTAATACTAGGTACTATAAATTTACGCTTTCCTTTGCAGAGCTTATTCTCTTCACAATTGATACTAAAAGTCAAAGGTTCACTGGAATAAAATAAATAATAAAAATTGTCTCTAGTTATCAGTGCACTCATGTTATTACTTTTCGGATTAGCCAGAGAGGATCGAGCGCCTTCTAAATAACTAATGCAATAAAAATGAAATATATTTATACAATAATTCTTAAATTACATAATAATAACGATTAATGGTTAAGTTCGATTAACGTCGCTCTCGTTTTTTTATATTGTATGGTAGTACGGAACCCTTCGTGCGCGAGTCCGATTCGCACTTGGCCGGTTCTTTTTTACTTTACTTCATTATAATCTAATTTGAATTTCATTCAATTTCAGATTGAAATAAAAAAATCAATAAAAAACTTGGCTTTTTGTAAATAAGCCACTTGTTACTTGTTTCGGTTGCACGTTTCTGATTTACCAATCATATTTTGCGCCTAATAGAGGTACCTTTTTATGGCGATACGACAGGCAATTGCTATCAATATCTCAAAGTAGGGACAAGTTTTTTGGTTTTCCACAATAATAATTATTTTTCCTAATTTTCGCATTACTTGTTAGAACAAATCGAACAAACTACTATAAAAACTGTCGTTAATAAGCCCGTCTTCAAACTTTTAATACTTGAATACACGTATAATTGACAGAAAATAATGGTAATTTATTTAATAAATGGCAATTCAGCTTGGCATAACTCAGCATGTTAAAGTCACAGAGTTTGTATGTAATTGTAAGTGCTGTGTGCCTCAAAATGAACATTATTTTAATATTATTTAAATTTAATTGCAAAATAATATAAATACATGATATATTATTTGAAATAAAACCGAAATATATCTATGTGTATTGTTTTACTTCATCTGTCTGTGGTGAAATAAAAAAACGTCAAATAAAACATTAACAATATCGATAAGTTATTGTTTACTTGACATTTATGGTGTCGAGTTCTCTGTATTAGGACAACATTAAAATTTAATTTCTTAAATTGACTGGCGCATGATAAACGATTCACTTTTTTGGTAACTTTGGTAACCTCTGTGTTGCTTATCAGAATTAGTCAAGCATTATTAGACGTTGTTCTGATGTATACGTTATTATTATTATGATTTTTACATTTCCAGTTAACTCCATCATCAAACTAGACATAAAGACAGAATATAACAAGGATGCAGAAGGACGCGACCACTTCGGTATCAAAAGTTATAAATACAACTTCAACTATGGTGATCGTATTTTTTACGTCATCACCAACTTGTTCAAAGGAAATCCGGAGTTGAGTGAGTATATTTTTTTTTCATATTTATTTTTGAATTATTTTCATTTTACACATCGAGAATTTGCGATAACATTAACTTCAATTAACTATAATTTAAATATTGACAGTTCAAGTGCTTCTGTACAGAATTCTGTCCAGAGTCAGTATATTTATTCTAAACATTAACCAATCAGTAAATCAAACCATTAAAAACCATAAATATTTCACACTTTGAATCTGTTGTTCAGTGACAATTTACTTATTCTTTTTTAAACTTAGCCTTGGTACTATCATTTGAATCACTTTCGACAATTTGACACCATTAACACACCTTTATAAGCGTGCTGTCTTTTATGATAAACATTCAGTTGTTCTTTCGTTTCCTTGGAATTACCAAACTTATCAAATTAATAGTCATTTGTTTTTTACTGAACTTTCTATCATATTATTAGTGATGAAGAAATGAATGTAGACGACTAAAATCCCGTATTTTATTTTCTCACTTTGAGCTGTTTTATTAAATCTTATAATTCGTTAATTCGAGTTGGAAAATACGAACGCTTCTGATGCGCCAAATATTTTAATACGCTAACAAAAAATGCAAAGTCTATTTAGGATAAAAATTTTCTCGAGCGCCTCCATATTTATGAAAGGCAAAATATTACAAACGGTTATGGCGCCAGGATTCTTCGGTATTTCTAGCTTTGAAGTCTGCATTTGTGTTTTTTACGAAATTATTTGTACATTATAAGAATAGTTATATTTCTTAGCGACAATACCTATTCTTATTCACGGCCATTGACTTCTTACAAGATTTTGATACTAACTGAATCAAAATTCTGTCCACTTTATAGTAATTGTTACGTCATCATTTTATGAACTATCAAAGTGACTCAAATTTAAAGTTAAGTTTACCAACTAAAAGCAGTGTACTAAGTAGTGAAGTAAAAGTAAAAGGGTGCACTTTTGTTAATTGACAAAAAAAATCATTCAGATTTCGAATAAATCTAATACATTATAAGCCTATAACGGACTAGGAATTAGGAAAATGCTACGTCCACAGTCACTGATGAATTATGATTCCACAAATATGCCAATAACAAAAACTTATGATGAACCCAAACCATGATTTCGTTCAGATCAACGAGATCAACTACGCATTGGCTTGGTCGACTATATAACTCGTGAACTAGTTGACCATAGATAGTTATGATAATTCACGTAATAAAATAGTACTGCTACTATTAATATTGTTAGAGAATTAGCAACGATGGATATGCAACTTACACAAAAAGGTCACTTTAGAGTAACTCAAAAAAGAGACTAAATTATTTAATAATTGTTATGCGAAACGGTGTAAATATTTTTCTTTTTTTTAAGTTTAGGTTTTAGCCTACCTATTCAATAAATTTAAAACCGGTATCTTACATTTCAACAAAATGAATCTTCATGATTATCCACTCTTTTTAATATTATTGAATGGCCATCATGGGTCTTTTCCTCGCACCGTGTCTATGGAGCAAGCATAAAATTAGTTCAGGGGTTCAAACGACAACTAAATTTGAATCTCAGTCATGAATTTTTGTGAAAATAGTCTCCTTTTACCATACTCGAATATTAGTAATCATGCTTTCATATAAAATGTATTTTTATTACCTCCAGAAGTCGCGGCGCGAAAACTGTCATAGATCCATGACAGTCCATGATGCCCATAATTTGCTTCATTTTGCCTGAATTTAATAATAAAAGTCATAGTAATAAATTAATATCAGTAAGTGATAAAATTTTTACGATCAATAGAAATTAAAAATATAAAAATATAGTTGTAATTTTTGGAAATTATACAATCCTTCTTATTCCTTAATTTCTAAATATACATTGAAACTTAAATACGTGTTTAATTTATACAAAGTAAACGTAACTATCAGAATATAACACCATTTGTTTGGAGAACTAGACGCAACTTCCGCCTTAATTTGCATCACATCAAACAAACTAACTCACGACACTGAATTAATAACCATATTGATTTTGCTAACGTCGTAACTGGTAACTGAACATCCCAAACTAATTACCCATGTAATCTATCATTGCTTCGCATCCATACCTACTAACATAGAGTAATTCTATTTTCTAATATTATCTAATTTATAAACTGGGACCTAAAGTATCACTTAGAGAAAAGTTTAAGGAAATTAATATAATAACATTGCCATCTCAATATATATTTGAAAACATTATGTACGTAAAAAAAATATTACATTATTTAAAAAAAATAGTGATCGGCATAATGTTAATACAAGAAACAAAGATAAACTTGCTAATCATGTCAGCCACCTCAATAAAATCACGAAATCTTTTAAAGGGCAATGTATACGCTTTTACAATAAGATCCCAGCTGACATTCAAGATCTACCCCTTAATAAGTTTAAGACTACACTAAAACGAAAGCTTTATGCAAAAGCTTATTATAAAGTATCAGACTACTTAGATGATAAAAATCCATGGGTGTAAGCCGCTCACCTATCAGTTTGTTTCAATAATATTATTCTTTAAGCACTTATTGTAAAAATTTTTTTAATAATTTTGTTGAAAAGAGCGTCCCTCAGTTTCTTGCGCATTCTTCTGAGAGGAACCAGCATTTTTGAATGCGCCTTTGTAGTCACGTTCTTCCACAAAGTAATAAAATTCACTCTTATGACGTATTTCAAGATTATGTTACATAACTACGAAATAAAGATATTTTGATTTGATTTGATTTGATTTGAATTAAGTAGACAGCAGCATATGGGACGACAGAGAGTGCGGTGTCTTTTTTGACTATGTAACAAAAAGTGAATCGATAAGCGCGCGTTGGGATATCGTCTCACGACAGTAACAATCCAGCTGCGCGTTGTCATGCTCTGGCTGCCAACGTATATGACAGGTGATGACTGCCGTCATCTTGTCCGCACAAGGCAAATAATAGTGGCAGATACGAGCAAGCGATATGACTCCTCTGTCAAAGCGACTCGCGAACACGTGTTCGTAATTCTATACCTACTAAACTAAAATTGTTGTACTGTTACTTTACAAATCCTAACCTTATGATTTCACGCTTACTAATTGGCGGAAGTTGAAGACCCACTCAGAGTTCCAATTAATGTACTTATAGAGGCCGGAGCAGTCGAATCTAGGATCGAGGTCAAGAAATACTGCAAACTGCAACATACCTAACTACTGCACTTAATTCATTTGCGTTATATCATAAACTACGATGCGTTAATTTATAACAATCTACAAAAATATTAACAAAACACATATATACCTATTTTTAGTTGAAACGGTCCGAAAACCTAGAAACGTATATATTGTTATAAACTTGTTAGTCGACGTTTTACTATGTGAATCAATTTGAATTTGTGAAACTCACATGAAAGATACATCGAATATATTATACATGTGAATGGAAGCGAAGTCAAGCGTTCTTTTATCTTCCTTTTCTGTTGATGAAATGAACTGAGAACAACCATTCAAGTGTGAATCAGACCCCGCAATAAGGCAGGATTTCGTAGTTATGTACCTATTTAAGTACAAAGCAAAACTAGAGACGTTTAAAACAATATCTGCACAACCGTTTCATCACACGACGGGGTTATATCTACGTGTAGGAGTAAACAGAGCGAATAGTTACCTTAGCATTATTATAATTTGTGTATAATGTTTCGTAACAACGTAGTAGTAACTGGGGTAAATCGTAATTGGAGAAAATGCGTGCCATTAAAGTTTTTGCATATTCATAACATTGTTGAAAAGTTCCCGTTTGTGTGTTTTCGGAACAAAAAAAACACGATTGTTATCACCTAACTGGAAGATTAGGGAAGGGAACTTGAGATTTTTTTCGTGGCAACACCAATCTACGTAGGGGCACACCAAAATAATCGGGAATCCGAGTACATCGGATTGAATTCGATTTTAAACTATTCATAAAACATGTTTGAAGAATATATTTATCGGTTTAAATTTGACAAATCGACGAGGAAATGGAGTTCACACGTGAAAATTTTCGTGTCATAATTCATTATAAATTTTTCCCGCGCTCATCTCGAAGTACATGCCTTGCTGATTTTATTTATGATGTTTAAATACTTAATCAAACGGCAATTATTGCAGAAGAGGTCCGACGAGGTTTTGCCTCTCCCAGCACCATATATTCTTTAGAGGAAACGTTTGAAAACGTCACTGCTATGCAAAAAATTATACAATACGTGACATACTAGCAGGTCCGGGCAACTATGGATATTGGTTTTATACGATGAATTGGGTGTCAGAAAGATAGTTTCCCGCTGAGTATGCCATAATTTATTTGAAAAGCAAAAAGTGTAAAGAGCTTTGTATGCTAATTAGTGTCGGTCTACTCTGCAGTACTTCAACGGAGGGAAGTCAAAAGCCGTTTATAACAGCGTCTCGAGTGTGAATCATGGATTTATTCTTATGAGACGGAAAGAAAACGCCAACTGGCAATTCAGGTTTTCAAAGGCAAATTCCATTACAGGAATACAGAAGGGTTACCGTTGATTGGTACACCACGGTTTTTTTCCAGAAATTATGGCTAAGCTCTGTAGAAGAAACCCGAAACCTCCCATCATCTTACACCCTGATAATGCAACCTCTCACACTGCCCAAAAAAAACTATTTTTTGAAGCAGAATGACGTTGAATTAATGATCCAACCTCAGTGCAGTCTGACCTGAGCCCTAACGATATCTTCCCATTTGCTAGAATGAAGATTTATTACGTGGTCAACGATTTGAAAACCAAAAACAGATCTATAAAAGTTTCCGAATCGGCCATTTTACCAACGTCAACTTTCGATTGGCAATAGAGTTTCAATGTTTGATTTTATCGAATGAAAAATTAGTATTGTAACAGAAAATACTTCGAAAGCTAACCAAAAAGTTATATCCTGCATTTTATTTTTTATTTCCGATCATTTCGGTGTGTCCGTATAATGACAATTCACTTAAAACTTTATCATACAAAGCATCAAAACACGGAATAAAATGTTTGTACGTGAAATAAGTTAACTTGACTTGTCTCAAAGGTGGGGTCTTACTTTAATAATTTCATAATTATTATAATTATTATAGCTTCGGATCGATGATGGATGAAATTGGTTGCTTAAAATTATCATTCTAATGTTTCATACACGTATTACAATAGAACATAAAAACATGCCCAATTTAGATCGGTCCTTCTGGTCATCTCAGTTGTCTTTTCACGTTTGAGTTGTAATTATTGAGGTTTGAAAGAAAAATACAAATCAAATGTTAACTAAACTAGAAGTAGAAAAATATGCTTTACTAAATTTCGTCTAATTAAACGTTACCGAGTTGAACAGTTAGCGATTAAAATGTTAGACCGTATAATGTTTTACATTTGATTGGCACGCTGCTGGTTCTTTCGATGGACACTGAATGTCGGGATTACGATGAACCCTACAGCCGGAGTTTCAGTAACTAGTAACCTTTTCATTTTCATATATTCTAAATTTACTAATGCAAATCAAACAAAGACGTAAACAGTTATGCCTAAGTCCAAATCACCACAATTGATAATATCTTTATCATATCAGCTTATTACGCCTCACTGCAGGGGCTTAGGCCTCCCCTCGGGATAAGAGTGCTTGGAGCTTAATCCACCACGCTACTTCAGTGCAGGTTGGTGGAATTTAACGACTGCCACCGGGACCGACATCTTAAAGAGATCTCTTAGGCAAGGAGTCAGTGAGAGTTATGTCCTTAAATTATATCTATGCCTTAAAAAAAGAAGCGAGCTGGCTACCACACGACTATTACGGCATCGGTAGTATACCAAACATAAATCAAAAAGTAGTATGCAGAGTTTCGTTAACAGAAGCATTGCAGTGTTTTATCAGGGTTTTCTGAAAATTAAATACAATTTTTCATATGTATGAAATACAACCGTAAACTGATATTGCGCGCTTTTTCCGCGCGTCTGAGTAACACAAAAGCTATCAGCTTACGGTTTAATTATTATCCGTTTTCTTTCTTTTTTCAACCATGAAATATTTTCATTATGTATTACCAATTTTTTTTAATTTGTTTTGCGAAATGGAGTTCTTACCGGTTTATAGAAAACTCGTAGATATTACAATGTTTAAATTATTATTTTATTATATTAAATATTATATATTCCGTTGAAGAGTATGAAATATATAAGCTATTAAACGTTTGTCTTTTTCTTTAAAAAAGAAATTTAACATTATCTTAAAAGGCTTGACGATACGGGCCAGTACACCGTGCGGTATTGCCCTCTCTGTCTAACAGTATATTTTTAACTTTGATTACTTTGTTATTAATTATTTACTTCTTTAAATTATTTCACTGTTGTTATATATTTTAAAAAAAACTCTCATGTACAGTAATAAAAAAATAGACCACTACCCTATCGGTAGTAATTTATCCATATCAGGGTATGATCATTTAAATAAACACAAATAGTCGGAATTCAAGATTACTAAATTTTGAAGTTGAAGAAGGTGATATATCAAGATGTTAAAGATAACAGCGAATATACTTTTATGACAAAAATAATTTTTACTGTAGAAAAGTTGTGTTATCTTGCATACAATACTATATATATTAAAAAATAAAACCAATGAAATAAAAAGATCCTTAACTTGATACCGAGCTCGTATTGTATTACCTACTGACTACAAGCCGAATGAATTTGAAATCCAGTTCATTAATGAATATCACTGAGAAAATGTATACATTTTATTTTATTCGTTTTTTTATATCTAGCTTTCCGCCCGCGGCTCCACTCGTGTGGACTACACAGTTGTACCGGGACCCCTTTTCCCGGGATGTAACCTAACCTAACCTAACCTAACATACTTCAGATTATAAACTACATCTATGCAAAAAATTATAGCGGTTCCGGTACAACTGTGTAGTCCACGCGAACGAAACGGCGAGCGGAAAGCTAGTATCTTTATAAATTATAGCCTATATGTTATTCTGATGTATAAGCTATATTATTGTAATGTTGCAATAAAATCCTTTTAGTAGTTTTTGCGTGAAAGAGTAACAAACATCCATACATACAAACTTTCGCGTTAATATTATTAGTAAGGAATCGTTTGCATTAACATGAACGATTTTCATTATTATATTATTATATTATTATTTTCATGCATTAACATAACTTTCTAATTAACGTTTTATAATGTAAAAATGTATGGTGCTTTCGAAAATACGTAGCAAAAATAAATGCTTTTCAAGACAGACTTGAAAATTATGCCCGAAAAAAATATTATATTGTAATATGTATTATTTTTTGTATCAAAATACGAGGTAATAAATATTTTTAATTAGTTCAAATCGTTTGTGTGTGACGCATTTTATATATACCACTGTCGTTCAAATAAACTTCAAGTTCTGTGTCTCATACGTCTTCTAACATCTTTTTTGTCTATTTCACAACCAGTCGAGTTTTCGGGTTTTCTTAAGTTATTTTTTAATTTTTAACTGCTTTTAGTTAATACGGTTTTCAGAAATACTAGCATATAAAACGAGAATGCGAATAACATTTTTTTTTTTAATATTCACTTATTTTGAAATTAAAAAGTTTAGGTAACCTTAACTTTCACCGAAAATACTTTTGTGTACAAATTTTCAGTAATAATCGGTAATTTTATAAACTTTTGGATCAATCTGTCTTTTTCTGCCAGAATTGGATTAATTTCATTAATTTAAACTCACATTCGTAATCAAAGACTCTAAATATACCTGCTTTTATATAAATTTTCAGCAAAGTTTTTTTTTGTGCACCAAATTTGTTCGCCATTTTGAATTTTGGAATACAATTTGGCCTATGACAACCTAGAGATGTAGAACTAAATACCGACATCTTGTATTTCAAATTTCGACAAAACGACTATAATTTTTCCGTTCGCCATCTACATCCGCCATTCTGATTTTCAAAATATAATATAGCCTAAAACATTTATGAGAAAAACACCTATTAAGGGCATGTTTTATTCCAAAAACTTTCAAGTTCTTCGAAAGAATGAAAGACAAAATTTTATTGTCACAAAAAAGAAATAAGTCCTTACTTAAATTACTGGCTCTGCGCTCGATATTTTTATAATCAAAATTCATTTATAATTTTATAAAAAACAGATGATAAATACATTAACCTGAAAAACGTTATCCGCCTTATAATAGAGATAAATTCAAACGAAAAATATTGTATTGTTTCAGGCAACACGGTGCTACAATTCGTGAATGAGAACTGGCGGACGGTCGCTGAAGAGTTCGGGAAACCTGTCGTCGACTATGCAATGAACGTAACTATCGCCACTGCTAAGACATTTTTCGATGCTGTTCCATACGATGAGCTTTTATATGTACCTATACCAAGGCATTAATTAAAAATATAAAAATAAAACCATTTCTTTATTTCATAAAATCCATATCCCCTGTACGAATTGACTAGAAGTCCACTTCTTCGCTTACTGTCTAACCACTCCTACGCTAGCTAGTTGGTGTATCCGTTTGGTGAGATTGTGAGTTTCAGTCCGGTTCCAGTCAGCGAGGTCCCCATGCGCCAGCCTTCACCCCCGCGAAATCGCGTAATGTTACTTGGATACTGTGAAGTGACCTTTCTGACTCTATTAAAACCAAACGCTGCCGTCAAATTTATTTACTCTATACCTAATACGCATTAAGACATGAACGTCTTTTCGCACTCCTCAGTTTATGGAGGAACCATAAAATACTAAATACATAAACCCGAAATTTTATGTAGGGTTTTTTATCATCTCCGATTTTTTTCTAAGCATTGGGTATTTAATCACAGACTATAATGTGAAAAAAAATTGACCTGAAAGTTTTCATTATGAAATATTTGTCTTGGAAGAATTACCAGTACGGCGTGGTTACTATGTTAAAAATAAGTAATGCAATAGAAAGGGACGACCACGGGTGCGGCGGAGGAATAACCCGGCGTCGCAGCGGCCGCCGATCGACATAATTGTCAGTTGCTCGCGCACTTCCAGGCTAAGCTTTGTGTACATGTCAGTATTTTACAATAATATAAACGTAATATTTTGCTATGGTAAAGTCGTGATGGTGTTATCCGCAATCAGCTCTTTAATAATTAATTAAATCTTTAATAATTTAATCACGTAAGGATCTCTTTCGGCGCCTTACGGGCTTGAATGTGGTGTAAGGCAGGGTGGGATTACATCTACAAAGTTATTTAACTTGTACATTAGTCAGTTAATCGTAGAGCTCAGCAACACTAATGTAGGTCATGTTGTCATGTTGATGGGGTTAGCATCAATAACATTAGTTATGCTGATGATATGGTGTTGATGAGTCCAACGATTAGCGCACTAAGAAGACTTTTGGCAATATGTGAAAGGTATGCGGCGATCCATGGGCTCAGATACAACACGAAGAAGAGTGAGTTGATGTTATTCAAGGTGCTCCTAAATGCTATTCTATTGTGACTCTGGTCTTATTTATTATGCGGTTCTACTCTTAATAAAGTCAGCAAGTTTGAGTATCTGGGCCATTGGGTCACCGATGATTTGAGTGATGATGTAGATATAAAGCTGGAGCGTAGAGCGATGTCTGTCCGATGTAATATGCTCTTTCGCAGATTTGTAAATTGTACTAATCAGGTCAAGACCACGCTCTTCAGAGCCTTCTGTCAATCCTTTAACACTTGCAGTTTGTGGGTGAGTTATACACAAAGGGCAAACAGCGCTCTGCGTGTCCAATACAATAATGCGTTCAGGGTGCTGATGCGGCTGCCGCGGTATTGTAGCGCGTCTGGAATGTTTGCGGAGGCGCGCGTGGACGGCTTTCATGCCATCATGCGCAAACGTTATGCCTCCATTCTGGCACAGGTGCGTGGCGGCCGCCACACCATCGTGGACATTATCGCTGATAGATGGGACTCTCCATTTATGGTCCATTGGATACACCTGCATGTCAAATAATTAATTGATTGTTTAGTTTTACTATTATTTGTAGTTATTTATTGTTATAATTTGTTAATATTTTATTTTATTGTACTGTTTAGTTTTAATACTTGATATGTAAATACTGTGTAAATATGTAAAAATCGGTATATAATATTTCTGACAGACCTTTTCAAGACATAGCACACGATTGAATACACAAGTAAAAAAACCGACAAAGTGCGAGTCGGACTCGCGCACCGAGGGTTTCGTACAAACCTGTAGGTTAAAGTAAGTTTGACTTTGTTACAGCTTAAAGGTATTATAGACCTAAGTATTTGATATGAAATTCAATTTAATACCTCTACACGTTCTTAAGGAAAGGGGTAGTAAGTTTAAAATTATTAAAAATATTTTCATTTCATGGTGCAAGTAAAAATCTATGCTTTTCGCATTTTTTCCTTTATTGCTTCGTACTAAATTTCAAGATTCTGAGTATACGGGAAGTACTGTCGGCTTAGAAATTTGATTTTTTCGCAGCTCTAAGGGGCAGTAGGCTTGAGTATTTGATATGAATTTCAGCTTGATACGTTTACGTGTCCCTGAGAAAAAGAGTCTTGACAGACAGACGGACGCACAACAAAGTGATTTTATAAAGGTTCCGATTTTATTCTTTTTGAGGTACGAACCCTAAAAAAATCATCTTCTCCCTACGTTTATGAAAGTAGGTACGCAAATATAGACACTTTTTTTAAGCGACTACAAAAAAGAAGGAGGTTACTCAATTCGACCGTATATATGTTTTTTTTTTTTTATGTGTGTTTAGGGATAACTTCGTTGTTTATGAACCGAATTGGATGTTTTTTTTTTGTTAAAGGGAGATATCTCCGAAATGGTACCATGATAAGGAAACCAGGATCTGATGATGGCATCCCAGAGAAATCGAGGGCAACCTTCGAAAATCGTATTTTAAAATATCGTATTTTAAGTATTTTGATAAAGTACTACTACTAGTACTATTTAATGAAGGTCGGGAGTCGATCTGATGATGGAGCTGAAAGACAGTCGAGGGAACTCCTCAACGACTTACAACAATTACCTGGTGTTTGGACTTGATTTATTTCTATTGATGAGATCTTTGCACCCATATGGATTAAAAGTGCCATTACAGGTCTGATGATGGAGACCATACACAATCGAGGGAACTCCTCAACGATTTACAGCAATTACCTGGTGTTTGGACTTAATTCATTTCTATTAATGAGAACTTTGCACCCACAAAGGTTATAAGTACCATTACAGGTCTGATGATGAAGACCATACACAGTCGAAGGAACTCCTTAACGATTTATAGCAATTACCTGGTGTTTGGACTTGATTCATTTCTATTGATGAGATCTTTGCACCCATATGGATTATAAGTGCCATTACAGGTCTGATGATGGAGACCATACACAATCGAGGGAACTCCTCAACGATTTACAGCAATTACCTGGTGTTTGGACTTAATTCATTTCTATTAATGAGAACTTTGCACCCATATGGGTTATAAGTACCATTACAGATCTGATGATGGAGACCATACACAATCAAGGGAACTCCTTAACGATTTACAGCAATTACCTGGTGTTTGGACTTGATTCATTTCTATTGATGAGATCTTTGCACCCATATGGATTATAAGTGCCATTACAGGTCTGATGATGAAGACCATGCACAATCGAGGGAACTCCTCAACGATTTACAGCAATTACCTGGTGTTTGGACTTAATTCATATCTATTAATGACAACTTTGCACCCATAAAGGTTATAAGTACCATTACAGATCTGATGATGGAGACCATACACAATCGAGGGAACTCCTTAACGATTTACAGCAATTACCTGGTGTTTGGGCTTAATTCATTGCTATTGAAGAGAACTTTGCACTCATATGGGTTATAAGTACCATTACAGATCTGATGATGGAGACCATACACAATCGAGGGAACTCCTTAACGATTTACAGCAATCACCTGGTGTTTGGACTTAACTCATTTCTATTGAAGAGAACTTTGCACTCATATGGGTTATAAGTGCCATTACAGGTCTGATGATGAAGACCACAAACAGTCGAGGGAATTCCTTAACAATTTACAGCAGTTACTTTTTGTTGGGCTTAATTTATACGGTTGAATGTGCCAAAATGTTCAGTTCGCACAAAAATAATAATTAAGATTGAAGTTTTACATAGGAATACCACTGCCTACTAGGCATGCTGATGCGTCAATTTGACACTGAATTTACGTTGCGTAATCGCGGTTCTGTCTCATTAGAGTAGCGCGTTTAGTAGCCCCATTTATACTAAATACAAATAAGTTACAGATGCGTTCAACTAAAAATTGAAAAATAAAATAATTAAAAAAATAAATAAAAACCGACTTCAAAAACATAAACTAAAAAGTTAAAAAAAAAATTCACTTTAAAGAAAGGAGCATTAACAGGCGGCATATAGTTAATGAAGTCGGTGCCAACTCAGACACTTTAAATGGGTGTCTTACCTTTACTTACCAGGTAATAACAATTACAACAATGATATATTTATAACTATAATAAATATATAACACAATTTAAAGTGTCTGAGTGAGTAGGCACCGACTTCATTAACTATATGCCGCCTGTTGATGCTCCTTTCTATAAAGTGAAAATTTTATTTTTAACTTTTTAGTTTATGTTTTTGAAGTCTGTTTTTATTTTATTTTTTTAATTATTTTATAACTTTGTAGGTGTGATTAATAATCATAATGATTTTGAAATTTTATTAAGATTAAAAAACATATTAGGTGACGTGATGATTTATAGTACAGAACTATCCACTAAAGGTAGACTTGTGTAATAAAACCAAATCTAATATATTCATTCAATTAGGACGGTGACAAGTACTATGACAACGTCAGAAATTGTGACTGCATCAACGCCAACGGTTCGGAAAACCGATCCTAATGAGAGGAACGGTAAGAAACTCGATAGAACTCAATAGTTAGAGTTACCTCTTTTTAAGTCAGTATCAAATAACCAGTTTACAAAACAAGTTAAAAGGGTTAATGCCTTTTATCCGTTTCCCGTGCTTAAAATTGACCCGATCGTTCAAAATTACGTACCTTGGAGGCGATAATTTATCCATGAAACTCTCGTTATGTACACAAATTATGCACGTTGTCTTTTAGCACATTTTTCATTGGCTATACATAATATACAATGAAAAATATTCGCGAAGAGAAAATCCATATAAAATGTGTTGCGGGGACAAGAAATTTGGTAATCTACTTATAAGTAGAACTCTGGTTCAAATTCTATCCAAAATTAGTATCACATTTTAAAAAAAGTTTTGGGTATGCTCTATGCGAGTCCGACTCGCACTTGACGGTTTTTTTAAATAACTCTGTGGTTTTTCACGTCAATCAAGCCTTTTCGATTTCTCATTGTTTCAAGTGTTTAATCGCTTATAGTAAAATCTATATCATAACGAGTTCGACAGTCAGATTTATCGAAACATTCTACTGTGACATCATTGATTTAACAATTTAATAATAAGGATTTGTAGTCGGTAAATAAAAGCGAAATAAAAACGTCCGCAAGGGGCATGGGATATTATGGCCGCCGCCTGGCTCCGTCGTGTGCGTCAGTGCATGCAAATACTTATTACGGGTCGGGCATGTCACACTGTCCACGGGAATGTGACGAGAATTAAATCGTGATAGTGTTCAAATTAAATTAAAAATAATCGAATAACCGTCTGCAGGCATGCACTAATGTTAAATTAAAATGTTTACTTACCGCAAATACGATATTCAGTTCTTTTTTGCGTCTTTGACGAGTAGTTTTACAAATTATTAGGACACAAGTCGGCATCGCGCACGTTCATTCGGCGCTAAGCCATTACACTAACTAAAAGCCGGTTGGTGGACTTATTTCATTTTGGATGACTTCCTACGCAGACACTTTAGAACGCGGGCAGCCCATCCAGCTAAATTATTAGTATATCAATGTGTGACATTTATGTATTAATATAGTTCAGAATAAAACGCGTCTATGTCGGCTTTAATGTCTGTCTGTGACTTTTTTGTATATGTCGCGGCCGGAGGGCGCTCACATTTGGACGATACGGAGGCATCGACAGCGTAAGAAGAAATTTGTACTTCTTGTGGCTGCCGTTGTAAGATAAATACGTAAAGTTATGACTAGAATCCTTTTGTTTCAGCCAAGAAGTTCTTAGTGTGAGCTTTGAACTTTGTTTGGTCTTTCAATTGTGAATTCCGTGAATTCTGAATTAAATTTTGTGTTGTGACACGTGGTTGCTATGTGTTTGGTGAGAAACTGTGATTCTGTACCCTGGGAAAGAGATGTAGCCATGTTCATATAAATACGGGCCCAGCACACATGATCACACTATCACGTTTGTACCTACAAATTCAACATTTTTGGTAGCAGAGAACGTGGTTCTGTGGCCAATGATTATCGCCAACAAATATCAATTATCATAATGACCGGTATCACGTATAACTGTTACTATGGCAGTTATTGTAATTTCTTTTTGATTAACTAATCACCTTTAACGATGAACGATAGTCTGGATTCTTAATGGAAATTCGGATGAAAATGTATTTATGTTAAAATTGTGTTGAAACACGTCGTGCCAATGTTCCAATCGGAGTACCTAATATATCGTTTGTTTATGACAAAACGAACAGACAGTGTTGTACGACAAAACTAGACATGTGACAAAAAACGTCAACAACGAGAATACAATTTGTCTCTCGTTAGATTTATCCAAACTTATTTTGTTGCTTTCTTTATAGGGCACGATGGAAATAGCGTTCCGTAGATAATTTTATGACTTTTTTGTACAACTAAATATAAATAAAGTATTTACAAACTTCACTTTTCCATACCGTCATCCACACTTCACATATATTACTCACATATACAGAACATTTCAAAACTACACACATAACACACACCAGTGCATACATGATTGTCACTTTATATTTTTGTATCTACTTACATTTTGCCTTTTGATTTTAATTTTATCTTTTAATAACAAGCATGCCAGGAGTTTTTTTTTAAATGGCGCACGTGGAACGTCGTGGTTTCTGGCGATATTTTGAAAAAGCTCCATAATAACCGTACTACGCTGCCTATTCTTATTATTTTTTATTAAAAATACGAACAGAACACATATTCGACTCTGGCGAAATTGCTTTAAATGCAGAGAACGCCATAACTAAGAAGAAGAAGAAGAAGAAGCATGCCTACGTTCAATATGTATTGTAACAAAATAAATGAATGTCATGTCTTTATTGTTAAACTGCATCATTGCAGAAATTATATACTTGGGAGGATACTGATTTCTAAAATACAGGCTTCGCCTAGATGTAGAAAATCACAGCACACATCACTACGTATAGATCGTTTGTCACCATAGCCACGAGTGGGTTATATTTTATTCAAACAAAAACAAGATAGGCGACAAAATAAGATTGTTAGGAACATGCAGTTATGTGACGATTCATCACAAAAATAAGCAGACCATGTGCAGCTAAAATGATGCCGCATCCACAAAAAAGCTACATTGATAATTCATTTTGAAGGTCATGGAAGACGAAAGAACATATTGAAAACAACATTTAAATAATTATGTATCTTTATACTGAATTTTAATAGCTTCATGAAATATTCTGTAATATTTTAACTATGCATTGGACTCTCAATCCTTAAAACGCAGGTGTGTTTCGTAAGAATTTTTTGCTTAAGAATTTTTTTAAGAGAGGTTACAATATTTTGACAGTTTATCTAGTCTATTGGTTAATCAACCTAAGTCAGATTTAACGAATAGATAAATAAAATGTATTAGAAGTTAACGAGTTATAATTAAAAATATATAAAAAAGTTTATTAGCTCATTGTACCCCACTGCAGGGGCTTAGGCCTCCCCTCGAGCTAAGAGTGCTGAAGCTCAATCCATCATCGTGCTTCCGTGCGGGTTGGTGGATATAACGTCTACTATCTCATGAAGGCAACCGGGACCGACGGCATGACGTGCTCTGCGAGGCACGGAGTCAGTAATACTTATGTACTTAAGTCAGAAAAAACTTATTGCCGGCTTCTGGTATTCGAACCACCACCTTTCAAACAAGAAGCGAGCTCGCCACCACACGGCTATCGCAACGCATCCTGGGATTCAATACTATTTTGCTCTCTTAGTTAACATTCTACTAATTGAAAATTAAGAATGGAAATATTTACAAACTTGAAACATTTTTCTTCAATCATCTATCTGGCACTCAAAAGAAAATATTTAGGTTTTATGTATCAGCCTTTGAACCTTAATCAAATCTGACGGCTTGTGTACTTAAAAAAGAAAAAAAAAAGGTAACTCGGGCTCTTTGTTAACAAATTCAGAATACGCGAGTAGTACAACTATTTTATTTATTTATTTTTCGTCGACAAATTATATGCCGAGAGGGTGTCGACAGGCACTTTGAGGTACTAACTCCTGAAAGGGAGAAAATTTTAATCAAAAGAAAACTCGTAGCTTATCGATGGTTTTGTAGAATATTTTTCAACTAAAATAATAAAATATCTTGCATTTTCCCGTAGCCACGCCCGTTTGTTTCTCACGCTTCGCATTATTTAGATATTAACCTGCACAGATATTATGAACGCAGTATCTTGTGAAAGCCTAAATAATACTCTAAATAGTATCATGATGATAGATACTATACTCTATACTATAATGTTGAATTATGATTTTTCTCTCTATATAAACGTGATAGTTTTGTGAAAATCGATTTCGAGGTACCTGTACTTGAGTTAAATGATAAACTGTCGTGATAGCCGTGCGGTGGGGAGCCTGCTTCTTGTTTAGAAGGTCGTGGTTCAAACCCCAGAAACCGACATGTACCTATGAGTTTTGACTTAAGTACATACGTGCCTCGGAAAGCACGTTAAGCCGTCGTTCCCGGTTGCCATCATTAGATGGCTGTAGTTAAAAACAACCAACCAGCAGCGCTGGTGTAGTGTGCTGGATTAAGGTCCAAGCATCCGCATCTCCGCCACTACCTCCATGTCTGAAGACCAAGGTCTTTAACCAATGCGTCCTACCTACAATGACGTACGGTGCAAAAACATGGACTCTCACGGCAGGACTGATCCACCAATGTAAAGTCGCTCAGCGTGCTATGGAGCGGGCTATGCTCGGTGTTTCTTTGATGGATAAAATAAGAAACACTAAAATCCGTCAAAGAACTAAAGTTGTCGACATAGCAGAAGCGATCAGCAAGCTGAAGTGGCAATGGGCCGGTCACATTTGCCGTAGAACTGATAACCGATGGGGCAGACGAGTTCTCGGACGGAGGCCACGTACCGGAAAGCGAAGCGTGGGACGCCCCCGGCCAGGTGGACAGATGACTTGAAGCACCATACCGGGGGTAGTTGGATGCGAAAGGCGGAGGACCGTGTGTGGTGGCGAGCCTTGGGAGAGGCCTATATCCTGCAGTGGAGAGACACGGGCTGATGATGAAGAGGATGACCCGCATCTCGAGATGAGGCCTAAGTCCCTGCAGTGGGGCATCATGAGCTGATATGGAGTAAAATTAAATAAAAAATATCAAAAATAAGTAATATCCTAACAACGTTTTACAAAATATAGTTTTATTTATTTAATTTATATTTCGTCTCCTCCTTTAATTAGTCAATGTCATCGACAAAACTTAAACACGTTTTCATAAAAATGCACGTATCTAGCTGCAAAGTTCTACTTTAATCCGTAGTTGGATCTTCATCATATTTTAATCACTTCCACGAATAGAAATCTCCATATGTTAAGCTTCAAAGTAACTACCAAATAATAAAAATTTCAGTAAGTGTGCAAAATTTTCTCGATAAAACTTTGCCCCTCAGATGTTATACGACTGTCGTTTAATATAACGATAACGTAAAAATAAGACTCGTAGGAAACATGAAACAGTTATTTGTCTTTTTGTAGGTGATCTCGGCTGATGTTATAGTCTATTGGCGGGTTTTAACGGCCTTACATTAAAGTTTACTATGCATATTTTTTTATTTATTATTTCATATCAAGTATGAAAGACTCGTTTTTTAGTAAAAAAGCTGATAGTGCTTATATTGCAATATATCGACTATATTACTTACCACAAAAATAATTACAAAGTTAATCTCTCAGCCAAAAAGAGAAGGAAGGAATGTGTTAAGGAAAACGAGATGAAATCAGAATTAGAGGAGATAAGTAATGAATGCATAGAAAAATCTAGTAGAGGCCTACATCAACATTGTAGGGCCAAAAAAAAGAAAGATTATGTTGCATAAAATGTGTTTTGTAAAAAAAAAACGTTACTTTCTAATATTTCTTTTGAATTAAATCGCTAGTTAAGCAATAAATATGAAATATGAATTCTTCTTGTAGACAAACTCTATAATGGAGACTACGTACCGGGAAACTAAGCGTAATTGGACGCCCCCCGACCAGATGGACAGATGGCCTGAGGGTAATAAAGGTGATATACTGGAGGTAGTTGAATGCGAGGACCGTGTGTGGTGGCGAGCTTTAGGAGAAGCCTGTGTCCTGCAGTGAAGATACACGTGCTGATCATGATCCATTCGTTGAACTCCAGTTCAAAGAAACTGTAATATTTCAGAGAAAAGTTGATTTTCAATAACACATTCTGGTAGAAGGTTGATGATAACATCAAACTGTCACTACATGTATATCTCAAAAACAAATATCCAAAATTCTGAGAGCATCTGAAATTATGAGTAGCACCGTTGATACTTTATAATTTTGGTCTGGTAGTCAGTCTGTCTGTCCGTTATATGAGTATAGTGCTTATGAGTATAGTTTTGTGCCCCCGGATAGCGCAATATTTCAAACATATAATAATATTTCAAAAATAAGCAAGACTTAAAAGAGCTCTTTCATGCTTCTGAGTACCTACATAAATGATGTCACCAAAAAAATTTAAATTAAAAATTAAACTTAAAAAACTCTCGATTAAAAAAAAACTAACATTTAAAAAGTTTGAAATAATACAGGTTTATTCATTTTGAAATGATTTTTGATCCTTAAAAGCGTCGGGGACCGCTAACTATTAGGTATTTTAAGTTAATATTATGCTGTCGGAGGTTTTAAATTTTACATTTAATTTTTATTTTAAAATTTTTAAACTTAGTTATAAACCATCGATTATTTTTTATAAACTAATTCTTATAAAATTACTTGAAGAAACAATGAAACCGGACCCTTCAAAGCACGAGTTCGACTCGCACTTGGCCAATTCTTTACTCGTTATCTATCTGACACAGACTCATTGTGACCATTCCAATCAGCCCAAACAAACTCTAGGTACTGTAAATTGTCGAAAAGTTGCGCTTGCTCCAGAATCCAAATGACGCAGCAGCATCAGATCACCAAGTTTGTACAATATCTTTGAAGAAAATAAATACCAAATTTCGAATCGATCAGATTCGGACCTTTGGAAATCGCTCATATCTCTTCATCAAGTGGAAAAGAGCTGATAATCTTCAAACGGTTGAATATATTTTCTTAATACGTAGCTAAAAACACTCTCAATTAAGTCACCTTTGAAACAAAAAATACTAAATTGAAATCGGTTCATTTGTTTAGAAGCTGCGACGCCACAGGCAGACACAAAGACACACACGTCAAACTTATAACACCTTTTCTTTTTTGCATTGGGGGTTGGGTTCATAAAGTAAAAAAAAATATACCTTATTTTAATGTCAGATATTACGCCATTTATGAATATTGTTAAGTATGTGTTTTTGTATTAATAATAATAATACGATACTAGATAATGTAATAAATATTTTGGCTATTTGGCTCCACGTATCAAGGAGCATCAAGGCTTATATGAAAAGCACTGACGTTTTTTACGTACATACAAACATACTTGTTTTTGGAATGTGTAGTAATTTCTTTGTAAAGATATTGAATTCTTATTTACCAATCAGCGGTTCGTACGAAATTCTTACGTTTGAATTGTAAATTTTATTTGACTATATAAAAAATATGATTTCTCCGTTACACATTTTTTGACAGGAGCAATGAGTCACCCACTTCGCACTACAGAGCGTACCGCAACAGTAACTTGTTAGCATATTTTTATTTGCTCACTGGCTACCTTTATTATATAGCATTTAACTGAATTAATTAATGAAAATCTGGCATGTCACATTCAGCATATTTTTTTAAGCAAAATGCGCTGCGCTTTTCCATGCGTACTCTATTATTATATCATATACTCGTATTTTTTATATCTTTGTAAAATTCACACAGAGATCATGAACAATCGCAGGAAAATCAACAGTGTTTTTTTACGTTTCACTAATAATGGATGATGCAGCTCTTATGTACGGGATGTTGAGAGCATATTACACATTCAAAACATGTTGTTAACGTTGCAATATTTTTGTGGCAATTTAGTAAATTTTATAGTAAAGACTACATATCCTGCAGTAAAGTTGGTCAACTAAGGGCTGTCGTTCACGGGCGACTAGACGTTAGAAGAAATAAAAACTTCCATATATTTGGCATTCGCTCACGAGTGCGAACGACTAGTCGCATGCAAAGATCGCCTAAGCGTCTGTATTTGACGTCTAACATCACTTCAGGGACAAACGGCGTCTATCAATCCAGTCGCTTGGGCGTCATTTATCTCTTTGAGCTCAAAGAAACGTAGAAGATAAATTTCAGGAAATAGTACGCGTACTTTTGACTTATTTATACTAATATAATAAAGCTGAAGAGTTTGTTTGTTTTTAGTTTGAATGCGGTAATCGCTAGAACTACCAGTAACATTATTTTTGTATTCGATAGCCCAATTTCCGAAGAAGTTTATAAGCTATAACATATATAAAATGGTAATATCTGTCTGTCCGTTCCAGCCATTCTCCGAAACGGCTGAACATATTTTAATGAAACATTGCGGATATGAGAGAATATTCTCAGGAGTGACAAAGGCTACTTTTTGTTTATCTGTCTGTCCTTCTATCCGTCTGTTCGAGCTAATCCCTAAAACGGTTCAACTGATTTTAATGAAACTTTGCAGACGTGAAAAGAAGGTTATCAGGAGTTAGACGGGCTACTTTTTGTTTGTCTGTCTGTCTGTTCGAGCTGATTATTCAAAACGGCTTAACCGACATTAGTGAAACATCGCACGTACAAAAAGGTCGTTATTCAAAAAGGCATACGCTACTTTTTGTCTGTCTGTCTGTTTGTCCGAACCATTCTCCGAAACCATTTATTGTTTTCATTTTGAAAATATACAATATAGTCATGGGGACAGAAGTTACTGTTAGTCGGTCAAATGTCTGCTTGTCCGTGAATGGTAACCCTAACTATCATCATGGAACGCAACCGGTTGTATGGACCTTGACTGCCCCGCGATATCTTACTAGTTAATATAAGACAGCTGATCATTAGTACATTTCATCATAATGCATAAGACTTATTGAGCCGGTCCGTTGCGAGTTTGAATTTATTACAATTTTTTTAATTAACAGTTCCAAAAATAATGGAGAACGTATTGTTCACGTGCAGTGCGGTAACATTTTTTATTTTGACATGGACAAATATAGGCACAGCTAAACTGGCTCGTAAGTAATGATAATTTTATTTTAATTTTCCATATTATTTTTTGAATATTATTTTCATTAATATTGAATAAAATACATCATATACGTAATGTAACAAATATGCTGAAATCCATTTTGTTTAATTAAAACAATATTAGTATTTTATTAGTATTTTTAGAAAAACTAAACTAGACAACAAGAAAATGGTAATGTCGCAGTAATTTTACGAAACCGGTTTATTTATAAGAGTTTATGTATATACAGCAGCTATATACAGCACTAGTTTTCCGCCAGCGGCTCCGCTCACGTGGACTACACAGTTGTACCGGGACCCCCTTTTCCGGGCTAAAAAGTAGCCAATGTCACTCTTCAACTTATCAACTACATGACAAAAATTCCAGCGGTCCCGATACAACTGTGTAGTCCACACAAGCCGAGCTGCGGGAAAAAGATTGGAAATAAAATAAGCCGGTTTTACTCGCTGATAAATTAGTTTTCTATAAATGAAATTATTTTTAAAATCAGTTAAGTAGTTTTTGAGTTTATTCCTAACAAACAAAAAATAAATTTTTTTCTGTTTATAATATTAGTATAAATAACTTATCACGAAAATGTTAATCATTCGTTATCTATCCCATTGTTTGGAAATATACTTTTTGGAGAAATGAATATTTGTGTAAAGTTTGAAATGTATCATTCCCATGGGCGCGCGAGCGAAAGTTTTAAATTGAATAATAATAAATGTTTTCCCAAACAGCTCCATTTTCAATTAAATAGGTCCGGTAACGATTGTTCGGATCAGGACGATAATGTCTTGAGAGGGGAATTAGGCGAAATACTTTTGTGCATTGAAATCGTATGCTAGAACATTGAACACATACATGGTAATTGTATCAAGATAAATCGCGCACTCGGTCAGCAAGCCAATGAAATTATTTTCAGCAATATTTGAGAAAACGTAAACTTGATCGTAATTGTGATGAATATGACGATCTTGACATGACCTTTTGAGTGAGATATTTATTTTTATATCTTTCTCTTTTTGAAACAAATAACAGTAATAAAAAAAATTAAAACGTCACAATAAACAAATTGAAACATGTAAACATTCCGACAACCTTATCACAGTCTTGTTATATTGACCCTAAGTTCTAAGATTATTCCTGAAATTTTGTTGCGGTATGTTCAAATTATTGTTTTCTTTAAGAATAATCTTTACAATCACATATTTTGGTTAACGAAAATAATAACAAAACATACAGTTTAATTAAATTTTCATAAAAAAATCTAAATGTCAAAATGTTATGTCAACGAAAATGAATGCAAAGTCAACAGTCGTTGATCACTGTCAACTAATTTATGAAAATAGTATCATAAAAAACGTACAAAAGACATTGAAAATGAACATCAGAACTAAAAACTAAAAACACATTTTGTCAAACAATTTTATTAAATTTTGGAAAAAACATATAGAATCATCATCATCATCAGCCCATTTTACCCCACTGCAGGGGCTTAAGCCTCCCCCAGGTTGAGGGGGGGTTTGGAGCTTAAATCCACCACGCTACTCCACTGCGGGTTGGGGATTGTAACGACAGCCATCTATTGACAGCGTCCGGGACCGACTGCTTAACGTGCTCTCCGAGGCACGGAGCCAGTGATAGTTAATGTACTTAAGTCAGAAAAACTCATTGGTACACGCCCGGATTCGAACCATGGCCCTATGGCTTTATAAATTTGAGACAGATTCGTTGCGCTCTGAACTATCACGACATTTGAGTAGTAGAATAATTTTGAAAATTTAGTACTTTAGTCTTTCGTCTACTTTTATAACTTTCTGAAATATAGCCGAATCTCACTCTCCGGGATAACTGATCTCATAGACATTCAATGAAAAAAGCACCTGGCTAGCCCACAGTTTTTACTGATTCCAAAATTTCTTTTTCCAACCGTAGATTATCTGTCTGCCTCGTTTCGTTTTCTCTTTTTTTCGATATTCGCTTTCGTTTTTGAAATAATCAACTTTTTGTTCAAAAAATCAAGAAAACTTTTTTCACTATTTTCAATTTTCCGAAAAAAGTTAAAGAGTTAAAGTTAAGTTTTAGTATCATATGACGCCCCACAAGCCTTTCCATTTTTCTTTCCAATATAGCTGAATTACACTCCTCCACGAAAACAATCTGATAAACATTTACAATGTTAAAATTAAAAATTATAGTTTTAATTAATAACATTTCATCTAACAAAGAAAAATAACTGGGAGACGTTAAATCAATTTTCGATTGTAAACGATATTTATTTAATGATAAATTAAAGTCTCATTTCTTCTGAATAAATGAGTGAACAAAGTTATTGACTATTTTCAAAATTCATCTCTAATGAGGTGAAAAAGAGTGTTGAAGTCTGCAAATCAACAAACAACCAATATATTATCGCTGGGTTCAGTTTGAAATTTTGCACTGGTGTTCCTTATATATTGTAAATAACCACAAAAAAAAAACAATTTTCAAATCTGTGTAGAAGATAAGAACATTGTAGTTCGTGTCACACTACCCGGCTAGTTCGATCGATTGCCCGATCCACTCGGACCTCTAGTTTTTCAATTCGAACACAACCATCACTTTCAAACTCAAAAAAACTGGCGTATATTTGATCTACGGCTTATATTATTATGCTCACATTGTTGTTGTCGCAGCAACTCAGTATCTTTATGAACATTCATGAACAAAGCACGCGACAAAGAAATATCGCTAACACTGAGGTGTGACAAGAAAAATATTCCATGTTTCCGTACTCTATGTTTCCGGTCTTTTGTTTATTACCATAACTGTATGCATATATTCTTATACCAGTGCATAGCTTTGTCATTAGGATTACGAATTGTTATGCTAAATCACTTCCCATCAAAAGGTTTTCCCTTGAAGCTTCTACATGGCCAAAATCATAATCTTAAACATCAATTTTCCACATTTAACGGATTTTTCTAACTTTAATTATACAACAAATAGTAATATTTATATTCTTTTGCCTTTATATAATTTTATTCCATGAAAGTAACTCACCTTACTCATTTACTCGTGTCGACGTCTCTATTGCTTTGATTAATTTGAATCGGTAATACATTTAAAATTTAAATTAATTATAGTAAATGAACCTTGGAATGTGAACATTATTTGAGGGCCATGTTGATGCAATGTGACATAATTTGCCTTAAAAAATATGTCTTAACTCTTACACAATACAAAAATACTAATCTGTATTTTGCGTTATAAACGACTGGTTTGTACTGCAAGTGCATTTACAGACTGAGTGTATTTTTGGCGATTATAAGCGCATTTTGCCAACTAGCTTTTGTTTTAAGGAACACGCGTTCCATTACAAGCAAATGTGTTCGCACTTTTATACAAACATATTGGAATTTGCAGGAAAATGGTTACGTTACACGTGCGCCTAGACTTGTATACGGTGAACGCTTGTGCAAGGTTAACAAAATGACATGGGCGCAAGAAAAGAAGCTTATGTGGGGCACACCGAAATAATCGGGAATAAAAGAGCCGCTTAGCTGCGAATCGAAATCGCACACCAACGGTTACATGCCAACACACAATATGTTAAATACAGTATTCAGACCATTGACGTATAAATTGAAGATAAATAGCACGTCACGCAAAAATGTCCACAAAAAACACGTTGCTTGTATGAGGATCCACTTTAATTTTATACTTTTTTATTTTTATTATTTATTGTTATAACGGCTATAGTAATACAAATTCTGTGAACATTACAAGTGTCAACTTATTACGGTTTAAAAGATAAAGCAATGCCACAAATGAACGGATAGACGGACGGACAGCGAAGCCTTAGGAATAGGGTTCCGTTTGCACCTTTCAGGTATATAACCTTAAAATACGATGCAGGATAAATCTAAATTACTTTTATTGGTTTTCAAAGTAGATATCCTCGGTTACAATTCATGTAATTTTTTTGATAAAATCAATCTATGACAATAATTTCAGTCTGAAGTTGATAATGACGAAATAGCAGATTTGTATGTTTCTACTGCTGCTTTTGGGTCTTTAAATTGCTGACCACGAAATTAATCTTTTCTTCTAGGAAGAGTGGTAAAATCATTAGGGCTTAGATTAGGTCTGCACGAAGGATGGGTCATCAACGCAACGTTTTTTTGCTTCAAAAAATCTTTCGTTTTGCTACTATCTTCATTTTCTTTTGATAGTAGAAAAATAAATGATTTTTGTTAACTACCATGATGTAAGATGATGCGGCGTTTCGGGTCACCTGTACGGAGTTCACTCACGATTCCTAGCAACAAATCATAGTTTACCAATCGGTGGAAACTGTTCTGCATTCTTGACTTGACTTTGTCTTCGAAGACTCAAAATACCGATTGGTGTTCTTGAGATTACCATCGACAAAAGTCATGATAAATTATGGCACGAAAGTTTTCACGTGTGAGTTCCATTTTTTTGTCGACTTTTCAAATTTAAATATATATTTTTTACAATGTATTATTAATCGTGTGAACATCAGCACATATCAAAATCGAAAGTATATGTACTAAGGTAACAAAAAAGGTTTTATACTAACTCAGTCCGAAGCACTCCATTCCTAATCATTTCGGTATGCCCCTAAGTACGTATTGAAAAAAGGCATCGTCTGTAAACACTCCTGAAAACAATACCAATATTTTTTAATTTTCATATGTCTGTTTGTCAGTGCATCAAACGAGAACTGCCGATCGACTGATTAGGCTTCTCCCGGAAGATAGATTACCAACTTAAAACACAGGCTAGTGGGTATGTTAATCAAATGTTACCATAAAAAAAACTTAAGCAACTGATAAAATTTTTTTTAGAAAGCACTAGACCGTTTGAACCTTCCGATTACACGACGACGACCCTGAATAACAAAAACTCAGGTTTGAGTGAGTAACGACACCGAAGTGAACTTCAAAGGTAGAAAAGTAATAAACGAATTATCAGTGTTACAATGACATATATATTTTATGTTGATATTAGTCGGGCTTATTTCGTTATAAACTGTTTGACATCAAAATAAACAGAAAAAGAAATTGCCTTACGTTTTACCAAAAGATTCACGGTACATACAGTATAAGAATAGAATCAAGACCTCTGTTGATAGCTCGTTATTGCCTGAATTTTTTAGGTGTAACTTACCGGGCACGGACGATGACGGCATGGTAGCCAGGATTATCTTAAGAAAGCTATTATTTGATTATGATATTATACTACACTTTTTTTTATATCATTTCATTCATTGCGTCAAATTATAATATACTGATTATTTATGCAGATTATACTTAATGATATATTTTCTCTTATGTTCAAAATTTTGTTCCTATCATTATGTCCTACACAATGTTTAAGCGCAATACTTTACTCGTGAGAAAAGTTTAAAGAACATAGTTTAAGCAACTCTGGTTAGTAAATGTGTTTTCTATATTTTGTATTTTTTTTTAATATTATGTTCGGTTTTCGTCCTACAATAAAAAAAAGATTTAATAGTGCCGCGGAACGCAATCCCCGCACGCCCACGCACAGAGTCGAATCGCTCTGTTTTGTAGTAAAAACACAGCACGTACTTTATTGTATAACAGACTGTTGCTAGAAATTAGTTAAATCGACACAGATCGGCCAATCGAAAACGTAATGAGTACGAATCCTTGGCCAAAACTAATATTCGATAAAACAAACCAACGTATTACCAAAGAATAACTTCCGTGTCCTTTGATTGCAAGACCACCAATGTTGATATTTGTCTACACCAAATATGAACAAGAACGAAACGCATCAACGCGGCAACACGCCTAGTACGTGTTAGCTAAAAATATTTTTTTAATGAATATACGCCAGTGAAGTAAATTATAGACGTTGTCTTTTTGCGTTGTAGTCAATTCGAGAGTGAAGTTTTAGTTGTAACGTAATAATTGACCGATCGATCGATTGATTGAAGACCCTTATTGTCGTGGGTTAGATTTCCACCCAGGGCAATTATTTGTGTGGATAAACACATCTATTTGTTCCGTTACTGTTCGGTGTAGGGTTGATTGTTTTTTACGACTGCCATCTGATGATGGTAACCGGAACCGATGGCTTAACATGCTTTCCGAGGCACGGATTCAATGATGATTGTAATACTTAAGTCAGAAAAAAACATATTGGTGCATGCTCAGAGATTCAAACCACGACCTTCTAAACTACAAGCGGGCTTGCCACTACACGGCTATCATGACTTTATGAGTACCGATTTTATGTACATGTTAATATATTTTGAGCTATTAAATAAGAATTTTAATTCTTAAATACAAAAACACTGAATTTACCCAAAATATTTGTCTTTTAGAATAGTTTCAGTAACAGTATAGTTTTATTAATTTTAAGTTTAAAAGGTTTATTGATATTAAATGTACAGTTTAAATTTTTAATCATGAAATGTTTCTTAATTTCTTCATTACCATCTACCTTTTTGTCATCCTAATTATAATTTGTTAAAATTACATAGAAGGATTTTCCGATCGATCAAATAATTACAGATATTTATATTCAAAACCTATTTTAAAATACGAGTAGCTGTTCCATCTTGATTCTGTCATATAATTCATTTTGAACGTCTTGAGTTACAACCAAAAACAATTACCTTGGCGCCACTAATTTTACTTTTTTTTTATTATATTGGTAATTAGGTCTTTTATATTTAGTTTTATATATAGCCGGTGTTTTGGGCATATAAAAAAGAAGTTAATATTAACACGCACAAACTACACACTTGTGACTCAATAGATTTGACAAAAACTTTGCATAGAAGTTTTTTAGTATCTGTTGTAATGAAAACGCGTACATCGTTACGAAACGTATCGTGCGTTCAGTCGTGGTACTTATGTCGATTGTCGATCAGTTGTTATCAATAGATCACAGTCGTTAAAATCCACCAACCCGCATTGGCGCAGCGTAGTGGATTAAGCTCCAAGCACTTTGATCCCGAGGGCAGGCCTAAGCTTCTGCAGTGATGAATTAATGAGATGATGGTATGGTTCTTATGTCGGTCTAACAAACAAGGTTGCTTAGTTACAATACCAAAAGAAAAATTTAACTCGCAGTGATACGTCATCTGTGCTGTAACATTATAAGTTGAGGTAGATATACCCTAGGGAAATTTCTCGATTGTCACATGTATAATTGTTACTATTCTGAAACTATTAGTGCCACGGACCTAAATGAAACGTCACTGAAAATGTAACAAAACAGCATATTGCAGAGAACATGGACGTTGCTTCTGAAATACAAATTTTGAAATGGCAGTTGTCAGAACAGAATACTTGTCCAACATCCTATATAAAGTGCAGAAATATATTTCGAAACTAAAATCAAGGCAGTCAGCCATCTTTGACTAACGTATAACAAAAACTAGGGTATCGGGAAAACAAGAAATCAGAGCCATTTACTCAGGGAAGCTAAGTATAAGTGAAAATAATAAACGCGCGGTATTTCTAAATGTTGTCCGAGTGTGCGTACAACTTACAAATTTTATGTTTTTCACTGAAAATTTGATTCCATGTTCGGTAAGGGCCACAAACGTCAATCTACTAAACAACGGCCCAAAAAACCCAATTTTTTTTCTTCTATTTTTTTTTGTTTATTGTTTTTGGGTTAGTGGTTTAGTGTCACATTCTATCGGGATCGCACTTTATCCAAGATGGCACTGTAGAACATCAAGACATACACCTAGTCATTTTTCAAAACTAAACACAGTACTACCACACAGTTTCACTTATGACGAAAGTCAAATGCAAATTTTGAACTATTAAAATCGTTAATATTCGTTATCAGACCGCTATATTTAATTTTCGACCCGTTCATAAACCACATCAAGGCTCTCTGTTGCAACGAACAAAGATAAGGTTAAGGCGTGTGTACATTAGAGAACTCTAAATCCTGTCTGATAAAATACAATTGGATATAAATTATGCCAAATTACTGTATTTATGGGCCAATTTAATATTATAATAATACCTGGGACATCATACACAGCGCCATCTAGTTCCAAAGTAGGTAAGCAATATTATGCTTGTGGGATGGGTTATTAGACAACTGATATACATACTTAAATATTCTTTTTAATATAAACATATTGCATATATATTTTTGCACCGAAACACGCAACATGACATGTTCAAGCACACAAATATTTGTCGCGAGCGAGAATCAAACCCGCGGCCTTTGGCTCCGCAGTTAGGGTCTCTAACTACTCAGTCGTTACTTATCTCTTTTGTTTGTCTCTCTGGCTAAAATTTTATTGAAAACAAAAAGCTAGTAAAAGGTTCCTGTTATACGTGTATTCATGACGTGACAATTCGTCAAATAACATCAAAAATAAGCCGACCATTTGCAACTGTAATGATGCCGTATCTAATAAATTACATGTATAGGTTAACATGGATTCATAATATTTTTGTAAATTAATTGTAACTTGTAATTAATTAATCCCATATTTGTATATTAAACGTACATGTCAATCGAAACTCTTATTACTTTCTCTCTATTTATACCATATGTCTATTCAAAAAAATGTACTTCAACGAAAAATTATAGTGTGTGATTTCATTAAATTATGCAGAATAATGAAACTACATAATGACGTTAATCATCTGACTATAATTGCATTGACCTCACTGACTCTCCAACCAACACAAGTACTGTGTTAACATATTATTCTTTGTTGTAATTATATACTTAATAAATATTAACTGTAAAATATTGACCTGTTAACTTATTAATAACGTCGGATGCGAAGCTCCAATGGGGTCCAATGGGGGCTGTCAAATAAACTCAGTTCCGCAGTTTATAGAGTAAAAAAAAAATTACTCAGTTGACAGACATAGCGACAGCACAATTAGTTTATTTCAGTTACTTCCATAGTATTACGTCATTTAGTATTTGTTGTGAGGTAGTGCGGCAGATATCAATCACATTTTTGTTCTAGAAAATAGAGCTATTCGTGCTATAAAAATGGGCCCTAGAGATTCACTTATGGATAAATTCCATGAAATTGAGCAAATGACAGTGCATCGCCAGTATTCTTATGAAAGTATATTATCTATATATGTATAAAAATGAAATGAAGCTTATTAGTCTCACTAAAAATCGAACAAGGCTGGACCTAAATAAGTTTTATGGTTATTGAGCACCAGGGGGCACTGCAATAGATATGTTTCACTAAAACGGCTGGGATGATCTTGACGCAGTTTTTCGGGTTACGTAGATATCACGTGAGAGCAGGTCCTTAGATTTAGGTTATGGCCTATCAGGGGGGCTGCAATACATATACTTTCTAAAACTGCTTTAGAGTTCTGAGGCGGTACGAAGTTCGCCGGGTAAACTCACAGTGGCTCCTACTAGACTAAATAAAATAAGTAATTCCTTCAAAGGTAATTTTGTACGATTTTATAATAAATTTCCAAGCAATATTATAAATTGGTAAATAAATAAATTCAATAATTATGTAAATTGACATTTTATGTCTAAAGTATATTACAATTTAAAGGAATATATAAATGATAAAAATGTTTGGAATGAAATAGGTCTAATCCACTTATTTTTTAATACACTGATTTGTAGTGCAGTCTCTAAAAAAAACATAAGCCACTCTATGTTTCTTACAAAGTTCTTCTCAGAGTGGTCGCGTACGAACCTGCTTAGCCATAGCTTTATAATGTTCAAAAATCACAACATAGGGTCCTACTTGAAAATAAATGAATTTTTATTTAATATATATTTATTCTAAAAAAAAAAAATACTTTAACCATACGACAAGAATCACTTTTGCAACGGTGGTGCCACTAAAGTAATGCCTATTGTTACTCCATCTTTTATGTTTTGACATCTATTTTATTGCCGAATACAAAACATATAAATCGTAAAATTCAAAACTGAACTCAATACATTAAAATAATGTTGATGTTATTCAGTTTTGTTAATCTTTAATTATAATCACACGTATATACGGTCTGATTTTTGACCACTTTTATTATTTTCAGCCGACTACATCACTCCTTGTAACGATACCAGCAGAGCGTGTTTAGTGAAATCAACGCAGGAGGCCATTCCAGAGTTCGTAAAGGGCCTCCCGCATTTGGGTGTTCCCGTTCTGGATCCGTTTGTCATAGAAGAATTACCAATAACCCTGCAGAGTCTAAAAGTCACTTTCTACAAAGGCAAGGTGTCCGGATTTCGTGGCTGCATAGTCGATAATGTCATGTAAGTAAAAATATTTAATATAAAATGTTTATATATTTAAAAAAAATTAATAAGTACGAATTTGAGAACTCGTTTAGTCTACACATGTCAACCATACTCAATCTTGGGAATAAACAAATTATAAAAATATGGACACTTTCAGATCGGAGCTAGAAAAACGTCACTTCGTACTAGAGTTTCACTGCAACATCACGATTAAGGGCCAGTACACCGCATTGGGAAGATTATTAGTGTTTCCTATCGACGGAGAGGGGGATGCCAGGATAAAACTGAGTAAAATTACTTAATCAGTTTAGATAATATTTATTCCTTGTAGAGGAAAGCTTTCAACGTATTTAATGTCTGCAAGCTTCATAATGTGAAGACAGATGCTTACAAAATTAATGGACAAAGAAAACCAGGTTTTAACAATTGCAAATATTTGAATATGGGAGCTACTTATTTTAAAAGAGATAAAAAGGGTATATAATGAAATTTTACATTTTGGATATAAAGTCACATATAAATACTAATTACAAAAATATAAAAGTAAATAAAACTTAAAACACGAAAGTCGGCAAATGGTTTTCCGTTTTATCAGAAAATATTGCATATGAATACGTAATAAATATATGATTGGCGAATAGAAATAGCTGATATACCTTAACGCAATACCGACTCCCTCTCCAAGAATAAATAGCTCTTCTAGCCAGCAACTTCCAAACTAAAGACTTGACTTTCTGGGTTAGTAGTCGACTCCCACGAAGACACTTTAATTGTGTGCGAATTGACTACTTAAAAAATATTAATTAAATTGAAATTAAATTCAGAATAATGTACAGTTGTGCACAAAATTTACATACTTCTTTACGTTCATAACAATATCTTGCCCCATTCACCAATGGAGCAAGACACTTAAACTGTTTTAAATAATAAATATGTTAATTAAAAATTAAAAAAATTATAACTGGCTTTAAAAGTTGTTTAACGTTGTTGGTTAGCAAGTCTTAGACTCCACTTATTTAGGTAGGTACTTTAAAAAATTTAAACAAACATAAAATGGGTAGTGTTTTGTAACTTGTATTCTCGTAAGTTATTTAGAATAGCGATTGTGATCAACGATTAGAATTAAAATAGATATACTTTTTTAATAGAACCAACCATTTTAAGGGAAAATAACTTTTTAGGAAATAACAAAATATTTTTTTAAAAATTGCGCCTCAAATAGCCATTATTAGACATAAGCATAAAAACTACATTGCAATTAAATAATAAATGAAAATAATACGCCCCAAGCGGTTTAGAAACCTACCGAATTTTCCGTATTTCAACGAACAGTCCAACACATTTCGAATAATAATTAAAATTTAATAGCAAAGCAGGTGATAATTGATAACATACTTAACAGAATAATACATGACTGATTTATTGTTAATTTTACTTAATAAAGATATCAATATCTCTGGGTCCATAAAATGTAATGAGAAAAAAATTTCAAATTCATTAGAATATGATTCAATAGGCATGATGACAGTAATTGAAAATCACTGAAATTATATATTTATTTAATGAAACTTGAGTCATGAAATACGAAACACGCATTTATTTTTCTATTAATAGCGAGATTAATAATTATTTTGATAAAATAAAACTACGAAATACGAAAGTCCGCCATGATATGTTGAACACCAATCAGAGCGAATGACGTCACTTTTGAGTAAACAAGTAAACGAACTCGAACGAACTCTGTGTTTTTTTTCATTTAATATTCAATTTTGTTTGTTCCGTCCGTATTATTTAAACCAAACGAAAGTGAAATAATCGCGTTATTTCACTTTCAACGATCAACAAGGATTTACTAAGGCAAAGAGTGATAATTTGCCTAAAATTGATGTGTTAATGCTGGGAGAATTTTTAGCATCAAATAAAGATTTTTGTTCAGCAGAATTTAAAAACGTCAAAACCTTTATGTACGTTATTATTTAACAAACATACAGAATAATTTAAATTTTAAATAAAATACCTATTAAGACAACAGTAGTGGTGCAAGATTAAACCTAACCTCGAAAAAGATTGTGTTTAATTTAATTTTAGGCCTCAAAAAAGATATATACTATCTTAGAATCTTCAAAGTAAATGAAATACGTCGAAATGATCATCACAAAAATAAAGGTGAGTACTAGGCAACATTGCTGTTGGATCTCGCCTTGCCAGTTTAAGCCACTTGTAGGTATCATCTCGTATAGTTTTCTTTTGTGGAACGAACAGGAGTAACTTATCAGGCTTTTTATTGATATGTTATCACACTGAGGGACCACAAACCACCTGTACACTTTAGAATTCATATTTAATAAACTAAATTATTCAATGAGCGTATAAGGAACGTCAGTGTTTACAAATACGTTTTGTTTGGTTTTGTTTACTCGAAGTTTACTCAAACGTGACGTCATTAGCGACGCCATGACACTGACAAGCGTTTTGGCGCGAATTTTAAATCTAAAAACTAAAATGTGATTTTTTCCTCCTAAATCTTTATTATAAGTAGAAATATGTTATTCATTGTAAGTACTATACGTTTCCGAACACTTTGGAACAGTTTTTCAAAATCTGTCATCATGCCTATTAAAGAAGAAAAATTTTTAATGTAAAATTTCCGTGTATTTTATAAATTAAGAGTATTTCTTTTATTTTTCAGTAAATCTCCGAATGAAAGTGGATATAAATACCAAATATACGAAGGACGATAATGGGGCGTGGCACTTCGCCGTTAAGGATTTTTCGTACACATTTGATTACGGAGATAAAATGACATTTGTGTTATCAAATTTGTTTAAGCAGAGCAAAGAACTTAGTGAGTATGAACGTGAATTATTGCAAAATTTATCCCACTAATGTTATTAATAATTGAAATAATCTATAAAAACTGCGCCAATAAGTTTTATTGATAATATACCATACCATCAGCTCATTAATGCCCCACTGCAGGGGCTTAGGCCTTCCCTCGGGGTGAAGAACCTTGGAGCTTAATCCACCACGCTGCTGCTGCGGGTTGGTAAATTGTAAGGAATGCCATCTATTGGTGGCAACCGAGACGGCTTAACGTACTCTACGAGTCACAGAGCCAGTGATAGTTATGTAAATGAGTTAGAAAAAACTCATTGGTACATGCTCTGAAATCCGAACCACAGCCTTCTAAACAAGAAGCGGGCTCGCTATCACTCGGCTATCGACATTTTGATAACGAAATGCTGCTTACACAAAAATTTTTGTTAGCGAAGTGCAAGAAAGAGTGAAAATTTTAAAATCCTTGTTTTAAAAACCGTTAAGTAAAAAAATATAAAAAAGGTGGTCCTTTAAAAAGAGTTAAATAATGAAATAACTGTGTTTTATTTTATTTAGATGTAAATATAAAATTTAGGAAGTTAAATTACCCGACCTGCGTGGCTCGTTGGCTATTTAATGAACTTTAGTTGTCATAGTAGCCTCGATATAAAGTAAAATACAGTAACTTTATTATTTCACTCTTTTTAAAGGACAATATTTCTTTACTTAACCGTTTTCAAATCGTCAATCAAAAAAACATCATTATTGGGTGTTTGTAAAAGCGAGCTTTTTGAAATTTTTTTAATAAATTATTTATAAAGTGGTGACATATATGTATTATCAAAAGATTATTCTAGGACACATTTTTTCATTTTTTTTTTAATAATACCATGGTCTTAAAAGTTTGGTATCCATGGACATATTAATTGCTTTGCTAAAAATATAATTTTTGTGCGTTTTATGTAAAAAGATAATTCTTCAGAATTCTGTCTAGATTAGTGACGGTCCCTCTGAGATTATTTTTTTAATTTTGAGTTTCTTTTATAAATTGTTTGAGTACGCGATTCGTGTGTTCATTTTCAATGTTACTGAATAGTCATGTATAACATGAGATCTGTAGATTTCTTTAATTAAACATTAAAATTTTGATATCTTTCAGACATGACAAAATATAAACACACCCTGAAATAAAAATTTAAAAATAGATAATTTCTAACGCATATAACACATTTGTAATTAATTTTTTATTTTCAGCTAAAACAGTACTCACGTTCCTCAATGAAAACTGGCGAATAGTCGCTGAAGAGTTTGGAAAACCGATTGTAGATTACTCCGTAGATCTCGCCATTAGGACTATAGAAAAGTTCTTTATTGCTGTACCATACGCCGAATTGATTAATGTACCCATTCCAATAAAAGAATGAAAAATAGTTACCACACTAAGGTGTTTTCATAAAAATTCCAGATTTTGTTATAGTGGTGTATGAAACGGATTCATAATAAATAATAAGGATCATTAAAACACGAGTGCGAGTTTAAAAATCGATTCGTAGGTGAAGCTTTTTATAGTAACACACAAGCTTTTAGATCCTTAAATTGATTAAAGAAGATTTTAGTCTTTCGTATAGTTTGATAAGTAAGTCGATAACTTAACCTTAAAACTACTTGCGTTCGGTTAACGCATATAAAATTATTTTCAGTTAACTTGAATTTCACAATTTTTCAAAGGGTTTCCTTATTTAGCTGTGACTTGAGTGAAGAACGCAACAACATTTTCACACGCCGATGCTAAGCAGGCGAGAGTGCGCCATTAATTATAACAATGGGATCGAATCACGTCACAATGCGATATTACATTCACGGTCCAAAATAACTTTTTCAATGAAAGAACTCAGTCGACTTACTGATATACTTAACATTGGTATATGAGTAAATATGTTAACATTATTACATGATAATTGTTTTAATAATATAATAACAATAACTGGGACATCCATTATTTTACGTAATTATTATGAAGAACTCAGTAACGTATCTAGTTATTAAAATATTTTATATGTCAAAGTATCATGTGTGGAATTATAATTTTGATTTATAACCTGAACTTTTTCGAATACATCATCTTATATGTATATTCAGTGGACTTAGACCAAAACACTCAGTTGGTATATTTATTCCAAAAATGTATACCAATCTATATACCAATTATACCTTCTTCATAGAGTAGACAAAATTAAGTCTACGTAAAAATATTTTCTTTCCAAAAATTGATTAATAAATTATCCCCGTGCCGTGGTGTGATCTGCATAGATTTTTACTGTTTACGTTATCTTAGATTAAATGAAACCATATTAATTTTATTAATTCATGAAGATTACAATTCCATTTAACAATTTAGTAGTTTTTATTTAATTTTAGTTTTGGTTATTTTACTGCGGAAACAGCGCAATAAGCTCAACCGTCCAGATGACTTCACAGAGTCAATTTCAACGTCAGATGAATTCCCATGAATATCTGGCAAACACTTGTGTTGATATTTTGAGAGCTTATTCTAAAATCGTATTCCTTTTAATTTTAATGACTATCAGCTTTAAAAATTCTAGTTTAATATTTAATATTTTGGTCCAAGCCCGTTGCGCCTACTGTCGAATTTATTTACACTATGCCAATACCCCTTCCAGCGCACGTTAAGAAAATACTAAGAAGATATAGCACAAAAATAGAATATAAACACCAGAAAGGGAATAGATACTTAAGTGGAACCGGAACTGTAGCTGGAAGGGAGAGTAGCTGAGGAAGAGAGTACAATAACTTGGAAATATGATAAGGTAGATAATATAGGACAGTCACGAGCATTATAAAAATAAGTAAGCCGGAACCCAACCAAGGCAAACGTGTATCACCTAGTAAAAACTACAAACAGTTCTCCCTAGTAAACATGACAAATAGCTATGTATACATACCTATAACACAATCGCGCATCGGTCGAGCATTGTTAGCTGGATTGTATCTATAAGAAAACGGACAGCGCTCATGGCTCAATGTGACTTATAAGTTCTGGCGACACGTCCATGAATACGTGTATCACTTGGATTTTTTGGGCTCATAGAAACAGATTGATCTAGGCCCCACCACACGGTGCGGGACGCTTGCCCCTGGAAGTCACTTAGCCAGTAATAAATTTGACAAATTTTATGAACGTCTTATGAATTTTAGAAAGTTTCTACTTACAAATAAAGTACAAATATATGACCTATTTTTCTTCTCGCGAAAAACTTTTTCTCTTAAAAAAACATCTTCGAAGTAATTCTATTTTCCGTGGCAAATAATTCATAAATATTTGCCACGTCGTGTCAGCACACAAATAGCAGGAGGTGGCACCGAATAATCCGTTTTCGTCACGAATACACGTTGGTTATGAATACATCAGTGTATCTTGTTGTAGGGTTACCAAAAACAGTACAAATATGGCTTTGTTAATTTAGTTGCGTATTATTATGGTATTTTAAAGCTGACCAATGCACGGGACTAACTACGACTGCCTAGCTGATGTGATATGGGTGTTCGGCGACACGTAGTACGAACTTATAAAGCATGTAGAGCTGACCAAACTACACAAAAAGTTTCAAGTGCGTAGATGGTGCAAACTAACGGTTATCGAGAAAACATCTTTAAAGTTGAACTTTGTTCAGCCGAACATCCCGTATATAATATACTGCGTGTTCGGTTAAACATAGTCCACACTTATAGAGTGCGTAGAGATTACTGAACTAAACAAAATGTTTCAAGTCAGCAGATGGCTCAAACTAACGGTTAACGAGAAAAACATATTTGAAGTTTCCTTTATTTTATGATATTTTTTACCTTTTTGTTTAGTTCGGTAAGCTCTACACGTTCTATAAGTTTGGACTACATTCAAACGCACACCAAGTATAGTTACAAAAAAAAGAAATCAATTAAACATTACTTAACAATCCAGTCGAATATTTTTCTTAAGCATCTAAATGTAGGTACATGACGACAGCTGGATTCTCTTAAAGTATGTATGGTCCGTCCAAATGAAATAACCCCAGAGTTGAGACTCACAATCCTGGTAGGTACGCTCCAACTTGGCTCTTGCCAAAACTAAATTTGGTTAACATGTAAAAAATACTAGCTTTTAATGAAACCAGGTACGGATCCAAAAGAAACCGATTCGGAGCCGAAGCAGCGTCGTGTTTTCCGAACCTTAGTACCAACTTAAATTGGAACTGTTCAAGGACAAGACAAAGAAAGTCAGATAACGACTGACTAAATTCAAACAAGTGACAACCCTAAATATGTCGTTCGCCCCATTTTGGGTACTAGATGTATTCCACGCTAACAGGATATGTTCGCAGGTGCGTCAAATCGAAATGTGATGAACACAAAATTATTATATAATTAATCAAATATATTTGAAGAACAAAAGCACTGACCACGTTTTCCTCAGTGGGTACGTTCTGTACAACAATTTTATTGAACGCGATTGAATAAAAATGAATATTTGATACGTATTACAAAAATAATACAAACCCCATATAATCCATATAAAGTATTAAATTGCCATTTGATATAGAAAAAATTATAACTAGAAATTACAGAAATCAACTGATTTGATTCTAAGTTAAAGTAACGATTTCTTTTTTAAATGGCAATATGCAGTTTTTGTTTTCTCAAAAATCTAATTCATGGCTCCATCGAACACTTTTCGTATTGCTCATAATTTCGGATTTGGTCATGCTGTCCCACCTCAAAAACTCACCTGTATATAGATTTTAACTTTCTGCACTTCTTCTCCATACCTATAAACTTTAACTATGCCAAATCTTACATTCATTCGTGCGCGCAATATGCTTAAAACGGGCACAAAGTTTTCCCTTCACGTATTAATTAGATACCCACTCTTTCTTTGTTTTTACCTAAGTAAATGCATTCTTTCAAAAGGTTTAATTTATCATAATTAATAATCAACTTGCAACTCTTTACAAAATATTGAAAGAAAGCAGTAATGAGTTTCTTCCAGATTGAACTTTGAGGCTAACATGGTAGAAATAGCTATCACCACATGCAACAGTGTAAATTAGGGAGAAAACTGAGCCCCTATAACCAAGAAGGGAGGCAATTAACGTAGATAACGTTAAATCCTATCCTAAACTAAGCCTTTGCAGGGATGCGGGAACTAGGATTGGCGATCTAAGGGTATGCAACTAAATTAATTGGTAAAAGCTGATATGGTGAGTAATAAAAAAATAAGTATTATCTCGGAAATTACTTATTTTTCCTAATCAAAATGATACTTAGAACCTTTTGTCGATATCAGGTTAAAAAACAAAAACATACAAGAATACTATATGAATATAGAAATTGTAGCGTCCACGAATGCTACGTCATATTATCATAATTATTTATTAAATGTTTGGAAGATGATTGAAGTAATAATACAAGTGGCGCCATCTATGCGTGGAAAACGTCGTGAGGACCTCTAAGCGAAGCGTTCGATACTCAAAAAAACTAATAGTGTGATAAAATCTCGGTAGGTAGCGCTGAATCAATCAATTATTAAAATTAGAAAACTCTTAAAGAACCACTGTATAGAACCGAAAACAAAGACGACATACGGTTTTCTTCTTTTATGGCCAGGCAAGCTGGATTCAGTTCTGCCATGGGCGCCGACATTTATTTGAAAATTTTGAAATACACGGTTAGGGGAAAATCATGGGGGTGGATGAAAAGGATTAGGCTTAATAAAAAATTGTTAAAAAACTTTCAAGTTTAACCATTGAGTTTAACGGTTTTATTTCAAATCATCAGTTGTACCAATAACTAGATAATAATTAGAACACAAACCTGGACCTTCTTGAGATCTTGACGTCTGGTAAGCAATCGTGCTGTCTTCTCATGTCGAATGCCTATATAGGGGTCTTTGTGTCGCCGCCAATTATTTTCTAGTTTTTGGTACCTATAGCTGATGATTTAATATAAAACCGTTTAAATTAAAAGTTTTGTATTTGTTTTTATTTTAAAGCTAATAAATAATAAAAATCTTAAAGATCAAACAACGAGTCACGGAAAAAGCCAGCAGTTTCCAAAAATATTTCGCTAAGACAACTTCACCTTATTGCCAGATGGTTGAACGTTGAACTTTATGCAATAAATCATCGTAATCCACTTTTAAGAACACAATTACGCATAATTACTGAAACTCTAACACGAAGGGGATCGACCTGAAATTAATTTTATACACAAAAGTCCACGGACACAGTTCAATTTGAAACTCTTTTAACTTTACACATTATTCACTACGTATCGTGTATTTCCAAAAACGAATATCCACGAAATCAGAACAGACTGCATTTCTGTGTGTGCGTTGAAATGATTTGTCCACCTTTGAAATTATTCATTCCTGAGAGTGTAAACCGAAAGGTTCAGAGCCAAGAGGCACGGCTAAATTCTACTGAGCAATTTTCGTTCTCTATAATACAAAAAGTTTACCCAATGTGATTACCGGCTTCCTCCTTACTTTGAAGCGGATTATGCAGATAGATAAGTTTATTTAAACACGTCATTCAAGAATATTCTTAACGAAATCGTTGTCGACAAACAATTTTATTAAATGTTTTTGACGATTTAACAGATATTTCAATATGGTAAATTTTATTAATAGTCGGGATTTTTTTTGTAATTTTTGTAGCGTAAAGTTATCACCTTATCACAAAACCTAATGTTATATAATCACTCCGTCGTTCGTCTGTCTGTCCTTTTTTCTCAGAAACGGGTAGAAATATCAATTTGAAGGCAATACTTACTTAAACACCTACTGATCCGCTTTGTCAAAAATTTAAGTTTTTAAATAAATGCTTTAAAAAGATATAAATGGGTTTCGATCATGTGACGGTATTTTTATACTAAATAGCGCCCTTAGTACATAGGCAGGTATATACCATGTGCTGAAAGTGTAGCGCCGCTAGCACAATCAAAAGTATAAATCGAAAATTACATATTTCTGATCTTAAGTGAATTTTTAAGTATTTGTTTCACACCAGCTTTTCGCTCGTGACCCCCCTTGCGTGATCTATACAGTTGTACCGGGATCCCTTTTTCCGAGATGAAAAGTACCCCATGTCAGTCTTCAAGCTTATATGAACTATATCTATGTAAAAGATTATAGCGGTTCCGGTACAACTGTCTAGGCCACGCGTGTAAAACCACGGGCAGAGAGCTGGTTTGAAAATAAAATATACATTAGAAATATAGCCCACGTTACTCGCTAACATTCTAGCTTTTTATAATAATAATATCTGGGACATCCCACACAGCGCCATTTAGTCCCAAAGTAAGTATTATGTTTGCATTATGGGGTACTTGACAAGTGATACATACAGGTACTTAATATTTTTTATAGTATATAGATGACACCCAGACACGAAACAAATGCAAATTTTCATGCACACAAATATTTGTCCTGGTTGGGAATCGAGCCCGCGACCCTCGGCTCCGCACTTAACGTCTCTAATCACTCGGCCAACCGGTTAGTGAAATAACTGGAAAAAAATTTAAAATCAGTTAAGTAATTTTTAAGTTTATCCGTAACAAAGAAAAATTAAATTTTTCCTCTTTATAATATTAGTTAAGTTAACCGATTTAACGTGCTATCTACAGTATATAACAGCGAATAGCAATAAAAATAACGACAAGAGCAAAAAACGCTATTTATGGCACTTGGCCTGATTTTTCTTAAAACTTATAAATAAAATACAATGAATTCCACAAAAAAATTAACAGCAGCGTATAGTACAATATAGATTATACAACACCAGTTTAAACTATGGGCCTTGAAACGTGAACCAAAATGATGTGAAGGCGGGCGCGCGTGGATCCTTGGCCCGACGACGTACTAAATATCTTAGTTGTGTGGTTGAACGACATGCCGATATGTTTCTCTCTGTGATAACATCGGTAACGCACACTTTCCCACAGTCAAAACTTGAAAGCTTTTTTTTTTCAAATATTTTTATTTCTGTTATATAAAGTAATCACACGTGCGATCGGTGCATCTTTACCAACGCAGTGACAGTTTATTGATGCCCTTCTTATAAAAATCAACTGGACGGGAGACTACAAACTCTTCAAAGGCATTTTGTACTGTCTCTCGAGAATTGAATTTTTGAAAAAGTTGTCCAAATTTTGAAAAAAGTAATAGTCGGTAGGTGCAAGGTCTGGTGAGTATGGCGGATTAGGGAGAACTTCCAACGCCAACTCTAGCAACTTGGAGACTGTTTGTTGTGCAGTATGGGGTCGCGCGTTGTTGTGAAGGAGCAGCGGGGACGACCGGTTGACCAAAGCTGGTCGCAGACGTGCGAGTTTCTCCATCATTGTCTTCAGTTCTTTACAGTACACAGCTGTAGTAAAGCTCATGCCATTTTATAAAAAGCTGTGATTAATTACACCAGTACTACTAAACAGTGACTATCATCTTTTTAGGGGTTATTTTTCGTTTAACACATTCCTTTGGTGCTGAACCAGGATCTAACCAACTTGCTGAGCGCTTCCCATTGTCTAACTGAATCCATTTTTCATCACAAGTAACAATTCGGTTCAAAATTCCTTCATTTCTGTGCCTATTGAGCAACGCGAGGCAGGTCTCGACTCGTACGTTGCACTGGCGATCGTTAAGTTCGTGGGGTACCCATCTATCAAGCTTTTTTACTTTGCCAATTTGTCGCAAGTGGTCTAATATTGTTTTGATGCTAACATCAAATGCTGCTGCTAGTTCAGCTATAGTTTGAGTATCATAAGCTTCCACAATTGCCTTTAATTCATCATTGTTCACCAAAGTGTCCGGACGACCATGAGGTTCATTATTCGTCATAATTTTCAGAACGAAAGCAGGCAAAACAATAACGGGTAGTGGCTTCGTTTGTTAAGTTCTCTCCGTAAACATTGTTGATGTTAAGTGCCGTTTGTGCCGCATTAGTGCCACGACGGAACTCATATTCCACAATTACACGAACTTTTAAAGTGTCCATAATGACGAAAAATGCTCAAATGTAATGAAAACACAACGCTATTCAATAAACAAAAAGAATGTAATAAATAAATAATAAATAAAGAATGACTTTGTAAGAATATCATGTTTTTAATACAAAATTAATTTGAAATTAGAATTCATAGCCAATCAAAAAATTTTTTTGTTTGAAATGGGCGATACTAAAAACGGCAACTTCATAGTTTATTACTCACTTCAGTGACCTTGATCTGAAAAACACAAAAGCTCCACTCTGTATTGTTTTGCAGCACAGCGTCCGCTCGGCTCTTATGTGTAGGCAAAGAAAAAATATATTTCTTAAGAGTTCTTATAACAAATCGTTCACTTGAGATGTGACAACGGAAAAAAGCTTTAAAAATATTTTTTTTCGTTATTTTATTATAATACATTTACAATATATTTTCGTCGTTCATCGTCCAAATTATCCATGTATTTTTTAAGAAATAATAAAGTTGTGGTAATTATTTAATATTTCAATATTTTGTTTAAACTAATTTGTATTAAATTTTTTCTATATTTTTTTTTTACAAACTAAATACAGTATCATTATTTCTCAAAATTGTCAACTACTTATCTAAAACCTCATATTATTAATTACTTGTCATCAAAAGCACCTAACTCTAAACCGACGAAATACGAAACGTGTAATGTAAAAAGAGATACCACTATGAAATTCAGGCTTTGCTAGTAATCGGTGAACTTTCTAAAATTTTATATAAACTGGATACGAGATTCGTGTACCTATTATACGAGTATTAAGTTAGATCTTAGACATAAATAACATCTTTCCATCACTTTTTCATAGATAATGTACACATATTACCCACATAAAGAGAGGAAATAAATCGAAGAAATTTAGTGTTGCCCCTATAAGAAACCCTTCGCCTTTTAGACCCTTCCAAGTATGTAAGCAGGGATTCCGCATTCTGCGAATTACTTTACTGAGCTAGTTTTAAAAATTTAAGTAGGGTCATGCTCGAGAGAATTGTATGCAGTGTGCCCAACAATAACTAATAAATAAATCACTTATAAACATCTTCTAAATTAACATAAACCTGCTGGATTTTTTTTCCATTAATTACCCAATGGTATAAGTTTTACAATTATACGAAAATAATAAACTTTTTTTTTGTTATAATAAATTTTTCAAAAACGACATCCTAGAGGTCGCTATACCTAATTAAACTTTATTTTATTTCTATCGATTTTATTTTATTATTTTATTTTAGAATTAAGTCATTAACTTGAGAGACCTTTTGTACATTGTGTTATAGAAGTAGCTATCTTGTATTGCTCAGTATAAATCTACAATCTTGACTTAAGGTACTTCTAACATAATTTAAGGTAATGCTGTAATATCCCGTATATGGTACAGCCCTGCAGCCCTGCAAGGGCCTAGCTCTTTTAGGAAAGTATACACCGAGATTGCTGATTTTTCACTATTAATTTATTTATATTAAGGAGAACCAACTAAGCGATACAAGAAATACATAATAAATAATACAATACTCATAAGGTTTGTATGAACTTGTTTTAAAATAAAATATCAGTACCTTAATATATAATTAATAAATAAATAAATAAATATCTGGTAACTTTATATTAATACGAGTATAAAAATCATCGATCAATAGGTGTTGCTTGGCTTAAATTAAAAATAATAATAAAAAAATTAATAAATTAAAAAAATAATTCCATATATAAATAATTATATAAACAAAAAACTAAGCAGCCTATGTTCGTTATTTTTCCCAGTTTTTTCGATAAATTTAGCCCTAATTATACCTTAAAAATTGGAACGTACGAAATGGGCCACGCGGCATATGATATTTTTATTAACTTAATAGGGTTTTACCTTAACAAATGCCGTACCAACTTTGTGTAGAGAACTCTTCGAACTACTGTTTGTAATTACCATGGATCCTTCCAAACCAGCATCCCTCTAGATTTTTCCTTTCTAAATTCTAGGAGAAAAACTCCGACAATAGATTTTAAATACGTAAAAATGCGATTGCCGCGCCAAGGGTCGCCATACACTAAGTCCCGCTGAGTAAATGGACTGGAGGAGTTCACTCCATACCAAGAAATATTGAAACCAAGTGGTCTGTGCCTACCCCTTATGGGAAAAATGCATGAACTTGTACATCAGGGTAGGATCAGGATAGCGCAAGTAGATACGCCTATCTCTCAACTTAAGCGATCAATTAATTTCGCTCGCTATGGTGGGAATAATACGGAACCGTAAACGTGCAAGTCAAACTCACACTTGTAGTCTTTCTTCTCGAAAATCTGTGAAAATAATAGATTGCGACATTCTAACTCATAAATAAATGACAGATAGTTATTATATCTAAAACTGTCAAACTTGAAGTACCTAAAATTTCTAAATACATTCACCGATTCCAATACGATTTTAATACTATAAGGTAAGCGCAAAATCGGCTCCAAAAGCCTTATACTTAGAAATATTAATTTGAAAAAAACCTACTCGTATATAATGTAACATACCTTATATGCAAAGCGGAATATACAACAATCGATATTCTTTTTATATAATATAAATACAACAAAGTATACACAGAATAAAAAATCTCGAATTTCGAGTCCATTCTCTGTATCACAATGTTTTATATTAAAAACATTTTACCGTTGAACTCATAACTTCTCTAACGTTATCTTTAATTAAACTTTGTATTCAAATTAAAAATATTAATTGTGCAATTTGAAATGCACCAATCATAATTAAACACTTGAAATTAGCATTGCAAATATACGGACTAGAATGATGTCGAGCCTGAAATTATTTGGTAGGTATCAGTGATATAAATCTGTAGACACGCGACCCGAAGCGGAAAAATTCAATTAACATCCAAATGAATTGCAATGTAGCATGTAAGTGTATTATTTACGTCAGGAAATTTTGCAACAATTCACCTACATGTTTACCGACTTATTTGAAAAATAACTAAAATAAAACATATGCTTGCTTGCTATGCATATACACTAAATTACATCGATATTTTTTTAGCAAATTTATCTAAAATATCTGCAAAAGAAAGCTGCGACATAAAATAAGTAGATTATTTTAAAAAACGAGTAAAAATATAGGTAATAGATTGGAAATATCAAAATTAATTGTAAATCGTCCAAAAAAATATGCCAACATAAAAACAAGAATCAAAAAACAATAAATTACGATAACATTTATTATTATATGTAGTGTTACAGAATATATAATTTCGACAAACTATACCGTTGAAGTGAATGTTTCGGAATAGCGTAGTTAACTTGCACGAAGCGTCAACCACGACAATTTTCTTATTTGCAACAGCGAATCTATAGATTTATATCGTTGGTGTGTGTCAGAATTTGCGCGGAGCTTTCATTTTCAGCTAGCAGTTTTCAGTTGCTGTCAGCTTCTCCCGCTGCGAAGTCGCGCTGAAAGATTTCACCCGATTTGACAACTCACGAAATATATATTGCCATAAATATTTATTTAAAATACCGAATTAACTTTAATTTAAAAATATATTAATTTCTTTAATTTTTTTTTTTGTGGATAATGTTATAAGTTATAAATGAAGAGTGTTTAATATTTCGAACAAAGTTAGTGGAGAACTTATTAACGATTGTGAGTGTGAGATAATAAATAACGACGTATTATATTGTAAGTACACAACAAATATATAATTTTATTATAAGTTATTACATATAGTAGTCGATCCATTAATAGAGTCCAAATAAACTTTTAGTCGATTAATATTTAATATATTACGAGTTACAATTAAAGTAACATGAAGTTAAGTTTCTTTGTACATTATACCTTCAATTATATCACAATACTACACTGTTTAATGAGTATATTATCTCTATAAATAATAATAATAATAATAATATTTTTTTACTTTTGATTAATAATACGACGTATAATATAAATACAAATAAAATGTTAATAATAAATAACAACCAATGCTTAAAAAATTTAATTTTTTTCTCTACCATCTCGTTAAATACGTTTACATCTGGACTAGCGGCCGCGTGAGGCTTCCCCTGCATTTGTATTATTTCGGCGTTAATACAAATCAATAACCGCTTACTCATCCAAAGCCGGTTTTTTGTCATATATGTACTTAAAGTATATTACTTCTCTTACATTCTATTTCTTTTAATTTTTATAACTTTCTTGGCTTCGCTTGCTCCCTCACCCTCATAAAACGGAAACGACAAACCCTAATAAATCACTAAAACTAAGCATTTATACCATTTAAAACTATTAGAGTTAGCAATTTTCTGTACACCTATAGCCCGAGCCCTTTTAATTCGAACCCTTAATAATATATGTGTCGGAACACATAAATGTATATTAGATCAGCCTACAATATTCTTTCATTGGTTTATGATAAACAACTGTTTACTGTCCGTTTTATTATATTTATTTAATGTATGTATATAAAACTTCATTCAAAACATATCAATTAGGCCGCCCGATAAATGGCCGACAAAATCAAATGATCTTTCAAAATTTTTAAAATTAATTATTCTCTCATTTCCAAACAATTATCCCCATTGTACATAGCTTATATTTTACGAAATAATGAGTTTTTTGCTTGCAGCGAATTTCATTGAAAACGGTTGAGCCGTCGGTGAGTTTTAAGACGACATATTAACAAACTAACAGACAGACAAACAGAAATCCCAAAAAATTGTGATTACAGGATGAAAATTCTTGTAATTTTTTGTATAGGTATAATGCTTGTTTTTACTTGTAATATCTCTATAGAATATCATAATGAAAACCGTATTTCAAGAATCTGAAAATAAATAATATTAAGAAGTATTTATATTAGTTAATTAAATTCGTATGACGTATATTATGGCAAATATTTTTATTATTTGAAACATTATACGTTTAGGAAAAACCAAAATTTTAATTTGCTTCATACAGGGTGCATTTAATTAATATATTCTATAGTTATGGGAACTCCCACACCGCGTGTTATAGAAAGAGAGTATTAGTTACGACATAAATGATACTTTAATGACTTTAGCGTCTTGCAAATATTAATTCGAATTTTCAAGTTATTACAGTTTTTTTTTTTTGGTATTTATCTGGATTATAATACTTCAATTTAACTTTTTTTTTAAATTGGTCGGTTTGGTTTTCATATTAAATGGGAAAGCATCTCAACGCATTTCCTAAATTAGAGGCAAACGACAATACAACATGTATAATGAGAGGATACAGATGTTAAATATATTAACAATAAAATTTATCTTGATTCCTTCAAAATTACTGAAAAATCGCATAATATTAATATCGCCGCGAAACTATACGTTTTACAGTCCGGCTTGGATGGCTACATTATAAAAGGGAATGGAACAAACTTTTACCTGTAATTTTACACGCGTGGTTTTCACAATACCTACTATTTCGTTTTTATTTATTCTGTTAATATTAGAATTAGAAATTCACCTCCATACGAATTTAAACTCTGAATTTAATGAATATATAATATTTTGACAAGTATATTGGCAGTAAAAGAGAATTTAAAATTCAATAAGTTGGTTGTATTGATTCTAATGAAGCATCGTTTGCATAGGAAGTTCAGAATCATTTTCATTTTATAGCTCAAAAATAAAAAAGTAATCCTTATGGGGTCACTTCGTTGTCTGTCTGTTTGAGTGCCAAGACCTTTTTTTCTCAGGAACGTGTGGGAGGTATGAATTTGAAATTAATATCCAATACTTAAATCGACGGTCCCTTGGAAACGGTATAAAAAAATTCAGGCTTTTAGGTCAATTTAATTAATGTATACGGTCATTTGTGCTACTTAATTTGACACTCGTAAATAAATCAAAACTTATAGAGTACTTCCCGTTGACCTAGAATCTTGAAATTTGGCAAGAAGGAAAGTTTCACAGCTTAAGTAAGGAAAATACTCTGAAAATGGTTAATTTTAAGTTTTATTCCATAAAAAATACTTTTTAATATATTTAAATTGACCTACATTATCACGCCACTTAGCAATGAATAAGAGTTCGACTTGCACTTGTAGAGTTTTTCTTAAATTCGTATCAGTTTGGTCAAATACAGCTTTTACCGGAAGGTGTCGAAATTATTGCTATTTCAACCGACGCGGGCTTTTTCCGACGGATCACATGAGATAGCAACGGCGATTTATCAAGGTCGCGCGTCTTTGAAGCGAAAACTTAATGCTAATAAATATGATATATTTCTGTGAAATTTCGCTATAAATTACTTTTGTTCTGCAGGTCTGTTTCAAAATAGTGATATAATCAATTCCCTGGATTGTATTGATATCGGTACCTATAGGAGTCTTTGAATTACGACATTCCAAACGTAAAACCAAAATCAAATGCTGTGAGTATGTTTCTTTGCTTGTGGGATGACTTCATTATTCGATTAATAAACCCAACGATATCTTCTATGCAAAGACATTACCATGAATCATGAGGGCGAATCTCGCAGGTATACGATAGTTTACTTATATTTTTAGCTAACACCTGATATACATTCAATAGCTTCACTACGGGTTCTTTTAGATTTCAATTCTCAAAGTGACATTTTAAAAAATTCAGCTACAATCACAAATATCATTTTACTTGCTATGTTAGCAATATCACCTGAAATTATTTGAGCTTATGTATTTTTTATAAGATTTTCTCTTTTTCTATTTTCCAGTGTGTTACAGTACAACGGGATCGCATTCTCTAACCGTATATCAGTTTGTAGTGGAAACGCTGTAGTGGATTTCTGAAAATCCGATTCTTCCGGAGAAAATTCCCCAGAGCTATTTTCCGGTAGTCCCGGCCAAAACGAGACGCCGAGACAAGGATAAGCCTCAAAGATACGCACAGTCTTTCAGATAAGAGTATTATTGTTTTACAAGCCAGACAATAAGATGTTTTAGCGCCTTATTTGGTAAACGGCGTCGGCCTGATAGCGAGCACGACGTATTTATTTATTATATCAAAAGTTCCTTATACAAACCGAGTTGAGTGTACTGATTAAATAATTTGTAGGCGTTGTAAATTTTTATCTTTTCCTAAGCTTTTGAATGAAATTCTAACAATAAGTACTAAAAACAAAAAAAAAATTAAAAAGAACGGAACTCTCATAATTTCGTCCTGTCCGTCCCTCGGGCCATGTGTCTGTCACAACTATTTTACTCAAAGATCATTGGCACTATATAAATGAAATTTAGAAAATAAGTGGAACACTATTATAATGGTGTAGTAGAATAAATAAAAAAATTTTTTTTTTCTTCGGTTAACGTTAGCATGAGGGACCTATAAATAGGTCTTTAAAAATGATACAAAAAACACAAAAAAAAAATATTAAATCAATAATTGTTAAGGTATGCGCTCTTAAAGTTCTAAAAAGTGTCGTCGTCCCTTTAACTTATCAATTATGAAGTAGAAAATTTTAATTAAGTTAGTACAAAAAAAAAACACTTTCAAAGAGTATTATATTGAATAACATTTGTTAATTAGCTTTAGAGATAGATATAGTATCTTGAAAAGAAGAGCGTATTTTATACTCCAGTCTTCTTTTCTTCTTCAGTCGCACGTTGAAAACCTTATTTAGTAACTTTATTAGATCGAATTATAATTTAAACACATGGCTGGTAAAGAATTAAAAATCAGGTTTATGCCAACGATAATATTTATATTATGATATGCGATGAAGAATATGTATCTGGATGCATCATTGAATAAGTATATGACAATAAATTGTCATACACAGAATATTTCAAAGTAATCACTACAGTTAATATATTTCCCTTACGTAATCGATGTAACTCCAGTGATATGCAAACGAATTAGAAAATTGCAAATTTTCTATACGCTTTCGGCAAAATCCAAATAACTATAACATTATGCTGCCAATGTTATATGTTACTTAGCGTAAGAGCTATCTGTATAGGTTGCCTGTGGCCGCGATCGAGTGAAATACGCGAGCGCCTTCTGTGATTTGTTACGCGCCATTTCATTGTCTTCCTTTTGTGTTTTCTTACCCTCGGCGATTTCATGCACTCTGCGCAAAATATTTTTGTGAACAATTTGATATATTAAAATAATGTTTTTCACATAAAAAATCCACCTTTACGTAGGCTAGGTATATGTATGCAGTATAAACACTCATCTGTTTCCCGTAAGGGGTAGGCAGAAACTATAGATTTCGGCTTGGTGCCTATAGTTACAAGGTAGATTTCAAACGAACCTCTATTTTAAATATAAAGCAAAGTAATACATCGTAATTAAAAATAAACTATCAAGCGCGCATCGGATTCGCACACAGAAGGTTCCGTACAATCCACACAGGACATTTGTGTTATGTATCTACCAAGAAATACCTACAATAAAATTAATTAAAAATTATTCCTCAAATGCGGTATGTAGTATATAATATTAAAAAAAAAGTTTAAATTCCTAATTTAATTATTGAGATCGACCCTGTAATAAAAATATCTAAAACAATTGTGACGGTAATTCGTTTTTTATTATTGAAAATTAAAAATCGTAAAATACTTTTACGGATTTGATAGTTTACCTGGTGGAGTGCCGTCCCACTCTAGCCAATCGACTTGGATTCTCCGTTTGAACTCTATGTATTAAACTATGATTTCAGCTTTAAAGCGTTATTTCTGAAGGTGTATTGATATTTAGTTGATTGAAATAATTAGTTTTTTTTTTGTCCTCGATTGGGATCCCGGTTCACCGAAGGGAATCCCAGTTGTAAGAAAATACTGAAATTACCATTAGGGTGTGTATTTACCGGAATTTGCGTGTGATTTAAAAAAGTTTTCCAATTAAACTGTCAAAGTTTAAGTCGCCAGGGAAATAAAATATTGCGAAGTTGCTTCATTAATATGATAATTGCTTAATTAAAAGAACTCACATTTTGAGGACAATTAATTTTGACTTATTGGATCATAAAAATATTTACTCGCTTAATAATTCACTTTTGGTCATAATATGTTGCTCTAATTGAAAACAAGTCAAGTGCGAGTCAGACTCGCGTGGAAAGGGTTCCGTACGGTAAATAATCACAATAACTATTATGGTTTTTTGAAGGCTAGAAGTTGAATTCAACTCCTTCATATAAATTGGCTACCACAATAACCACTAAACCAATTGAAGTTATTAGTTCTCAGTGAATTTAAGCTACACGTTTTATGCGCATTTTCTTTTCACAAATAATTTCCGTTTTTTAAAAAGTTTTAAGATAATCGTTTAAATTTTCTTGGAAACTATAAATGAAGTCCTATATATGGTATTTTTTTTTTCAAAATTTTGGGTTCAGTGGTTTTGAAATTTTTTATCTGGTCGATTATAGTATTTTTACTTTAATTTCTTTTAAATTGAAATCTTCATATTGGCGATCATAATCACAACTTGGCGAGAAGGCCCGGTTCTGCAGTTTAAACTGGATTCGTTTTCCTTTTGGACATAGAAACCGCGAGATTGGTGTATTTCAGTGGGTTACATAGTTTAATGACTTAGGACATTCTGCTTTGGGGACACGTTGCCTTCTTCTTCTTCGTATCTTCGCATTGCATAAGCTAGCTGTTCGAGCAATTTATAAACTAGGACCTAAAGTACCACTTAGAGACAAATAAGGACGCCCATCTCACATATAAACATGGGCTAGGAAGAAAAATTATGGGTACTTTGAATTTTGTGCATGTGGTTTGATTCACATAGGTACACGAAGCCTTATGTTATAGACATATATTTTTTAAAAGCTAGGCATCGACTGACATCAAGCTATGAAAGGTTAAATAAATGCAACTCCTCTATTAAATGATGAAAAGATAATAACGAGTTAGAAGTTCGGTTTTATTTAAAATAACACATAGAATGACTTCTGGTGTCATTTTAAAAATAAAAACTCTGTAAGTCGTACATACAACTTATTGAATGCAAATAAGTAATATAGTACAACATGACTCTGGCAAAACTGTCTAGAACGCAAGATAGTTGCCAAAGATAAAAGAGAAACTGTTAAAGCTTATCAAAACTATACTGTGGTCACAATTTGTCTGTCATGTGACCTGAATGACCGTGAATGACAGTCACAAATGTCAATGATGACAGAACTGAAAATATTTATGATATTTTCGAACTAAAAACAATTTAAATTCGGAAAATAAGTTTATACTTATTTTCAGAATTTATAAAATGCTGCTTCACTAAGAGTATCGATATTATGGTTCTTATCTCAAGTACTTTTCCTATTCCAGGATGTGGATCATCCTTTAAGTAAATTAATACAATGACTAACAAATAAAATATATATTTGAAAACATAATGTACGTTAAAAAACATTGTATTATTTAAAAAAAATGTGATCGGCATAATGTTAATAAGAAACAAAGATAATCTTGCTAATCATGTCAGGCGCCTCAATAAAATCACAAAATCTTTTAAAGGGCAATGTGTACGCTTTTACAATAATATCCCAGCTGACATTCAAGATCTACCCCTTAATAAGTTTAAAACTACAATAAAACGAAAGCTTTATGCAAAAGCTTATTATAAAGTATCAGACTACTTACATAATAAAAATCTATGGGTGTAAGCCGCTCACCTATCAGTTTGTTTCAATAATATTAATCTTTAAGCACTTATTGTTAAAAAGTTGTTCATCATTTTGTTAAAAAGAGCGTCCCTCAGTTTCTTGCGTATTTTTCTGAGAAACCAGCAATTTTTGAATGCGCCTTTGGGGTGACTTTTCTTCCACAAAGTTATAAAATTCACTCTTGTGACGTATTTCAAGATTATGTTACATAACTACAAAATAAAGATATTTGATTTGATTTGATTTAATCCTCATAACCTTTTAAACTTTAAACATTATCCTTTTAAAATCATTTTAATATTATTGAAAAATTTTATTTGCATATCTCATTTTCATTTCGTATATCGACGTTATCAGTATCAATTGTTCAAATACATTAATATATGGTACAAAACATACATAAATTCCGAATTCATAACTAATGTAATTTTTGAGAGAGATTCCTAGGGGAACCCCCTAAAAATTATTTAATGAAATTGCTGATTTAATATTCGGATCGATTCGATTCGATTCGATTCAACATTATACACAAAATATCCAAATTTCAAATCTGTAAATTGCGTTTACGAACAAGAGACCCGTGACATACGGGTGGATAGACCGACAAAAAAAGTGTTAGCAATTTTCATGTCTATTGCTGTTTGTATAATTGAATATCCCATACGCGAAATAAGTAACATAGTAATGTAATATTTATTTAACTATATTGTTCATCCGTTCTCGAAATAGCCAAAGCAGAAGGTAAGACGACCGCTTAGCCTAGTGGATAGCGACCCTGCCTACGAAGCTGGAGGTCCCGAGTTCGAATCCCAGGTCTGGTCAGTATTTATACGATGAAATTGATACTGTTACCGGGTCTTGGTTGTTATATATATGTGGTGTCTTCGCTTGGTACCCAAAACACAAGCTAATGCTTAGTTTGGGGCCTGGACGTTGTTGTGGTGTATACGTTATTATTATTATTTTCTATTTATATAGGTTTCTGAGAGTTCCTGGTTATTACAGATGATGAACAATCTGACCTATGTCGATAAGAAATCACCAGACAGTGATTATATTTTTCTCTATTTTGAAAACTTACTATTTAAACAATTTATATTTCTATTAAGAATTCATGCTACCGTACAAAATGTTACTTTCGCCATTTTCAGACATTTAATTTTATCGATTGGAGCATTGAAGTTACGTATAGCATTATGGACTGAAAGGAAAAAGGCAACACCTATTATGATTACAAAACCCTATAAAAAGATCTACGTGTATAATAGGATAGTTTAGTTAATAACAAATAATTCTAACAAACAAATAATTAAAAACAAAGTTATAAATATTTATGATGATGATGTCCTATTAAACCGAGAGGGCAATACCGCACAGTGCACTGACCTGTGACATCAGGCTATTTAAAATAATGTTAAATGAAATGGACTTTTAATAGCTAATAAGTTCCATCTTCAACCGAACATAATTTTGTTTATAAATTTTGTAATAATATAAAGTCTATTTTTTATTTTCTTGGTAAACAATATTTACAATATTATTCAAATACCCTATGGGAACTTTCACGCGGTATATTTACTGGAAAGAAATAACTTAATAAACATAACTAACACAAAGTTCTGACTGCAAAGTTCTCAAATAGAGCAAATTCCAAAAACCAGTTTGTACATTCAACGCAATAGTATTCTAATTCAATTCAGTGGCGTACCTACACCTACTGATTTTACAGTGAAATACGTTTTATTTAACTGCTCGAGCCTGTGGGGCAATGTTTCCATGAAAGGCCCGTAATTTTCATTTCGCTTCGTTTCATACTTCACGGCAATCCAGCCCCTATTTTTGTGGAGTGTCTGCACGACCGAGCACTTGGTTAGAGTAAATGAATAGCTTATACAGGCTTCTTACGTAGCTTGTTTTCCAGGTTTATTATTTTTCAATTGAATATAAAGTGTATTTTAATTACATGACGTAAAATGTAATAAAAATAATACTTAGCACTCGGCTATAGCTTGAATTTTCTTCACTGTGGAATTTACTACTTTAGATAAAATGTTTTCAATGAATTTTAAATGACAAAGAGTTATTTACTCCTTGGAACAAAACAAATTAATATTTGCTTACATATTAGTGAAATCCTTTCAAGTGCGAGTCGGCCTCGCTTCGTGGGGGTTCTGTGCTGTTTAAGGGTTGTTCGCTTGAACGTAGTTCCAACTTATAGAGCGTGTAGAGCTTACCGAATTAAACAAAAATTTTCAAGTGAGCAGATAGTGCAAACTAATGGTTTCCGAGAAAAACATGTTCAAAGTTTATTTTTTTTATCATTTTATATTATTTTTCTATTTACCCGACTCCTTGGTATAAGTACGCTACCCTAGTAAACAATTGAACTAATTATTTGTCGGTGAAATTAGGCACCATTTGTGTTTCCTGCGGTGATTTACTTTATGTTTTCCCATAAACTATGGGTGAGTCCCTATATACCGCCTTTTTTTAAATTTGCAGGCTCATTAGTTTGTGAAATTAGGGGGACAACAGTTTCCATATATTTTTATTTCCTTTATATATTTAAAACCATTCATTTCAAAATTATAATATGTTATTATTTCCGATGATCCAAAACAATTATATCCACCAGGAAAACCATGGCCAGTCTTTCTTAGGAAAGTCAAGGGATAGTATTGATTGAATTACTCGATCATGGAATTAACAGGGGTCAAATATGCAAAACAAATAAAAAAATACGTACTGAAATACGCCGAATACCGATCTCGGTATTCGGCGAAAAAATATATTAAATATTATAAAATAAATTTATTAGTGGCTATGCATCTGCATAGTTTTCTGCCACATTGAAGAAGCTCGCTTTGAAATAATAGAATATTCACCACACCTTGCACCTTGATTCTGTCTATTTCCGAAATTGAATAGTTTTTTTAGGTATAAGTTTCGATTGAAGCATTCACATGGACTAATGCCCGCGGAAATATTTATCGTCTAATGGAATATTTCTGTTAAATATACTACCAAAGTAGAAATCTAGCATATCATAGAAAGCCGATATCCGATATTTCTCGTAAATCAGATTATTTAATTTGCATCCTTTACCTGAAATTGTTAAAGGGATTTCGCGTCAATATTGCGGTTGCTTCACGCTAACCCAACACGTTTCTATTGTTCTGTGTATTGTAATATTAACGATACAAAGTACTATGAGTACGAAACGAAAACCATTTAGCATAATGTAGATCATATTACTGACTTCGGTCTACAGTTGTGTTTTAATCTATATAAATAGGATGCATATAGGTAATCTCATTCAAAACAATTAAGATCTATCTTATTCAGATATAATTCGTTTTAAATTATACTAGAGTAAGTTATTGCATATATCCACCAACTCCCACTGGAGCAGCGTGGTGGATTAAGCTTCAAGCCCAAGGCCTAAGCTCCTGCAGTGGGGCATAACGGGCTGATATATATTATATGGTAAAACTGTAGTTTTTATTTTGTGTTACTGGTGGCAGTAAATTTCGTTTTGTGTGGTTTTCAGGCGCTTATTGGATCTTTTACTAACATTTTCCTTACAGAACATCTAAAATAAAAGATAAAATCGTGAATAGCACCGCATTCTCTTAACGATATTGCACGTTCGCATTTCGTTTCAATGTTAAAAAGCTTTGAATTTGCCGTCTACTCTATCGCGCTGCTCTAGCCCGGGTTGATGAATTTATTTATTTAAATTAAAAAACACTCCTTGATTCATTTTCTGGGATTCGAACCTAAACAAGAAGCGGACTCACCATCACATGACTATCACGAGAGACGCTTGTAAGCTTCCATACAAATCAAAATACTACCGTACTAAAAATAATCACATTACTTTCTATGTTTTTTTTTTAATTTACATCTAACTATCGCTCCTTCATATGTAAAGTAGGCTACTATAGTAACCACTTGATCATTGAAACATATCAGTGCTCAGATAAATTAAACCAATATATTTTGAATATTTTACATTACATTATACATTACGAAATATTTTTACATATGTATTTCTAAAGAAATGCAATATCCTTGATTTGTGTTTTCAACTTTTTCTTTTCAGGGATCCGTACTACAAAAAAAAGGAACAAATCACTTCTACAATAATGAAATTTAACAAGAAGCAAGATCTCACAGAACAAGTAAAGGAAAAAGTCCAATAATCGTTAAATTGTAGTTACAACACAATTAAAACAAATTAAATTCACATTATACAAGCAATAAGTACGTCAAAATGCGTTATATAACAGTCCGAGAACCTTCAGAGCGCGAGTCCAAATCGCACTTGGCCAGTTAGTCGAAAAAACTACTGTTTATGGTTTAGGCTATGCACTAACTAAATTTAAAAAAAAAAGTTTGCTAGTGTAATAAAGTGAGTCACTATGGTCATTGACTTAGACTATTGTGCTGAGTAAACAGCTGTACTGGAACCATAAATTGTTCTTATTTGGAAGAAAAATCACATTGGTATTTTTTCAACATTCAGTTTGTAATAATAATAATAAAAAAAAACCCCGATATATCGCGTCATTTTTTTCAATATATACTATTTAAAAAATTTAAGTGTCGCGATAGCCGAGTGGTAACGAGCCTGTTTTTTGTAAAGGCCGTGGTTTGCATCCCAAGGCATGTATCGATGACTTTTTTCTAACTTATGTACATAACTATCACTGACTCTATGCCTCGGAAAGCACGTTAAGCCGTCGGTTCCGGCTGCCAATTGATAGCAGACGTAACAAACCACCAACTAGCACTGGAGCAGCGTAGTGGATTTAGCTGCAAGCCCCCTCATCCCGAAGGGAGGCCTAAGTCCTTGCAGTGGGGCATTAATGGACTGATGGCATGGCATGGCAAAAACATTTGCAATAATATTTTAAATAATTTTAACAATTTGGTGCTCACGTACGGTCCCAAGCCGTTTGCTACGTTACCTTACACATATTTTCCGCCCCGCCATCTTGTGACAGGATAAACAAAAGTTTATCAAGCGGAAAGAGAGTAAAGCGGATTTGTCAAGCAAACTAAAATGACGACCGCGACCACTTCGTTGAGAGCGAAACGATGAAGTAGAAGAACCTGTCACATCTATTCCCCTGGAATATGGAATCAGAGGAAAGGCCCGTTTGCTACTTTATACCTATGTAGTTCAGACAGAACAAATAATGATAAAACATGATTTGCATGTGAATCGCAAATGGGCGCCAATATTTTTTTTATCGTACAATTACGGTTCAGATTTTGACGCCCTTTCCCACCTGGTGTCTTGAACGGTCCTTCCCTTTGATCATCGCTTCGTCGCCATTGACTTCTGTCTATTCTGACTTGTGCCTATGTTCGGATCCTCCATAAAGTTTGATTGGAACTCTACTAATATATTATACACGTTTTCCGTACATACTTTTCCGATATGAAAACACTTCTCAAGGAATCGCCTTGAATTTTTTTTCTACATATCGTATAAATATCATACCACCCGTATCAAATGCATATAGATATATTTAAATATTTCAAAATATTTTTTTTAATCATAAGTAAAGCAACTTACAGTCTCTAAACAAAAAGTAATGTATTCGGTGAAAGTTATCTATATAAATATTGTGCATATTAGGTTGTCTTTTTTTCTAGTAAACTATAAGTTGGCGATATGCGGTTCCTATAAGAAAGATATTGCATTTGGCGAGAACTGTCTGTATTATTGAAAACGAATACGCAGAATGTAAGACTATTTAGTCCAATAGGGAATCGCAATCATAATTAGCAACTCACGGTTATAATACGCTCAATAGTTCGCGATATAGTTCATTCATGACTCATTTTTCAAAAACTAACAATGCTAATTTTACGGTAGACGGTGCTTATGCGTACTCTTATTGACCTGATAGTGAATAGCTTACTAAGATTCCGAAATTAAATTATAATCATTAAACACTTAAACTTACGTCCGTCGTCCTGTGGTAGTCCAACACAAACAACAAGTGATGCGCAAAATTCTGTCTTTACGGACTACTGACCCTCTGTACAAACAGTATTCACCAAAATCTCTCAGACGTTTGTCTAATGGAAGCCTTGTGACACGCCATTGAGCTCCAATGTACACCTGCTGATAAAATCTTATGTTATATGGCTTCAAGAACGTTAAGCTGCGTTTTAATTTTTTCTGACTAGATTTCGCATACATTCTTCACCTTATGATGTGAGTAGGTACCTATCTATACTAATAAGAGCAAAGTTAGATTTTTAACTAATTAAAAAAAATCATTTATAAAAAGTTACATTATCAGTGAGTAACATGGACTATATTTTATTTTTAAATTAATTTCCTTCCTGCGGCTCCACTCGCGTGGACTTCATAGTTGTTCCGGAGCCCCTATAATTTTTCGCATAGACTTAGTTCATAAGATGAAGAGTGACACGTAGGTTACTTTCTATCCGGGAAAAAGAGGTCTTGGTACAACAGTATAATCCACGCGAGCGGACGCGAGCGGAAAGCTAGTTTTGTAATTTGATGGTGTTTGTAAACATTTTCATTTTTTTTGTAAATTAATACTTTTTACATAAATAAAATCAAAACTGTAAATGAACTATCCTAAAATTTACATCAAAATCGATTTTATCTTTAAATTACATGGCATTTTTTCATTGTTTTTAATCAAGAAGTGAAAAAAAATAGACTTACCTAAAACATAGGTACCTATTCTAGAATTGTTAATGCATCGAAGGTCTTAATTTAACACTGTGAGTACAAAACCAAATTAAAGTAAAACTTAATTGCAGGTACAGCTTACATTCAAGATAATTATATACAATAGTTCTGCTAAGTACTTATTGTTTTAAAACAGAACTTTTGCTAACAATTGAGAAACAATTTATTTTAACCGATTTTGGAATTTCAGCCCCTATGAAGAAGAAAAAGGGGATCAACATTCGTATGGTATAATGTAATGTGTCCATATTTACTAATCTTATACAATATTCAAACAATTTTCATTAAACGAAAACTATACCAATCACCTAATACGACGCAAAGACTCTTTATTAAGGTAAAATAAAATGTATTTTATACCTCGAAAACAAGGTAAGTTCTACTTCTTGTTATATAATAATAATAATAATAATAATAAAATATCCGGGACATCCCACACAGCACCATCTAGTTCCAAAGTAAGCAAGTATCATGCTTGTATTATGGGGTACTAGGCAACTGATATACATACTCAAATATTCTTCTTTTTTTATAATACATACATATATCTCCACATTGTATAAAATAAAGTCGCTTTCCACGTCTGTCTGTATATCCGATAAGTCCTGCTAAACCACGCAACTGATTTTGATACGGTCATCACAGTCATTTAGAGAATTTCTCCCAGTATTTTTATATGCATAATATACTAGCTTTTGCCTCCAGCTTCGCCTGAATAATTGTAAGTATTGTAATATTTGTCGGATTTTAATAGCCACTTTGCTTGATGAGAATGGAAGCGGAAACGGGACGAAACCAGGGCAGGGCTATGAACGTAAACGATAAAATATTTTTGTGACGAGAACGAAATCGGTGTAAACATCTTATATTGAATAAAGACTTCTTTAATTTTAGATTTTATTTTTTTAATTTCGGGAAAAGTAACAACGTGAATGAGATAAGACTGAGAAAAAAAGTTGAATCCTATGAGAAACGAACACCGTGCAAGCGAAGCTGCAGCCGGTGGCTAGTGCTATATACAAAATTTTAAAAAACCAATTACAGAATCATTTCGTTTAATTAGGACAATAATTATTTCACAGTTTGTACAACGTACCTTTCTCTACACTTTTCTTAACAAAAATATTAATCTGATTCTTCACAAATAAAGTAATCAAAGAATTTTCTTTCAAAAATATTATCAAAGTAAACCGAAAGTCCTTAATTAGAGTTATTCCAATAGTCATCGTTTTGTTACAAATTTTTATTTATTTTTTAATAACATCTACGAAGGCAATGTATTACGAGTTCAAAGAACCAAATTGTCACTTAAATTAACTTCCATTACTAAATGTTTTTTATATTAACTTCATATAATTTATTTCATATACAATTAGCTTTCCGCCCGCGGCTTCGCCCATGTGGACTACAAATTAATAATAAATTTACCCTGTCCGTTATTTTAGGCCTTAGACACTTTAGTATTAAACAATGATGGCCAAAATGAGCCTCACCTTTTTGAAATGTATACGAATTCCTTCTATATACAAAAATAGCTCAAAAATCACTTATGTAATTACCTTATTACTGTAAAAAATAGAAGCCAGAAATTTTAAAAATATTCATGTAAACGGTTTGTGAAGGCAATAATTCTGTAAACAAAACGGAACGTAGGTATACTGGGTGTTGATCCATAGTGTTGATTAACTGCAGTGTGACCACTGTAATACATCTTTCTTACTTGGTATGTTTTTTTTTTTTGGTAGATTTCGAATGCCATTACAAGCGGGGACCTATTTGGAAAAAAATAAATATGTATAATTTGGAATAATAATATTTAAATTACATTCTGGTAGATTTTAAAAGTTACTATGTATATTTGAGCCGTTGTTCATTTTTCTGTAACGCAACGGAACCGTTAGCAATTAACAATGTCATGACTATCTATATTTACAAGTATCTATATACCTAACTAAACAAAACAATCTACTCGTATGCACGACAGTACGCGACAAGACGTTGTATTCATAAAACAATAAAAACTATATTCGTCTTTGTAATATACATACTAAATGACCTACTATGAGAAACGAAAAGGGCTTTTGAAATGAAAGCGGACTAATTTACTAAAAATTAGTCTATTTAATTAAATCATAAACATCACCACAATTCAGTACCTACTTAACTAGAATAGTACAGAACCAGAATATATGAAAATGGTCCCTAACTCTAAAAAAAATTACGTATCTTCGGTATCTACATACCATCCGATACCACAGATCCGATAATTCATACCAATTTATATCAACTGATCTGTCATGCTACCACAGAACACATGCTACTAATGCTACCCATGCTACATATTTATTTACCCGCTTACGTCAATGACATATAGAGCATAGCGCAGTCATATTCTCCCATTGATAAGAAGGCAAAAGAATTATGCCTATACAGCCATGTTTGAAGTATTATTATATGATATTTATTAATTCTGGCTTCGTATCGTAAATATTAATTTATGATAATTTTTACTAAACCAATAATTATCAAATCCACCATTTAATATTTTTATACAACTACCCTAGAAATGAGGTTCAAGTTAGTATGACAGGTGACTTTTGGCGTGCAGAATAAATATCCCACAGAAACCGTGTCTTTTTTGTGTAAAATGTAATCTATGTCACTATCCTGGAAACAAACAGACAGACAAAAAGTAGTATGTCACTCCTGGCAACCTCTTTTTTATGTCTGCAAACTTTTATTGAAATCTGTTCAGCCATTTCAGAGATTAGCCCGGACGCACAATTAGACAGAAAAACGGCGAGACGAAAAGTAGCCTGTGCCCTTTTCCAAGGATAATTTTGGAACAAAATTTAAAAAAAATTAGTGCGTCGTGCTACCAAATAAAAGTGTTCGTTTTGGTAAATACGAATATACATAGTTTAAAAGATGGATAAGATGTGACCAACTCCCCCCCCCCCTAATTCCAAAACTGCTGAGCCAAATAAATTTTAAAGCAATAAAACTACTCATTGATCTGGTGTGTGTAGATGACATACGACATACCGTTCACTCATATCTCGCTTATATTGACAAACATTAGGCCTTGGGACGTAATTTTAAGAAAACCAAGGGGGCAAAGTCTTAAGCAAACGCTATTTTCTTATATGTTAGTTTAATCCTTTAAAAAATGTAATTTAATGTAATAAAGGATTCATTGAATCGGAATATATCTAAGATATTGGTAATTGGACAATCCATTGAAGTATCGAGCTGAAACGCCTATAATTATGTAAATGGGTACGTTGACCCAGATAGAGTTGAAGTACTTACTCCTTCAATATCTATTACGGATTTCTATTGTTCTTGGTGTTTTTGGCAGTATTTCAAAACAAAAGCTGAAAATAATTTATTATAGTACTACTAAGTTTATTAACTACGAAGTTGATGTGATTGACCGATTGGCCGAGTAGTTAGAGGCCTAACTGCGGAGCCAAGGGTCACGGGTTCGATTCCCGCCCGGGACAAATATTGTATGCATGAACACGTTTATTTGTTCCGTGTCTTGTTGTTCCAGATACGGAACAAATAGAAGTGAGATATATATATATATCTAACAAATAGACGTGAGATATATATATATCTAACAAATAGACGTGATATATATATATATATATATATCATATATATATCATAAACATATATCACGTCTATATATATATAGAGAATATTTAAGTATGTTCAGTTGTCTGGTACCCATAATACAAGCTTTACTTAGTTCGGGACTTTTAAGGTTTCAGTAGCCAAATGGCAAAAAAGTAACCCTTAAATTTTCGCCATGTCGGTCCGTCTGTCTGTCGGTCTGTCTGTCAGTCTGTTGTTTTTCTCGGAAACTATTGGCAATATATACATGATATTTAGAAGGTAGGTGTAATTTATGAACCGCTACACAACGACGTAGTGAAATTAAGAAAAACAATCTTTTTTGAATAGGTCGCCATTCATGTAAGTATGGCGACCTATTCCAAAAACTGTAACTGAAGTACAAAAAAAGTTTACAGAGCTAATTCTCTTCACATTCGATACTAAAAGTCAAAGGTTCACTGTAATAAAATAAGTAATAAAAATTGTCTCTAGCTATCAGTGCACTCATGTTATTACTTTTCGGATTAGCCAGAGAGGATCGAGCGCCTTCTTAATAACTAACAAAATAAAAATGAAATATATTTATACAATAATTCCTAAATTACATAGTTATAACGATTAATGGTTAAGTTCGATTAACGTCGCGCTCTTTTTTTTATATTGTATGGTGGTACGGAACCCTTCGTGTGCGAGTCCAATTCGCAATTGGCTGGTTTTCAGGGTTCCACAGCCAAATGGGGCGAAAAAGGAACCTTTATAGTCCGTCTGTTTGTCTGTCTGTCTGTCTGTGGTTTTTCTCGGAAACTATTGGCAATATATAGATTGGATATTTTTCTTGTCAAAATCGAAACGAAAAAGTTATTTCATAATTTATAAAAACTACAAATAATTATTTCCATCGCAGACCTCTTTCTTTTTATTTTATTTTACTTCGAAACAAGCCACTGACTTCACTGAAATATAGTTTCCTATCATCAAAATCAAGTAATACTTTAAAAGCAAGCTTTTACATGGGTCACAGTCGTTGCTTTCACCCTATTTACTAAGCGAAACCCTCGACTTGAATTATACGAGATATCGCAACTTTCACTCATGGGCGATACTTTAACCGTATTCATTTTTCTAAGCGTATTCAAATTCAAATTCAAATTCAAAAAGTTTTTATTCAATATAAGATGTTTGCACACACTTGTTGAAAGTCGTAAAAATTGATTAGGTACCGTACACTAACGTATACATGACAACAACGTCTAGGCCCCAAACTAAGCATTAGCTTGTGTTTTAGGTACCAAGCGAAGACACTACATACATATAATAACCATGACCCGGTACCAGTATCAATATTCATATTTAAGTTTAAACGGCACATTATATTTTATTAAATCTGACAATTTTAGAATATTTCTTTGTGGCTAAACAAATGAACATAAGTCTTGTGTCAGAACTACGAGTATCTCAAGAAAAGTAATAATAATAGCGTGCATTGGGAAAAGCGTTCTTCAAAAAGTACGTTGTTTTACCATCAGTAGAGCAACTGATGGTCGCAATCATGATAAATACGAGAGAACAGAGGAAGAAAAACTACATGTCATCGTAACTATGTATATCTCGAACTTAACGAATTTTAGCGACAAAATGGTTTCTGTAACGTATGTACCTTATCAAATAAAAATGAATCATCCAAATCGAACTACACATAAAATGTTCACCTATTTTTTACCCTCAGGCTATTTTTTTTTTTAATTTAAATGGGTACAACTAAATATCCAAAAAGTCATCCCAATCGAACAACAATGTGAAAATCATGTGATAAGTTATGACCGAGCATAAATAAAGTACCTACCTATATATATATATATATAACTATATGTTTGTGTGTGTTTGCTAAGGATTTTTGAATTAAGTATAACATGTTATAGAAAATTTAATTTAGGTAAACTTATCATTGGATTTGCAAAATTTAATCTTGTTAAATTTTAAGTTTACAAACGATTTATAGCTGTAATTTTACTTTACAACAATAAATAAATATACGGGCGAATTGGAGAACTTCCTCTTTTTTCTTCGATTAAAAATAGAAGTGCCTAACACCCAAATATTCATTTATTACATCTGTTCTTAAAATATGTTTATTAAAACTTATCCTTAAATTGGTTAAATTTTGAAATCAATAATAAAAATTTTTAATCTTACAAGGTACTTACTCGTACGAACTGTCAAACCGGCAGCGGTTTTATATTTACCTAATATTAATTTATTTAATTTACATAACATTTAATATTAACATAAAACCATTTTTAAAAATTTGTTCTGTTGCTAACCTCGATATTCACATTTTGAAGGCTATCTCGGCTCGTACTTTCGGATTTTCAAGAAAACACCTGCGAGTTTTCAAGTTTTCTAAAGGGACGATAACTCGTGTGCAAGCGACTGTCATGTCGTCTCTTATGCAAATGTGTATTGATTTTGCATCAGGTCACACGAGCGATACTGAGCGGTTACACGCTTAAGCGATATACAAACAACTAGTAGCTTTGTTTTAAATCACATTATATCTAGCCCCAAATTAGACAGAGCCTATATTATGGGTACTCGACAACTCATATACATACTTATTTTTTGTAATACACATATAGATGTTTGCATGAAATAAATAAAGTATGTGTTATAACAAGATTTTTTTCTAAAGCAATAACGAAACTATCAGACATATCCAAAGAGCTTGACGTCCCCTACATGTAATAAAGACCACCTAGATTATGTTAGTACACGTTACCAAACCGAAAACTGTTATTTGAAATAAAATTGTAGTTGGAACATATTTATTACACATAAATTAGAAATTATTTCGTAAAAGTAAAAGTGTTTTCACTGAATCAAGAAAAAATCATAAATATCGTAATAATCCGTGGTAATAATCAAATACTTCTTTTATTATATGCAATGGAGATCCACAGTCAACAAAAAAAATCTTAAGCTCTCTATAGAGCACGCTCAGCTAAACCAAGACTCAACATTAATTGGAAAATTTGAATTACATTTATTAATTTAACAATGATTTGACATTTCTCAACTGATGTACGCCACTCAAAGATCTTATCAAGACCATAAAAAGTTAAGACTGATCTCATGACAGATGTCAAGATTAAGTACAGGCTGTTAATACCGGCCTACATTATTAAAAACCTAAAATATAAAAAAAAAAATGAAATTATATAACAATTTTTCTCGTAATTCACTTTACTCGAAATCCTTCGAAGTACCTACCTCTTACTTAATCTTTACTTGTGTGTAGTGGATTCTTAGATATGAAATCATAGAGTAAATTAATTTGACAGCAGCTATGGAATGGAGAAATAGTTAAAAAGCGTTGACTAATACATTTTAGAAAAGCTATCATACCATAGAGATAATATAACTAAAGTAGACGAGCTCCATAAAGCCTTGAATATGATGGTTGGGTATGAAGAAAAAATAATGAAAAATAACTGTAATTAGTTCTATCAATTTGAACTTATTAGTACTCAGTTAAATTAAGCAACACATTTTATATCTATGCATTTTATCTTCATGAATATTTCTTGTTTCCTGTGGGAATGAAAAGATTTTCGTTTAGTTTTTCCTGTAAACTATGAGTTAGGCAACATATTCCGGATTTTTCTATTTACTTTTAGGCTTAGTAGTTTCTGAGATGGAGTACGCAATGGGAGATTATCACATTTTTTCTATAATATCCATTAAACTATGCACTTCAAAATTATAATCCTTATATATACATATATATATTTTGTGCGTGTGTTTGTACTTAAACTCCTTCTAAACGGCTTGACCGATTTTGATGAATTTTTTTGTGTGTGTTCGAGAATGGTTTAGATTTACCATTAGATTTTTTTTTAATTTTCTTTGATTTGATAAAAAAATATTGAATCGAAAATATTTTACTTTCATTACAGTTACACCCGGTATGTAGCGCTGAGATCAGACTCAAGAGATTTTTCTGAACATTTGTTAGTTTTCGGTGCATCTATCACACCTTTTTAGTTAAATTTATTACCTCCTCCGTAAAGTTAACACAACTTTACGGACTTGTTTATTGAAAGCCTTCATGTCCTCAGTCCCACCCCTTTACTTGTTGAGAATGGAAACGGAAACAGGACGAGACAAGGGCAGAAACGGAAACAATAAATTATTTGTGTCATGGGTACGAAAACGGGAATGGCAAAAACGGGACTAAGGTAAGACTGAGCTAAAAAAGTGTCTCTTCATGAAAATGAGAACTTTGTGACCAGGGTCAGCAGCAGAAACGATTAAATATTTATGTGATGGGAACGAAAACGGGAAAAGAAGAACGGGAATGAGATAAGACTAAGATAAAGATTCCTACGAGAACGAGAATCACGCGAGCGCAGATGCGGGCGGGTCGCTAGTAAAGATTATAAAAAAAAAATATTTATATCTCGTAACGAGCACTTTCATTTAATATGAACCATGACGCACTTGAGATTTTTTTTAAATTATGTAATTTGCCCCCAAAGTGATACTTTTATAGGTATATCGTTTAGTTTTTTCTGTAAAATATAAGTGAAGCTTTTTATTCCGTATTTTCTTTAAAATTTTAAACACTACAGTTTCGGTGAAAAAGGGGGATAATAAATTTTCTTTAATATCTCTGAAACCATGAAATTATTAATATTAATAATATAAATAAAATATGCTTGTAAGTACTTTTTATAATAAGCACTTTCATTTATGTCACTAGTAGCCTTTAAAAAAGTTTTTTTTTTTAATTTTCCACTTTGCTCCCCAAAACGGAAATCTTTCATTTACGTTTTTTACGTTTTTCAATACGTTTTTTATTGGGTCACCAAACTTTATACATGTATCGAATTTCGCATCTAGATTTTATTTGTATCTAGTAGATTCGAAGAAAGTAGGCTGTGACAGATGGACATACAGACGGATACGAGAATGACCCTGTGCGGGTTCCTTTTTTCATCTTTAATGTACGGGATTCTGAAAAGGAACCCGTATAGGATCCTTTCGTTGTCTGCCTGTATGTCTGTCAACTAGTCTAGACCCTTTTTCTCCGGATCGCGTGGAGGTGATAAGTTGAAATTAGTATCAAATACTTAGGTGTACTTGCAGCTAGCCGTGTTTTTATGAATTAATTATATCGGATGTCTTTATAAATTATTGAAAATTCCCGAGCTTCCGTATTGAGATCGTAGAACATACCTTACATGTATAGCACTAATATAGGCTTTTAAGTTCAATGAATATGCCCCTTCTCCCCCCAGCTTGAATCCTGGAAACGCCACTGGTATGACGTATCGTCACATAACTCATGGCCTATTTCTAGCTATAGTGATAACCGATCTATAGGTAGTTACGTAAAACTGTAAATAAAACTGTTATGAGACTATGTCTTTACATAATATATTGTATTTAAATTACGATAGTAGTGTAGGTAGTCGATTTAGATACTGAATTTCGAATTTTGGTCTGTCTGTCCGTCTGTTCGATGCAATTTGATGTGCGAATACTATTTTGTATGTTCGTTACCTTTTTAAGGATAAACCGGTAAAATGTTCATAAAACTCAGTAGAAAGATTGCTTGCGACCCAAAGACGGACATTAGTACATTTTATACCGGAAATATGTTTGTATATTAATTATGCACAGCTAAACAGAAGAACAGATTTTGAAAATATTTTATAAAGAGATAGCTTTAACCCCGAGGAAGAACTATAATTTGCACTATGTAAAATGTGTCTGTGGTTTGTCAACCCTTACACGGCTATGCCGGAATTTTGCTTTAGCGGTACCGGTATAAATGTATGGTCCACACGAGCGAAGTTGCAGGCGGAAAGCTGTTTAGTCAACTTTAATTATTTGTGAGCATAAACTATCTAATTGGAAATCAATTGCAATAGTTCTTGAAATAAAAATCTCCTCTTTATCTCACTTAGCTGACTAACAATAAAATTTATTTCCACAGAAAACTTAAGATTAATAACCGAGGCCGAAGTAGAATATATAGCCGACATTTGCTCTCCAACCGCAAATGATATCATAAAAACACAATGGGGTAGTGTCGGCTGCAATCAGGGGTCCCTCGAATAACTTTCTCTAGTGTGGAACATCAAATAAATTGCTAGATGAAAGATAAAACATTTATTATTTTTGTCTATGAAAAACGTATGAAGTATATTATATACCTCGTTAGCAATCATAGTTTTTGTATATGTGGAACATTTTATTTATGTTTTTAGTGAATAAGATCGACTCGTCAGATTTTATCGAATCCTGCAGAGGTTTGATAGTTACGTTGGTATAGATTGTGTTGGACGTTTTCTTTTATCAGTTTCTATGTTTATTTTCTTATACCTATTATATTTAAAAAATCTTTTTAGTAAAGTGAAAAGCTGCAACCATTGATTCTAGGATTGGCGTCGTCGGTGGGCTCTATTTTGAGAAGATGTGTGCGTAACGAACTGTAGAAGTTTATATGTGTACACAAAAAACTTCTTGGATGCTGATTCAATGTTACATGGATCAACTCTAGAGATAGAGGGGGTACTCTGGTTGGGATTGGAGCAGTCGATATATACCTACATTAGCTGTCAAAACGTGAAACTAAATAAATGTTTGTGATCATTTGCCGCATTTTGTTAACGTACACGGTGTCGGTAATACAAAGTAGTATAAGACCAACACTATATCAATAGCTATTTGAAGTTATAACTATTGTTGTGTCCTAGGGGCATCGCACTCTTATGCGAAATCTATTCAATGTGGATGACATGATTTTCAGAAGGCTACATTTCTGCAATTTATTTATTTTTACCACAATAAGTACTGGTAAAACTGAAAGAGATTTGCCGAACATTTTCTAATCGGTCCGAATTATATTTTTGCTCGTTAAAATATAACATTTATAATTATGCCATATAAATATAACATAACATTTGAAGTAGGTATATAAAATATAGGTACTTGAAATGTTACTTTTATATTTAAAATTATTATCGCCGGTTTCACACCGAGGTAAACTATTTTGTAGGCGCCCTAAAGCAAAAACGACTACATTTTTGGATAATTGAGTTTAGATTTGAAAATATTTGGAAAGATAACGTTGAAGGTATATAAATATACTTGAAGTATGTTCCATACTTGCGAATTTCTCGTTTATTTTTAAACGAACTTTCTGACATGAAATTAGTGGAAGAGATTTGTTTGTGTTCGACATCGATAACGTGCATACAACAGTATTACTGTTAATGAAAGTGGCTATACACAAGGTTTTCTATAGTTCAATAATTTTCTAGTATGTTGCCTTGAAATACTAGAATAATATTCCACTTGTACATATGTATAAATAATATCATAATAATGATAAAAAAATAAACAAGCAAGATATCGTGGGAGGGCATTCGAGCGTGCTGCCCTCGCATCGCGGTTACGGAATTCGGCTTTTCTGCCGCCGCAATATATTATCGAGAGGAAAAGAGCAAGTTCAGTAGTTAGTTGTGTAGTTCGGTTTTATTGGCGTGTTATGTGAGGGCACGTGACCCCGCCCGTTTGTTAACATGTCCGACGGTACATGTTTACCAAATACTATATGTCCTGGCCTGCGAGTTTTCGCATCAAACGCATTTTTTTAGGATTTGTAATCAAACAAGGAATCATATAGTAAGCAGACAATTATGATAGCCGAATAGTAGGGAGCCCGCTTCTTGTTTAGAAGGCCGTGGTTCGAATGTCAGAGCATGTTCCAATCAGTTTTGTTTTTTAATCTTATGTACATAACTATCACTGACTCTGTATATATCTCGGAGAGCACGTTCAGCCGTCGGTCTGGGTTAAAATCCACCAACCCGCATTGGTGCAGTGTGGTGGATTAAGCTCCAAGCCCACTCTGCAATGCGACATTAAAGGTCTGATGGTATGGCAATAAGACAAGGAACCTGTATACTTTCTATATTCCCGGAATCAAAATCGTAACCATATTAGACTATATATGTATGAAACTTAGCATAGTTGAGTATGCATATTTGTAACCACTACATATGTGTAAGTGTATTCAAATCTTGACAAAAAAAGTCTAAAGTGCCCCTCTGCTAATTTTCGGAAGGGCTGAAGCAGATAATCTTGGTTACTTTTTTGTCACCTGCTCCAAAAAATATTTGCATATAGGTAAGTATAAATGTTTTGTTAAAATCAGTTTGTTGGCTTTAAGTTGTAAGCTTTCAAAGAAACAGACAAAAAATTAGCAAAGTATGTTTGAATTCGTGAAATTAACAATTAATGTGTTATAGCCGAGTAGCGGCAAACCTGCCTCTTGTTTAGAAAGTCTTGGTTCGAATACCAGAACGGGAATGTACCAATGAGGTTTTTTTTGACCTATTTAAGTACATAATTATCACTGACTACGTATCTCAGAAAGCACGTTAAGCCGTCGCTCCCGGTTATCATCATCAGACGGCAGGCATTAAAATCCACCAACCCACACTGGAGCACCCTGATCGCTAGGGGAGGCCTAAGTCTCTGCAGTAGGGCATAATGGGTTGAGTCATAGGACAGGTATCATATAGAAAGGCTGACTATACGCGCCACCAATGTAAAAGGCTCGCAAGTTAGCCGCTCCGGACCATCTGACCACCAAAAGTCACCACTGGTGGTCAGTTGGCACTCCAATTTCTCAACTGACTACCAGTTGCCAAATAACACAGTGGTAGTCCCATATAATCCACCAGTGGTGTAAATTGTCCCATTTCACCACTGCTGATAAATTGTGTTTATGATTTGAATTTTTCCTAATTGATCCTGTGAATTTATCACCAACGATTCTTAATAATAGACATGTGGTCATTATTTTCTAGGTTTATCTGCAACTTCTCTGAAGCATACTATTTCTAATTGTTAAATTATGTATTGCAGTGCCACGTTTTAGTTGTATATTTATAATGAGTAATCGTGATTCGACTGCAGTTAATCAACACCTAATATACCCACATTCCGTTTCGTTCACTGAATTATTGCCTTCCCAACAATTTTAACAGGATGGGAAGTCGCCTTTTTAAAGGCGAAACAAATACGTCCGTATTGTGCCGTAATGTAGCGTATTACAGTTTGTTACCTTACATATACCTTTTGTTACATGAATCAAGAAAATTGTGTTCTATTCGTAACACTTGTGACATATATTCGCATTATGAAATTCAAATATAAAACCTTTTAGAGTTCACTTCTTCGGGCGGAATTATTTTTCTTTCATGAACCATGAAAATTTAGCTTTAGTTGAGAAGAATTCTAATATAAGACGTTTAAGAATAGACTTCTTCGGACCAGCCGCACCGCGCGGCTACCGCGCTTGTCGATCGGGTCGAGTCAGTTCCTACGAATACTTATTACGAGTCGGACGTGTCACATTATTTACGAGAATGGGACGAGAATTAAATCGTGATAATGTTCACATTCAATTAAAAAACAATTGAATAACCGTCCGCAGTCATAAACTAATGTTAAATTTAAATGTTTACTTATCGAAAATACAGTATGTAGCTTTTTTTTTTCTTTGCGTCTTTGACGAGTAGTTTTACAAATTTTCACGACACAAGTCGACATTGGGCAAGTTTATTCGGCGCTAAGCCATTACATTCACTAAAAGCCGGTTGGAATACTTATTGCGTTTTGGATGACTTTCTGCGCGGATACTTTAGAACGCGGACACCCCATCTAGTTATATTGGTACATCGATGCTTCACAAACAATTTAAGTTACATAAAAAAATTTAAAATTTTTTGGCTTCTATTTTTTACAGTGATAAGTTAATTAAACTAAGTGATTTTTAAGCTATTTTTTGCATATGTATAATTCGTATCCATTTCAAAACAACTGAGGTCTATTTTGACCATCATTGTTTACGAAGAAAAAGTTGTTTCACTTTATTCCTTAATTTATCTTAATTGTTTTGAAATATGTTGTATGTCTGTTTATTATACTTGTTATGTATAGTTAAGATTGACGATATATGCTTATTAAGTTAAACGATGGTTCAGATGGTTGCGATGATTTCTGAAGTTCAAAATAATTGAATATTATATTTGTTTTATTTAATTGATACGTTCGACTGTACCTGCGCGACTTTGTGCATAGCGAACTTCAAGCCGGCATTTAAATAGTTAGCGCGTATAGTAAGTGATTGCAAAGCAGCGATGTGAAAATCAGCTATATTTCAAAACGCGTTTCGGACTGTAAACTATATTATTTTAGTATGTTATTTTATATGCTATGCTATAGCATAACGAGCGAGGCAGCGCACGATGCGTTTAGCGCCACATATGAAACACGCCTACAACAAGGCGTAATCGCGCGTGACTGATTAGTCTGCCGCTGTGCTGTCGCGTGCGATCGCGTTCGCGTCTCGTTATCTCGTTGAGTCGTTGCGTTGTACAACGGTCAACGTGTTTCGTTGGTGGTGTTAGCGCTAGTCAAGTCCAGTGGTGGATAATATAGCATAAAGCATTATTTAAAACGCGTTATTTAAGCCCAACGGATTTAGCATATTATATTGTTTACCTGTTGGTGCTATTAAATAGCGCGACGTGATCCCGCCTTACCGATAGAGCGATGCGATCAGCACAACGATACACGCACTACAACAAACGCGATTGCGCGCTGTCTGATTAGCAAATTTAGCAATTTAACATTAGCGCAGCTGTCGGTCGATAGCATGTGACCGCCGCCCTACGCAACAAACGAAACACGTTGTACAACGTACACAGTCAAGGTAGATATTCACGCGCGAAGCATTCCCGCATGTTATGCTAAAGCATAGTATGTAAATAAACATGCTGAAATAATAAAGTTTATAATCTGAAGCATGTTTTTAAAATATAGCTGATTTTTACACCACTGTTCAAGTCAGTCAGCGCACGAATGCGCTCGTTAATCCGTTGGGCTTAAATAACGTGTTTAAAATAATGCTGTATGCTATATTATCCACCACTGTTGCAAAGTGTCAGACACTGTGTTGGTTAGCTTGTTCATCTTATCTGTTACATATGTTATTGGTTAAATCGGTTGAGCAATTCAAAAGTTTTATCAAGAACTATTTAAAATTAGTACGTATCGCTTTCGACAAGGTTTAAAAATGATTATTTTGTTATTTAGTTTGTTTTTTTAAATTATTTTTTATTGAGATGTTTAAAATATTAGTAGTTAGTAAAATTCTTTAAATTTTCAACGATATAACCTATATTTTGTTAGCGACAAAGTTGATTCACACAATAAAGTTTATGAAGTCATCAGAATTTGGAAAATTGTATTTTGGTAGATAGATAGGTACATTGATTTCCATTCTATAAACCCTTTAAAATTCCTTATGTAGACGAACTCTTAAAAAATAAGTAACATCTTTAATAACGAATTTATTTATACATACACGAGTATAAATAATAATAAATTGATAAATTGATTCACAGACAGATAAACAACGCACAACTTAAATTACTGGATCCATAAACTTGGAATTTTGTAAAATGGGGTCTTCTCATAAAGAATGGCATTTGAAAATTTATTTTATGTTCCCGTCCCGAACAGCGACTTTTTTTCCGCTAGAAATATGCATTCCTGCAGGGTAATAGGATAGGACACGAGCGGTGACACGGTTACAATCACTGTTCTATTCATATAAAGGAGCAATCTAAAGATACTTAATTTTACTCAGAGGAAAATATTTTTTTCCGTTGGAAATATGGAACTTAAATAGTCATAGATGACGATCTCATAAATAATTGTAAAATTAAAACTAAAGCGTCTGAGAAAAACGTTTTTCAAAAAAATATGGTGGTTCACCATCAGTAAAACAATGGATGATCGAGATCATTATAAATATGAGGAAACCCAAGAAGAAAAATAATTACGTCATCATAATTACGTTAAGGAGCCATAATTCCCGCTCATGTATATTTTTTTCCTCTCTTTATTCCTCGTTTTTTATTATGGGGGTCACCCATTACACGATTGATGAACACTTTTTTTCGAAATGAACTTGATTCTTAGCCATATTCACTTTTAACTATGCACACAATTCAAAACGTACATTAACCTGGCTCAAGGTTTGCATTAGCTGAAAATATCGTTATGCTGAACTTTTATTCCTTTCCTAATCGAATTATCAAAAGAACATTGGTCATGCAAGAAGGCCGCTCGAGGGAAAAATTGTATAAACGATTCCTCTGGCACCTCAACCTCAAACCTCGATGCTATAAAGCCCTTAGATGTGTACTCTGCCTTTATATGTGTTATGACTAAAAACTTACGTTTAGCTGGCTATTTTTAAGTTTAATTTCTGGGAGAGGCTAATGCCAATTTCTTTCATCTTTAGAAGGTCAAACTTAAGTGTAGCCACAATCCCTTGACTAAAACTGAAGAAGCAAATTAAAAAGGAAAGAAGAATAAAAAAAAGTGCTGCTTTCGTAATAACAACTGTGATTGAACAATTAATATTTTTAACCGACTCCAAAAAAGGAGGAGGTTCTCAATTCGACTGTATTTTTTTTATTTTATATTGGGAGGGGAAAAAAGTTTCTTCGCATTTTAATTGAAAACTCAAGACATTTTTTTTTTCAAAGTTTATTTACATTTAATTACAATATAAATATGTCATTTTGTTCGATACCACTTTTTCCTCGACCGAAGATTTTTGTTTCCTTAGAATTTTCGACTGGGTTAACCGATTTGAATGATTCTTTTTTATTTGAAAGCTGGTGCTTCTCGTGTGGTCCCATTTCAATTTGGTTTGGTTCTGACAATGGCATCCATGAGAAAACCATATAAGTCTTAAATTTGAATTATAACCGACTTCATTTAGTTCTTCAGGTGTTTGCGCCTTGAAGTCATCATTTCAGGCTGATGAGGAAAGCTTAAAGAACGCAATTTAAAATGAATGGCTTGTCACCGATTTCATTACATGCCGCCTATTAATGCTCCTTCCTTTAAAGTGAACATTTTAGTTTTTAGTTTTTGGTAGTTATCATCTTCTTGGCAGTTATCAGCCTCATTACAAAACTTAAGTAGGTAAGTGAATGATTACAGAAATTAAATTCAATACACTACATAAACTACCTTTTCAAGATCTTACTTATTTTTGTAATAAAAACCTTATTTTTAATGAGGTTTTTATATTATTTCATTTCCTTAATTTTACCTTTTATATTGGAACTCACCTCATCTTAACGAAAGTAAATAAATCGACCTGTATAGGTATTTTGTGTAGGTACATCGATACAAGAGCATCTGAATATAAGCTGTAATCAGCTATCACAAGGGTCTTCAGTATTTTTCAAAGAATAGTTAAAGTTTTTTTATTTCATTTTATAAAACTTTCCACTCCTAAAGAAATAATATGTCTTCGCTAGTTTATTATTTACAGAATGTCTTCCTGGTGTGGTTGAGTTAAGCTAGAAAATAAATATGTAAAACGATAAAAATATCATCTATCGAGGCATAAGGACATGCTAGTGATTCAATATCCGTTATTCCCATAATCCCGTCAGTTTGTAAAAGCGTATTATAACCCGATTTTGGAGGGAAATTATAACGTTCGATTCAGATGGCTCCGTGTCTCATTCGAAAGATATCTTATTTTGCAAAAAGGAAATATTCCAATTTATCGCGCTCCCTTGGGCACTTTAGGTATAATCCCCGTTTTGCTCATTGTTGCGACGGCGCGGCAGCCTAAAAATAACCTCTGTGAGCAGTTTCAATTTCCTAGGCGTACGGGCTTAGGAAACACGTAGCTGCGGTAATTGCAAATGTTTCGTTTTTATATTAAAATCGGGAAAGTAGAAAGTACCATTACGGTCTCTTACAGTCTCTTTAGTACTTTTATGGGAATATTTATGGACATTGTGACACTTTTTAAAAAATTTGAAAATTTAAAGCCACCTTTTTAATGTATTTTTTTACTTAACGTTTCTAGCAATGCCAGTTTTATAAAATGTATAACTTTACCGTCTTATTAATTGATTTAATTTTTAGAGGTAAGTATGTTTATGCTCGATGAACTAGAAAGGGTTTTTTAATAGTCCAGGCTTCCTTGCAACGCACAACCGTTCAAAAATTTTGAAAAGAAAATTAAAACTGTTTCGTGGTAGGAAATACATATTTTATAAAAATGACAATTTTATAATACACTTAACTCACTAGCATGGTAAATAAATTTTGTAAGGAAATCTGTGGTACATAACATGAATATTTAAAAAACAGCCTAAAACGTTTTTTTCTCCGCTCGTCTTTTTCATGAATTTTCGAACCGGAAACAAATCCATTTTAACTTTCAATAAGTATAAAATGTTGTGTTTTGAAATCTATACGAAAGAAGAAATCGGTCGGTCGTCTATCTCTTTACACCTCGCCGATTAAGTAGATAAACATTAAAACATTATACTTGTTTGTACATTTCATTTCCACGTGACCGGAATAACAATACAACGAATTTCAAGAAAGCTCAGACTAACGAAAGCGAGGAGCCGTAAATTTCGGAAGTTTGGACAGTGAGCCGCGGGCGGTAGTACCTACCCACTTTCCGCAAAGGTCCCACTCAGCGGGTGTAAAAGTCCAATCGTTTAAGAGCGATAACCCCGTTTATGTGGGTTCCATATAACATTTCATTTTGTAACTGAATTGCGGTATTGATGATGGATAAAAATCAGCAAATGAAAATATTTTTTCAAGTCAAATATATTTGTCACACTACTAAATTCCGCTTATTTATTCTGAAAAACAATTTTGAAAGAGAATCGTTGCCAGTATATTTTTCTTATATTTGTTATCGCGGCATTAAAGTTCATACCATCGCTTATATTGTAATATCATCAAACTCAATTTCATAATAATAATACCTGGGACAGCCCACACAGTGCCATCTAGTCCCAAACTAAGCAAAGCTTGTATTATGGATATCGGACAACTGATATACATGCTTAAATATTTTTTATGATATACACATTATATGTATAAATATTTCACTCCCAGACACGGAACAAGTAGACATGTTCATGCACACAAATATTTGTCCCGAGCGGGAATCGAACCCGCAACCCTTGTATTTTATTGTAAAAATTATTAATAGAGAAATATTACTTATGTTTCTGCTTACTTGCCTATCAAAATAGAACCGCGAATTTATTTAACTTATATATACATTTTTTGTTTTAATAATGCTGTCTATTTGTGGGAAATATTGTTAGTGATTTCATTTCAAAGAGAGATGAAAAAAGAAAAACAAAAATAGTTTTTGCGATTAGGCCGTATCTTTATGAATTATACACGCTGTATATTTCATGTTGGACCAGACTGATGCAAGTGATAAAGTATCGACTACTAAGTGTAATACAATATTGAAATTACAAATATTATAAAAATTATAAATTGAAAAAAAAAATTTACTTTTCCTCCGAAAAATGACTGTTTGTTGTTATTAATGTCTCTTTCTACGATGATGGGTGGACATTGATATGGCGGTGGGTGAACATCCGATTTATAATACAAGTTTATAATACAATTGAGCAGATGGCGCAAACTAACGGTCACCGAGAAAACATGTTAAAATTTATTTTTTTAATTTTTTTACGTTGCTTTTCACTTTTTGGTGTAGTTCGATAAACTCTACACGTTCTATAAGTTTTGACTATCTTTCTCCGAACGCTAAAATGAGCACCCTATAATGATCGCTGGATTGTCAAAAAAAATTTAAAAAGCCCCTCGATATGTTCAGTAGTTTTCGCATGCGCGCACAAGACCGAAGCGGCTACAATTTTATTGGACGTAAAAAGTAATTCAAGCATCTTAACAGAATGATATAATATAATTTTTGGCATACGCAAAATATTCTTCGCGATATATTCGGGTCAAAGCTGTAGTGAGATTATGGCGTTGATACAAGCTGTTGTCATTACACTATATCACAATTCATTTGTATTTTTGTTGCGCGTAGGACAATAAACCCGAGACATTTTCATGGCAGATATGAATTTTGATGTCATTGAAAAAGAAATCAAGCTATTTTAGCCATACGAATAAAACATTGTGCGAGATTATAAAGAAACAAATAATAATACCTGGGACATTCCACACGACGCCATCTAATCTCAAAGTAAGCTAGTATTATGCTTGTATAATGGGGTACTAGACAACTGGTAAACATAGGTAGATACTTAAATATTCGTTTGTTTTTGTATATAGATACTTTTTACACCCAAACACGGAACAAATAGATATTTTCATACCCACAAATATTTGTCCCGGGTGGGCATCGAGCCTTTGACTCCGCAGTCACATTACCAATTTCACAAAAATAACTACCATTACATTAAACATCACCGACTTCCTGATCCTGATTTTTTCGTGTCTTCTTTCTTTAAGCTTTTATTTTATGTTCATAATATCCGGTAATAATTGTCGTAGCTATGTGGGTCACGCTTCGCGGCCCAGTTGGCCAGCGTGGCTGGCGCGAGGACACCCGTCGAGAAAATTATTATGCGACGTACATAACTGACGTGCCGCTACGAACCAGTCTCAGTTATGCGCCAGTTGCCGTGTTCTTGTGTATATTAAAAGATACGACCATCCAAACGTTTGCCCCTAGTGCGCGCTGTACTGCAAAAACTTGGGACTTTTACGTATTTTGCTTTTACTGTAATTTGTATTATTTATAATAATTATAATAACGTATACATTACAACAACGTCTAGGCTCCAAACTAAGCATTAGCTTGTATTTTGGGTACCAAGCGAAGACGACTCATGTGCATATAACAACCAAAACCCAGTGTCAGTATCGATATTCATCATATAAATACTGACCCGACCTAGGATTCGAACCCGAGAACCCCATCTTCGTAGGTAGGGTCGCTACCCACTAGGCCAAGCGGTCGTCAAATCTATTATTAATATTAGCGGTCGTATCATCTATAGTATGATTTTTTTTTGTTTCATTGGCGATGTATGTGGAGGGTAAAACCCACAAAACTTTGAATGTAGCAGACTAGAAGGCGTACGCTTGCTAAACTCTACGACTCAAAACCGACGAATTTTATCAACTTTTTTTCTTTTAATCGGCATCTGCTTTCCATTGAATAGTATGTTACTAGTTGTGACGGATAATATATGGAAATATACATTTAAAAGAGCTTTATCCAAATTATAAATGTTTTCTTTTTATTTAATATTTTGGTCGTTTTTGTGTTTATTACTATGTACTATTTTACAATGCCGTATATAGCTATTAAGGTCAACAGACTCGCCTCTATTGTATTTTGTATATTTTATATATTTATCTATTTTTAAGTTTGTTAACTGTTGCTGTATCTATGTAATAAATAAATAAATAAATAAATAAATAAATAAAGATCTAGACACACCACAACATCTAGGTAATCGTGTGGTCCCGCGCGCTCTTCCTCATCTTTCGGCTCAAATGTGATAACTTTGGTTATCAAACTAAACGGCCAGCGTTACTCCTCTATCGAACAAATCCAAAGCTCTGTGGTAACATTTAAAATGTATTCGTCGACGGTCGCCACTCTAAGTGGTGTTCTGCAGCTGACTACTGATACAGACGCCCGCTCTCATATCGAAACAGGTCCAAAACGGTTGGTGGACGAGCAGAGAAGTGCATCACAAGTCTAGCATTCTCACCCTGCCAGCTAGTTGTAAAAGATAGACAGAGTCCTTCCACCTTACAGTAGAGACCTGCACACGCTATTGATGTATTTTTTCACGATTTTAGCTGCTATTTGAAAGTGTTGAAGATTGAGCGGAAGCCTGTATACATATAAGTTAGGTGTATCAGAAATATCGAGTTTTGGGAGCAATTCGTTTGTTTTTAAGATCAATATTTATGCTATTCTCTACCATACCTAATGTTTCCGACTATTTCTAATCATATGCTAACATTTTCCACTGTAACCGACTATTTATTTATTATTTACTAATATATCTTACCGTTTCAAACTAATTTCAACCATTTCCTACCACCTGCTACCATTTTCTGTCATAGCCTACCATTTTATGCCATATTCTACAATTTCGTATATTTTTTTACTATTTCTGTACCATTTTTTACCAATTTCTTGCCATTTTCTACCATATTCTACATTTTCTTCAGCTACTACCATTTCTTATCGTATTCTGCCAGGTTTTACCTTTTATAAATATTATATGTCACCATTTTTACCATTTCCTTCATTGTTTTGAAATTCCCTGACTTTTTTTATTTACTACTATTTTCTAACTTACATTACCATTTCGATTTTTAAACAAAAAAATAGCATAATATTTATTTAGAATTCAATTATGCGAATCATGAAAACTATACGAGCGAAGCCAAAGGCAAAATCTATAGTATTTTTTTTTTAAATAAACAGTGAAACAAACGCAATGAGGAAAATTTAATCAGCCGAGCTTGGCAATAGCATCAAAAAATTTATCTCCAATGCAACAATGCCAACTCTAATGAAAACAGTATTCTCACTTAATGAATGAACGAATCGGCATTTCTTCCGAGCTTTTATGGAATAATTCAGGATAGACCAAAAAAAAAATTACAATAATGTGCTTGAACTACGCATGTATGTGTTAAAAATTTACTTATTTGCCCTCAAAACGTGGTAAAATAAAATTTCTGTTTAGGAAATCATCGGATCATCAAATTTAGTAACGAAGCTGTGCCCTTTTCATGAATAGTTACCGGTTGTCCATTACTCAATTTTCAGTTTCTATTACTTCTGCTACCTACAAGGGCACAGTGACCATAATAAACGACCAAATCGTACATAAAATATTTTTTATCTATGATTGACAATAAGTAAGCCGATACAGACCGGCTACGCAGGAATAGTCTCATTGTAGGTTAATACCTTATACCTTGACCGCTTATACGTAAGTCCAAATAGGTGACCACAATTTAACAATAGTTTTAGTACATTTCGCATTGTCAACGATTCATGGAAAAAAACAATATTTCTTGCTACCTCAGCAAGCCGGTCAGTGCACAGCCTAAATAAGAAAGAACTTAGAATCATACTTATTGTTTTCTGATCGGTCAAAACATCAAAGTGTCAAACGCGTCAAGCCGATCAGGTAACAAAACGCCATAGAAATGTTACAACATTTTAAAACGACTTCATCACTACGAAACATTAGATTCCAGTAGAATCACCGCACTCGGGTACGCAAGTCATCGTTTAGATTTGTGTTTTATAATGTAAATAGTTATGTGTAATGTTTCATGAAACTACGACTAGCGACCGCCCGCAGCGTCACTTGCGTAGACTACACATTCCTGTTTTAGGTAGTTCGAAAACATTCGAAATGGTTTATACGTAGGTGCTTTTTGCTGAAACTAATATTGAGTACACCCATTCAAACTTTCAATCTTCATTCTCCCCACTCCTTTAAGAAAATCGGTACTCCCATACTTTTCACCTCCCATTTCCCACCCTTAAAATGTGAAAATCCAAAAATCCTGAAACACGTCATTATTTATTTATTTTAAAATTTTTATGTTTCTAACTTTAAAGAACAAAGATTCTCATACAAAGCACCTCCACCCCTCCCTCTTTAAATTTGAAATTTCCAAATATTCCTTTCTTAAAAAATTAAGACGCTATAAAATAAACCACTGTTCCAAATTTTGGCTTCCTAGACTTAGTAGTTTCGGCTTTATCTACGCTGATAGATCAGTAAGGACAAACGACAGACAGCCACAAAAAGTAACTGATGTCACTCTTGACAACCTTGTCTCACGTCTGCAAAGGTTCATTAAAATCTGTTCAGCCGTTTTGGAGATTAGCTCGAATAGACACATAGACGTACAGACAGACAGACGGACAAAAAATAGTGTATGTCACTTTTGACCACCTCCTTTTCATACCTTTGAAATTTCATTAAAATCGATTTAGCTGTTTTAGAGATTAGCTCGAATAGACAGATGGACGTACATACAGACATACAAAAAGTAGTGTATGTCATTTTCGACCACTTCCTTTCCACATCAGTGAAGTTTCTTCAAAATCGGTTTAGCCGTTTTGGACATTTGCTCGAATAGACAGACAGACAGATAGTATTATTTTATACATATAGCCTATAGCCTTCCTCAATAAATAAATAAACTATCCAACACAAAAAGAATTTTTCAATTCGAATTAGTAGTTCCTGAGATTTGCGCGTTCAAACAAACAAACAAACAAACAAACAAACAAACAAACTCTTCAGCTTTATAATATTAGTATAGATTTAACTTTTGTTTTACTACAAATATTTTGCTGGTCGGCAACGCGTAGCTGAGAACATGATAACCTACCCTTCTTTCTACGAGTAAAATACTTAGACCGATGTCAACTTTCATAGGAAGTCCGAATCCTATTATTTTCGTCCTTTTTATATACATGAATAGCACCGATATTCTCTCGGTAAAATGGCTTTGACAAACAAAGAGACGGAAAAAATGCCATTTGGCTCCATAATTTTAGGTAAGTAAATAACTATTTGCTCAATTTGCCATTTTTTTAGGGTAATAAGAACCATTTTTTTTTTAATTTTACAACTCTGGAGTCCATAACAAGGAAAAGAAATTTTTTTTTTTTTCATGAGATGGGAGCTTGACCAGAAAATTCCTGAGTGTATTAAAGACATTATTTGTTATTAATAATTATCGGAAGCTTCTCGAGGAATCCTTCGGATACCTCACGAGAACGTTTTATACATTTACGAATTAAGTTAGACTACAGCACGTGTTTAAATTTCTTAATCCATTGCATCTCTTTTGTCAAGTATTTATTGAGCATTCAATTCCACGAAATTCGGCTATATAAAGAAAGGCCGGGATTCCTACGTGACATATCATTTTATTGTCGTGAACCGGGGACAGAGAGGCGCTTACGTAAAATTTTGTTTAAGAAATATCTCTCTGGAGATTTCTGCGAGTTTCATTACTCCTGTGCGTGCTCGGCAGTCTAAATATGCATGAATAAACGATAACTCCTTTTAAAATTATACACATATTTAGGAATACATATTTTCTTTATTAAAGACTACGTCAAAAATCTAATATAGCACGTATTTTGCATTAAAGTGTTATTTAGATTTGACAAACAACAACATGCATCACTATAATCGGAATTTTATTATGCCTCTAAACGCCTGCTAACTAATAGACAAGATAACAAATGCATGGTTTCGATCAGTCTCATTTGACCACTATAAAGTGGTGCGGTACTAAAAGATTGCCGGAAAACAATCTATTTGTGACATCTCGTAGGGACGTTTTCAGCCGATCGCAGGGGACTTCTTTCGTACTATTAAGTAATATGCGTGTTATTTTGAATTAAATTTAGTTTATACAAAAATAAAATACTCAGTCGAAATAGGTCAAACATTGTTTATTTGGATTTGATTTTCTGTTTAGGTATCTACAATTCGCATTGAAATTGTGAGATTAGTCAAATTATAATTGTCCATTTTGTTGTAGTCAGTAATTAAAGTAGTACCTTGCAGCATAAGGTACGTTACGACACGGTTATGACACGGTGCAGGTTATGGTTCTGCCTGTATATTGGGTTGGCGAGAAAGTTTTTTCGTATTTTGTTTGTATGAAGTTGTAATCCACTCTCTTTAGTTGTACCGTTTGTTACTGGCTGGTTATAAGTAATAGTTCTAGGAATTGATCACTAGAAAAAGTGTAGTATTTCATCATGATAACGCCAGACCACACGCATCAATAGCTACTTAGATCAAATTGAAGGAGTTTCTCATGGGAAATGTTAATGTATCCACTGTCGAGTCCTGACCTTACACCCTAGGATTTGTACTTGTTTCGGTCTCTTCAGAATTATTTAGGAAGTGTAACGTTAATAACGTATCAAGAGAAGACTGTCAAAACTACTTGTCGAATTTTTTAAACCACAAATCCCAAAGTTTCTACAATAACGGGATCATGTCACTACCTAAAAGATAACAACAAGTTATCGAACATAACGGCACATATACTTTAAATAAATGTAATAAAATTGTATTAAAAAAAAACGCCTTGAATTTGTGTTACAACCAAATACATTTCATATGAGGATATTCTCGAAATATGGTACCGCTACGTATGCTGCGATATTATTACCTGAAGAAGCTTTTCGCCGCATTAATTCCAATAACACTCATATCATTTTTTAATCAAATTGAAGTTATAATTGAATCAAATATAGCGTAACGAAATATATCGATCTCGTTCTTTTAGTAATTTATTAGGTAGGTGGAACAGGACAAAATCTGTTTGAAAGAATGATGGGTGTCTCAGATTTTAACATTTATAATATTTATATCTCATGAAACAAGAAATGTACCGAATTTTTTTTACAAAAATGAGCTTTCTAGGGAATAGGAAATTTTTAAAAGGAAAGCCGATGAAAATATGGCCGTATGGTGCCATAGAACATAATACAAATAAATTGATTTTTTGTCTCTCCTGAAAAATAATGTTTGTGGACTTGCGTGCTGTAAGAATTAACGCGGCGTTTTATATTTTTTGGAACTGCGATACTCGACCTGTGACCTTGTCGCTAGACAGTCAGTAGGGTTAGAAAACTTGCGTCACAGCTCATGTGTTTAAACTGTTTAAACGTGAGATGTATTAATTGTGTTGGAGTTTAATGTAGTTTTATTGTTTTCTGAATTATTTTTGTATTTTGTATTATAATTAGCTATCCACCCTCAGATTTGCCTGCGTGGACTTCACATTTGTAGTAAAATCGCATTAACCAAATGCCACTGAGCAGTAGTAAGTGATGCGAGCAATGAGCAGAACCTTGACACTTCCGCCTTACCTACCTGCCATCCAGGATACCACATACATTGCCATCGCTGCGTAGCACGCCATCTAATGACGGGTTTTAAGCTTAAAAAGAATAATATAAATCGGACCAATGATTGTCCAGTTATAAGTGCACAAACAGAGAAACAGACAGAGAAACGTAGTGAGAAACGAGATCGCCCGCGATTTCGTTCGCGTGGTTTCCATGATTTCTACAGTTTCTATAATTTCAAAAGCTCACGCAAGGACTCTAAATATTTCCGTAATGAAAAAATCAATGGTTCAACCATTTTGGACATAACAGATACAAACAGACAGAGATGCAGACAAAAAGTAGCCCAAAGGCATTAATGACGACCTCCTCTTAATGATTGCAAAATTCTCATAAACTTGGTACAGCCGTTTAGGAGATTAGCCCGAACAGACAGATAGACACTACAATTTTATGTATATAAAAAGATATAAATAGATGGGGGCAGAAATGAATTAAAAGAAGGGTAAATATTTAAATGACCAATCACAATATAGAATATTTTTTAATTATAAATAAAAACAAACATGAATTACTTTTATGGTATTTTTGGTAACATCTACAAGTAAATATGTGATTGTTTATGTCTTAAGTAATGATGCGAATAAATAATTTTAAATACGTAGGTAATATTTTCTTACTAAGTTTACTTCCTTTTACAATACAGATCTTTTGAACCATAAATTAATTTTCAAACCGTTTTGAGTTCAATAGACAACATTTATTTTCTAAACCGCTTATTATCTACAATTTTTTTAAATTCATTAAAAATTTTAAAAAAAATATACCAAGCACGTATTCTTTATTTTTACAATTATAATTGTCAATTTTATTTAACAAATTTCCTTCCCATTCTGATCGCGCGTGTATTTTTATACTAGGTAAACAGGAAGCTACAATTTTTAAAATTGTACATGCAATGATTTTATAACTCAAAGACTGAAATTAAAAAGTTATATTACATTCACCGTATTTAAAATTGTGAAAGTTTACGCAATCATTTTAAGTAACAGGAATAAAATTAGATCCCCGTGAAGAATCCGCTGCCACAGACAGCGCGGCGCCCTTCCACATTTATTAGACACACCCCATAAACTCCTTTCAAACTGTCGGCGCAAATTAAAAAAAAAAGAGAATTTTTAATAGTACTTATTTGTTAATATTGTCACTATTCATTAAATATTGATACAAAACCGGATGCTGTATTATGCTCATATAACGACAATTTCTGTTTACGATTATTACATTTTCCAACACTTTAGGTACAGCCAAATAAATCTACTAATTTGATCGTAAAATCCACGTCACCTTGACAATGACAACTCTTTAATTTCTTTTCTGTACTTGACATCGTTGACCTCAAACCTGACCGACAATTTGGTCGTCATGTGTAGGAAATTATCAATTTAAAGTATTCGTCGCTTGTTTTCACCATTTTTTCTGGAATAAAACTAGCGACGCGGAAGCACAATCGGCTTCAAGCTAAGAACTTTAAAATTAGCAACGCTGTGTTGCGGCAGTATAATCATGGCAAATAAAAAACCAATTTATTAATTGTTAGGAAAATGTTAGAAAAGCTATATTTAGGATCTCTCAACTCAAAACAAAAAAAAACGGTACCTGTCAAGTCTGTCTGTTCGTCTATCTGTCCATATTGAATTGACAAAATTAACATTTTGTTGGGCGTGAATAAAATTATTTTCATTTATTCAAACTTGTTTCAATGACGTAACATATAATACAAGAGATAGCCATCTGTTAATTAGTTACGATTGAAATAGTTTTATTGTACATAGATTAATAGGAAAAGCTTCCATACCATGGAAGCTTCCATTCAATTCCATGCCGCTCCTCAAGATGGATGAGACGACTTGAAACTTAAATATTGGAACGCTGCTCCAATGCAGTTGGCGGATTGGAACGACCGCCATCTATTGACAGCAACCGGGATCGACTGCTTAACGTGCTCTCGAACGCACAGAGTCAGTGATAGTGTAGGATAAGCTTATTGGCAACTAAATCAAATCAATTGCAGGAATTTTATTTATTTATTTATTACTGTTAACATGTTTTCCTTTTTAAATCACAGCACTGATTTTCTTAGATATCTAAAATCTAACTTTAACCGAGTGCTTCAAAAAATATCAATTGAATACTTGTTTTTGTAATAACTTATTAATTATATGATAATCTGTTCTATTATAAAACTGTAATGAAGTGACATCTGTACATAGCAAATATTGTGACATGTAGACATCCCAAAACTCAAAAAAGTTTTTTATGCATTTATTTAATTAAAATAGACGAACTGCTATTTTTAAAGGCCTAAGAAGAATCTTATGTTTTCACTAAAAACATAAGATGAGCAAAAAGAGTTTAAACATAAAAATAAAATAATAATGAACTTTATTTGCCAGTCGAAGCCACAAAACGTACAAATACTGGATCAATTAAAAAGCACGGGTACCTAAACAAGGACAGCCTCTACTAATACGTACCAACACTGCTTTGTTGATTTTCGATATAAACTGGTGACAAATTAATATTTCAAAATAAATTTTTGGCGCCAAAACAGCTAATACAAATACCACCTAAATGTTCAGTTCAAATTCACGCACGCACAGACCATTTGTAAATGTCAGTATGGTGTAGCGGGATTATGTGGTCTGTTTAATCACACACACAAGTATATGAAATTTATAAATGTGAATAATCGAAGTCCATTGAATAAAAAATATTTCTTTATTTATTATAATAATAACTACATTGCGTATCGTGAAAACTATGCGAACAAAGCCGCAAGCAAAAACTAGTTCCAATTATATCGTAGCAATACAATAGAGGACATAACAAACGACATGAATTCTTTATAAAAGAACTTTTTCTCTCACAGTACTTAAATAAACGAATTTTTTCTGTCCACTTTTAGAATATTACTTCGTTGGCGCCGGCTAGTCTGGTATCGGCAACAGGAAAACATATAAAATTTCCAGTAAATATATTTTTGTATGCTATAACGAGCTCTGGTTTGAAGATCGGTACACAATGGAAGCTTTCGCATACGTATTATCGGCGTAATTTTCCATATTCGTGTTATGTTATGGAAACTCATGCGTAAAACTATATCACAATAACTTATGAGTTTTCCTGGAATATCAGATTGTAATTTATGTATAACTAGCTTAGCACCCGCGGTTCCAGTCACGTGAATTACGCAGTTGTACCGGGATCCCTTTTTCTGGCATAAAAAGTAATCTATGTCACTCTTCAGCTTATAAACTAAATCTACGCAATAAATGATAGCGATCCCACAACAACTGTATACTCTACGCGAGCGGAGCTGTGGCGGAAAGCTAGTTTGAAAATAAAATATAATTATGTTACTTGCTAATGACATCGCTGTCTATAAGTGAATTTTTTTTTAAATCACCGTAACCAACAAAAAAAAAATTCAAATCTTACCTAGTTCAAATAAAATTGCAGCTATACCAATTAGTGGTTAGTGATAAAATATGTGTACTCAAGACGTGTATTACTCGTACACGCATAGCTTGAACCACAAGTTTAGGAACGTAAGATTTAATAGTAAAGTGCATTTTAGGCATAACTTTGGCATCGAATTTAAAGTTTCCAAGACACGTAAAAAGAGCTGCTAAAGGTGTAACAGAAAGAAGTAAAAATTAATGCGGAATCCGCTTAATATAACCTCGTATTATTCATGTATGTATTTGTAATATTGGCAGTAAAACTATACTATTGGCCAAGTATTCCACGTGGAAGAAGTTTCGAGTGAAAGCTATTCAATTCATAATCGAAGAGTTAAGTTTTAAGCCTCTCATTTGAAAAAGAACCTCTTAACGTGGACTTCATGAGACTTGGTGAAAGATTGTAGTTAGAATTATTGAACGATATAGAATAAAAAATTGTACTGAACTTATTTAGTAACTATTCAAAAATAACTACTTAAGTAACTAACTAAATGAAAATTATTAGCAAAACATTTACAATTTAGTGTAACTTTTATACTTATAACAATTATTTTTTCATTTTTATTTCTTTGTTTCAGAAAAGATCAGATACGGTCACGAGTATGTCCAAAAAAGCAATAGCCCCTTTAAAAACATACAAAAAAACAAGATAACAAGACAAGAGGAGTGAGAACGAAAGAGAAGAATATCTAAATGCATACGAGAAGCGAAGCCCCGGGGGCTTCGAATGGAGTATGTTCGACGCGAGTAAAGGCGCAGAACTTGTAGCGCCTTCTCTCGCTAACAGTTCTTGTTGGGTGAATGGCAAGGGCTGGCCTGCGACATTCCCCGCCCCCGGAGACATCATCAAGGCATTTTTCATATTCGCCCTTTCTATGGCTATTGTGTTTGGGAATCTGGTCCTCATATGTGTGCTCAATAATCGACGATACGTTAAATACATTGAAAATCAGGTAAATAGGTTCATCCCTGAAATAAAAAACATTAAAATGTCAAATTATTTTTTCATGATAACACATATTAATAATAATACCTAGTACATGCTACATAGCGCTTTCTATTCATAAACTAAGCAAAGCTTGTCTTGTGGGTACGACACAACTGATTTACGTACTTAAATATTTTTTTTATATTACAGAAATTACAAAAAAATTACCATACCATACCATAAGAAGCTGGAGGTCCCGGGTTCGAATCCCAAGTCGGGTCAGTATTTATATGATGAATATTGTGTACCGGGTCATGGTTGTTATATGTATGTCGTGTCTTCGCTTGGCACCCAAAACACAAGCTAATGCTTAGTTTGGGGCTTACACGTTGTTGTGATGTGTACCTTAAAAAACAACATAAAACATGTATAGATATTTTAGACCCAAACACGGAACAAATAGGCATGTTCCTGCAAACAAATTTTTTGTCCCTCTCGGGAATCAAATCCGCGAATTTCAGTTCTGCAATTTGGATCCCTACCCACTTGGCCAATCAGTCAATCGACCAATTGAAATCCATGCGGAATTTTTTTAATATTTCCAAACTTAAACGCAGGTTTTTAAGTCAGTACAACGTATTCGAAGCAATTGTTAGTTACATTAATATACTAATTCAATATTGACTAACTAAAATAATTTAATATTTTAGTCCGACGCAACCTAGAACGCCATCGGGTATCTTTGTACTCCAAGAAAATAAGTTGAATATTGCCGAACTATTATGAGACGATAAAAGCAAATAACAGCGGTGTACACGTATAACTACTGTGCCGATTGCGCGCTAACCTAACAACAACTTTTATCGTCTCATATCGAGTTCGGCGTTTTCCGACTTTTAAGAAAATGCCCGATGGCGTTCTAGATTGCGTCGAACTGTACCTTATTGATATTTCATCATATGTTTTTTTTTTAATGATATGTCCAATAATGACGCAGAGTTCAATATTTCGTCATGTTTTTTGCAGCCACGATATTTACTGACTTCTTTGGCGCTGAACGACTTATTCACGGGAATTTTGATAGCACCTGTTGCTCTGTTACCGGCACTGTATAAGTGCTGGCCGTATGGTGAAATATTTTGCCAGATCCAAGTGAGTACATGTAAAATGACCAATAACTAGCATTTATTAAAATTTATTATGGTAGTAAACTAAATACATAAATATATTACGATAAAATACAATAGCGAATAATAAATAGAGATATCGTTAAAAGGGCAAAAATTTACTGAAAATGATAATAATAAAGAATAAAGTAAAATCACTGCCCGTGTCTACAATCAAAACAAAATTAAACAGTGACGGCGTCCTTGTCAGATCCACTTTTGTTCTTAAACGTAATAAGGAAAACACCTTTGCAACCGGATGCCTCCAAAACGAAGACGAAAAACGTACCAAAGAGGAAAGGAGAAAGCGGGGAAATAAGAAAATTAATTTTCCATCAAAATTACAGTGGACTCCTTTAATCCCGTTAAAAGCTAGACGCTACAGAACAGTAAACTTACGCAAAATGAGCAAAGAACGAATATGACCAAACTTGTCTCTGCGGAAAAAGTTTTCAATTGAAGAAAGTCGAGTTAAACGGCAACAGGATACGACCCGTGCTATAACGCCGCCGTACTCACTTAACTTTTGCTTATGAAAATTACGAGTTACGCGAATATCAGTAACGTTATTATAAAACACGAAACTAAAACAAAAAACGACGTCGCAAGAACGAGGCAACTTTGAAATTTACTTAGTGAACAAGAGTTTGAACAAAAATCTGGTACAGGGCAACAGGCTATTGTGTACAGCGTTGGCGATCCAAAAACAAGTTACATTGAATGGAGCGGAGAAGCGGGTGCGGGCAATGTCGACAGGCAAACAATAAAATTGCTAAAACTCCGTGGCGTTATAGCTTAATGGTGATCCGGCTAATGGGCCAGGGTGACCACGCACAAAGTAAAAGTTTAAGCCCTATAAGTTGCTCCGCGAGCTGCCTTTCACGAGTAATTCTCTTATTAAACCGCCCTCTGTAATTTATGGGCGGGTCTTGGCTCGGACCTCCTTTACACGTCTCTATGAATAAGCCAAATGAATCTCTACATAACTCTTAATTGTTCTGAATTCTAATTAGCATTTTCTATTATTCAACCACTCTACGAAATCCGCGCGAGGTCGTATTCTATTGCGAAGATATTATCATAATATGAATATCTATTTCCTGGGATAATTAGAGAGAACTTATCTTGGCAAAAATTCTAGAGCGATTGCAAAAATCCGGGTAATTGGAAGTTCGAAAGGAATTTTGCAATCATCTTTGCTATTTTCAAAATCTTCGAAAAAGTCCGACTTAATATTAGGGCAATCTCAAAAAAGTTTTTCATTTTTTGTCTTAAAATGAAGTCGGACGCTGCTTGCCTGTTTATGAACTTTCCGCACAAATGACTACGGAAAAAAACCCCAAGTGCAAGTCGGAGTCGCATACGAAGGGTTCTGTACCACCATTCAATATTAAAAAAACACGTTTCTTATTTGGGGACCCTCTTTGATTTAAATTTAATAAAATTTTTATGATTTCTTGTTATAATAGCCATAATAATACCTACTTTGTGAAAATTTCAAGGGTCTATCTATTATGGTTCTGACGATACGGTCCTGTTATTAACGGACGGATAGACAGCGGAGGCTTAGTAATAGGGTTCCCGTTGATACGTTTTGGGTACGGAACCCTAAAAAATAACCAATACTTGTGCTGTTGGTGTGAACGGCGGTCTACATAGTAAAATAAATTTATGGTATTTTATTAGGAATATAGGAACCAATCGGAGCAAGACAAACATATGATGACACTGTGATTATCTAACCTAAGTCTTTGCATAGAAACAAAAAAAGGATAATGAAAAACGTGGCTATCGTTATAGATTTTTTGCCAAAACCAGTTTTTTTTTTAAATTATCCCACAACATCTACAAGCGAATACACATGTAATAAAATAAATACTTGCATGTAATATTTTTGTTATAATAAGATTTCTTTCGCAGGCTCTACTGAGAGGTGCCGTGAGTCAACAGAGCGCCGTGATATTGGTGTGCATGGCCATCGACAGATATTTGTATTTGTTACACCCAGCCACGTACCACAAACACGCCAGTAAAAAGGTCACTTTATTAAAATTAGCGAACTTCGCTTCGAGCTTAAAGCTTATTTATCCTCGAGGCGTTGTTTTTGCAAAGTCGTTTATAACAAAATGAAGCTCTGAAGTTTTTTGTTTATGTGTGTATATACACGTCTCGTTATAACTCAACGAGAATGAATGAAAAAGCTTCAAAGTTCCTTTTCAGTGAATCTTGGATGCGTAGAAACGAGCTTTATTTAATAACACCACTCATTCCCAAAATCCCTGCTTTGATCGGCTTAAAGAGTTCTGGGCGTAAAGTCGGAACCCTTTCAAAGCTCGTATAATGCATATTCTAATATTTGAATGTTTATTACACAGCTTAAATTAATAAAGCCATTAAGATTCATTTACCGTTAATTCTCGAGCATAGAATTTATAACTAAATTCCTTTTTATTTCCAGGGTTGCGTGTTGGTGATCAGCGTCACGTGGATTCTATCTGTATCACTTTTCGCCATTATGGTGCTGCCTCGGTCTGGTTACTATTTCAACTCTACGGGACTTATGGCGTGTGATGTTTTCCACAGTCGAATCGCGTTCAGGTGGTGACATATTTTCATAAAAACTTAACAGTGGTAATTATTAAGATAGGTACATGTACCTATTTTAATAATTCAAGAAAATAGTTTCCAAAATAATTGAAAATGAGTATGACACAGCTACTTTCGATTTTTTCAAAACAATTCTTCATCTTGAGGAGTTAAAATTTCTTTTAATCTCGAAAAAGATAGAAATTACTTGGGGCAAGATCCAGTGTGGACAAAATTCTATCGTTCCAAAATCAGCTTTTTTAGTGGCTGACTTCACAACTCTGGACTTGTGCACTTGTTTTGGCGAAACAAAATAAGAAAAACTTTAAGACGACGATCTCAAACAATTACTTCAGTGTTTTTAACTAGTTCTTTAATCGCTGCTATCGTAGGGCGTTCGGAGCGAAGGTCGTCATTAATTAAAGTTCTTCTATGTTTAAACTAAGCACACCGACGTTTCATAAATACGTGAGAGCACTATTTCGTAAGTCATGATTTTGTTTGTTCAGTAGTGAAAATCCTCATAATATATTTTTTCGTATACACACACGTACGCCGAAAACATGACAGATTTAGTATACTAAGATCATATTTTCTTTTTTATGTAATTTTACAGAAATGTCAACTGGAGCCTGCCAGTATTTGTATTGTTCAAAGAAGTAAATATCTCATTCTCACTATTAGTAATACACACCTAGTATCGAAGGATTAAAATATCACACAACATAAGCGAATGTAGATGAAATTTATAATGTAACTGTTCAAAACCATTATTAAAACAAGTTATTTGTATAATATTATTAGTGTCGCGCTAAGTTGAACACAAAGTGCTTTTTACATTTATATCTCTTACAAGTATTTTTTGCCTACAGATGGCCTACAGTTTGCAGCGAAACAAATACACTAATTTCTAAACTTAATTATGTAATTGACTTAATCTTCACTTTCTCATCACATCCACTCTGACAATATGACAATAAGAAATTATAAAAAAATATTTAATATAGCTTTCCGCCCGCGGCTCCGCTCGCGTGGATTACACAGTTATACCGGAATCCCTTTTCCGGGATAAGTAGCCTATGTCACTCTTCAGCTTATAAAGTATATCTATGTAAATATTTATAGAAACACAAATTCCGATACAAATGTGTAGTCTGCACGAGCGGAGCCGCAGGCAGAAAGCTAGTTTGAAAATAAAATATAACCCGTTTTACTCCCTGATAATGTAGCTTTCTATAGGGGAAAGAATTTTTAAAATCAGTATTTGAGTTTATTTGTAACAAACAAACAAACAATCGAGTCTCTCCTCTTTATAGTATTAGTACAGACAGAAAGGAAATTACTATGAACTCTCCTTTAGGATCCTCTCGTGTTGCGCCTACTATTTTCCGACGACAATGGCGTTGATGTACTGCTACGGATCTGGATTCCACATCAGCAAGACTAAAAACAAATGTGACCCCGAACCCAGGCCCAATGGGATCCCGCCTGTTTGCAAAAGTGCGCACAACGATCACGATGTAGTGGTGCGTAATTACTTTTTTTTATGTATTCAACTATTTACTTTCCCGTCTTTTCAATGGTTATTTCTATTTTGCAAATGGCTTTGTGTATCTTTTCACTGGATGTATGTAAATAAATTACAAGAGCCGTATATTTATAAGATAATACGAATTGTATTGAATTGTTCATTCTATGTCCCAAATTATCAATGAAATTGTATCCATTTAAGTAGGACGTTACTTCGTAGGATAAATGGCTTCAATTCAAGAAACGTATTTTTCATATTTCTTCCTTTTGTCAGGCGATATTACAACCTTCTGAATTTATGTTGGAATTTTAAGCGCTTTGTTACATTTATAATCTAAAGTTTTTATTAATCCAAACTAATAAGTATATAATCATAAAGTATGTTTATTTTTTTGTTTATATATCCTTTCTTCACGTCGTGTCATACATACTGAAACAACAAAAAGACATTAACAACAAAGGAATTAAAATGACAAAATAATTGAAGGTACAGGAAGTAAATACGTTACTGTATATTTTGGTCGAGGATTCCCGTGGAATATAAAATAAATAATCAAAATAATAACGAATAACAAGAAAAACGTAAGATGGATTAGGTACTAGTTGGAGTGGTTCTAATGAAATGCGGCTGTAGGAACAAGAAAGGGAGAACATAGTTTTAGTAACAATGTATGCCGTGAGCAGAGCCACCAGCTTAAGCTGGTGGTTTATATAGAAGTTAGAATTAGTACGTTGAATTCGCCTAGTTTGAAAAATTGTTCAATAATATTGGGTAAATTAATTTAATTTAAATAAACCATGTCTGTATCTCATCACATTGCCCTGCCGTGTTTTTGTTTTTCCTACATGATTATTATACTATTATTTTTATAAAACACTTTTGTTTCATATCCAATGTCTGTTATTATGTTGTAGTTGCAAGCACCTGTACGACCTCATAGTATGAGCACGTCGCGCACCATGGCGGCCATGTCGCTAGGGTTCATTGTAATGGTCACGCCTGCCACAATACAGGAAGTGGTTGCTGCGTGTACTGGCTGCAAGGTATACGTTCCTGCCAACATTATTTATTTTATTGAAAAAAAAATCTCATGGTTAAATTATATATACGTACAATTAAATGTTAATTTCACACACTTGATTTTAATCACAGGTTCCACCGGCGCTGGACTTCATTGTAACATGGCTGGCACTGAGTAATAGCTTCTGGAATCCCTTCCTATACTGGCTCCTCAACAGCCACTTCAGACGAATCAGCAACGATATCGTTCAATTTTATGTACGTATATAGCGTCAAATATCTCAGAACATATTCAGTATTTATTGGTTTATAACGTCAGTGTTGTTTATAGATATGCTGTCGTCGTAAAAAATCTTTCGGTGGTTACGACAAGTCAAGCGGATGCTGTGGATCGCCTAACACGTCTGACGGCCCGCCACCCATCAAAGAATTTGAAGGACTCGGGGAGAAGTATTGGGGAGAAATCCTTGAACGCACCATGTCTTCCACATCGCTACATGCCATACAGAATGCTTGCCATAGAGATATGAGATGCAGCGGCTCCTTCAAAGGCTGTCCGAGCAACATCTGCAAACACGAAGCACGATATTTCAATTACCCCTCGGACTATAGACAATTTGACAGGGCAGCTTTCCAAATCGAGTCTTGTCCCAGACAGTGCCGGTTGAAGAATTCCGACTTCTGCCTGTTCAGATCGAACGTTGATCTCGATTGCGGTCGATCGAGATCAAATTTGAGTTTAGACGAAATCAACTTCAACAAATGTAATGGACGTCATCCAGACTTGTGAGAATTTCGAAACTGTCCGGTTTTCGGGCACAGAAGTAACAGTATAGGAATGTATCCAGGAATGGAACAGTTCAGCAACACGATCCGATGGAAATTCGACGGAACTCCGGGAGCAGAAGAAGATTTGCAAACTTTAGAACAGAACTTAGACAGGATTCGCAGTCTCAGCCACGAGAGGAACTTCAGCGCATACGGTGTTAGAGACAATGACAATTTACTCGAAGTCGAAGTTAACGACGTTGGAGAAGAAGAATCTGACGAAGCAAAAGAATATAATGGCAACAGTCGCGACAGCTCCGACGAAAAAAGTGAATACAGTGCTACTAACAAATTTTCTAGACATTCCTCTCTATCGAACAGGGAGCTCGATGTGATTAAAGAAAGTTCGCGAAGCTCTAGCGACACCGAAGTGACGTTGACACGATGACTTCCGCGGGTGACTTTTCATAAGGCGGTGAATATTGTGCATTTGGACACTTCTCCTGTAACGACGAAGCGATGTAAAGACAAATGTATTTCAACCCAAAGATATACCTAGGTCTATGTAATCGCGGACTCGATATTACTAAACTCTGTGGACCATTAGATTTGGGTCTAAAATTTTGTAATTTATTATTAAATATAACATTAGTATCAGATGAGTACATATGGTACGGGAGGTGGTTGGATTTGGAGGGTTGTGACCCATGCCATTAAACAACCGAATAATTCATAGTAAATATTAAAGGACGTGTTGTGTAAAATACTGATTCGTATCAGTATTTTACTGCCTGGGAGCCTTTGAACAAGATAATTGAATTAAGAAAGGATTTTACTTACATTACAAAACTTCTACCTGAAATCATATATAAAATATAGAGAAACATTAATGGCTTAATCTTCTTTTGTCTACCAAGTGTTATCCTGGCAGAAATGCTCGGCGGACTATCTTAAATAGGCGTTTTCAGTGTTTTACCATGTAATTATTTTCAAGGCATTCCAGATTTTATATGAACTTTAAGGTTCATTCTGCCAGGATAACCTTAGACACATCCTTGTCGTGTATTTACTAGGTATTATTTGCATATTTGATGATGTTTGGGTTCTAAGTGGTCACCTCCCCATATTATAACATTTCCACTGTAATTGTTGCATTATCAAATGTTCTGTGCCTTGGTGTGGCAAACGTATTTCAATTCTCATATGGATTACGAATATTATAGTATCCCGAAATTTTAATATTTAGATTTATGAATTATAAAATTTCAGATCGTTTAACTTTGTCCTAGTCTTACATGGGGTGTATATGTAACAAGATGTTATCTATTATAAGACTGTCCTACAGATACCTATGTAATGCTGTGAGTCGCACAAACTATGTCTTCTCTGAAATAACATGTAAACCATTGGTGTCTATCTCCCTTGATCGTCATCTCGCTAATGATGCTGTGTGACGGTTATGAGAAATAAAGAAAGTGATATGACTATTAGTTTTTCTTTTAGATGTTTCTTTTGCTTACATTTTGTGACGTCGTATGTCACCGTATTGTTTTTTTTTTCAATGTATATCATTAAACGAACACGAAACGATCGAACTTAAGTGACAACACAATTTTAAACATTGCTTAAACTAGTACTTATTTCATGCTTTGTTAGCACACAACTATCCTCAAACGAGGCTACTATCTCCAACTGCCCTTGTCTGCATGCTGCCATTTTCAATGATAGAAAGAATACCGTGGTAATTTTTACTCAGCCCACTAAGCCTCCCTACAGAGGCTTAGGCCTCTCCTCGGTATGAGGGCGCTCGGAGCCTATTCCACCACGCTGCTGCAACCGAAACCGACGGCTTAACGTGCTCTCCGAGGCACGGCGTCAGTTATAGTTATATACTTAAATCAGAGAAAAAATCATTGGTACATGCCGATTCCTGGGATTCGAACCACGATCTTCTAGGCAAGAAGCGGGCTCACCACTACATGGCTATTACGACACTATAATATGTATGTACACAGAAACATTTTACAGGGCTCGATCTTGAATGAAACTTAAGACCCGCGGTCGCGAGTACCGAAGGGTTTTTATATACCTACTATAAACCCACTTTTTTTCAGATATTTCAGGGACATTTTTAATGGGACTAACCGTTTGATCGAAGGCTCGAAAGAGTACTTGAATGTCCTGGATATGGCCAAGTGGTCCTCGACGCCACTTGATCCGAATATTCAAACGCGGAATGAATAATATATTTGAAAAATAGTTAGAAAGGTTCAGTTCGGATCCCGACAGTCACCACAAATTAAATATTCATATGCTCAATTCTTATCAATTTGTATTCAATTTTTTAATCCACATTTTCCGAAAAAAAAACAGCTATCAATCCAAGTTAATTAAATACCTAACACTTGAATCGCGTGCTAAGACTGTTGCTAGTGTGTAGTGTAGATATTTATATAAACACTCAACCGCGCAGTCATGTTTTCTCTTTCTCACGCATTTCTGAGTTGAAAATAGTAATATTTTAATATTCATTAAAAAAATAATAATAAACGCTAGGATAGGATAGGATAGGCTAGAATAGGATAGGCTAGGATAGGCTAGGATAGGATAGGTTAGGATATGATAGGCTAGGATAAGACAGGCTAGGATAGGACAGGCTAGGATAGGATCCCTGCCACAGAAGCGACGAGTAAATTCGATGACATGTCGATGTGCTATTTATTATAAGTAGACGTCACAATATTGACATAAACAAAACTATTAGAATAGTGTTTTTTTTTTGTGAATCATTTACGAATTAATATACAGATAATTGACACTTAAATTGTTGCGGAGATGGATCCGTCTTATAGCAGGTCGTTGTTCCACCTTGGGATTGAGGATCCCTGGTAAGGGACGCGGGTGGGGGGCAATAGCTCCGTCTCTTGACCGGTGCTGGCCGGCGTCCGCTTCGTGCACCCCTGTATTTGCACACTCCACCTCAGCAGACACCACTCACACCTTCTTGACCGCGGCGGTGGCAGCGAAGGAGTTAAGGCGGCAGCGAAGAGGTTAAATGAAACACGTGATCCACTTCGAAGAAAACTGGTGCTCGGCACGCCTACCCCAAACGCGACCCTAACACGGCACTGTCTTCCTCCGCAGGTCCCGGTGCCACTCTTTCTCTTCACTGGATCTGGTTCCTCTTCTCAGGATCCGGTCCGCTTCTGGTTCCAATACTCAGGTTCCTCTTCTCTGGTTCCTGGGCTCCAGTCCTTCTTCCTTTTCCTTCTTCTTGCTTCTTCTTCTTGTTTCTTTTTCTTCTTGCCCGCTTTTTTTTTACGTGAGTGGATTAAATCTGCATACAGACACCTGAGCACACGAACCTATGGCTCAGGTAGTGTAGGGTTGGATTAACACAGAAGGTGAATAACCCGATCGACTAAACAACCACTCAACCTATACTCCTTGCAGAGTTTTAGGCTTTATAATGAACGCGACCGGATGCATTGGGAATGCTTCGGTGCTTGGCTACCTATGGGCGGATCCATAAGGGACCGCCTCGGCATAGGAAGTCTTTGTAAGGTTCTACACTTTTTATTAAGTGCGTGTCGTTCCTAGGAGGGAGGGCGAATCGGCTGGACGGCACGATCGTGATAAACAAACGCGTACGCGCCTATTCGAGCAGGTTTTTTACTTTAGTTAGGTAATGGCTGATGGGAAGCACTGCTCTTCTACTGTATCGGACTGATAGTCTGTTAGGGCTAGGGCTTTGAGGCTCTCAACCTCGGCGGTGAGAGCGTCAGGGGGATCAGTGAGCATATTCCGTGGTCGTCTGAGAGGGTGTGTGGCGGGCGGAGGCTCGTAGGAAGCCGCTGCCGAAAGAAGTGGATTCGGGTGCGTGATCGCGGCAGCGAAAAAACGCTCTGACGCGTCCTTCATGTTATTCGCCGCCGAGGTAATTTGTATGGCAAGTCCGTTGACCGCGGCAATACCGTATAGAGAGCCACCCATTTCGGGCCTCTTTGCACGCATTACGTAACCAAACCGCACTCAATTTTCATCGTTTATTTACAATATGCACATAACTTACAATCATGTATTATACATTAAAAGAAAGGTCTTAATCATACCTATCCATACATATATATAGATTCCCCGTAAGTTATCGCGTCCTTATGTTATTAAAGGAAACGTGTGAAATTTTTCTATATCTATTTCATTTTATTTGTGATTTGGAGCCCGTCATAGTCATATAGAAACCATTACAATATCTTTCTCACGTTTCATACTACACCGCTTTGAAGCGGTCACTCAACGAGGTTTCATATAAATAAATCTCAACGGAATCTGACAGTTTGAAATGTTCTAAAAATGTGTTTAGCACATGCTTAAAGTCCCTACAACACTAAATGGACCTTAAACTCCTAGGCACACCTAAAAAACTACTTTTATAGACATTTGAAATTTTCAACATTAAATCTTAAAAACTCTAAAAGCTATCTAAAAGTTAAAGTTGTTATTCTAACATTAAGTTTATTTTATATTATTACGATATGGAAGAGCTGGATATCCTGGCACAAGTATGTTGCATACTTAAAAGGATGTCCAAAAAAACAAGGATTGTAAAAGAAACTTTTTCTGTTATGAATAAACGATTTTTTTATTTATTATTACAATCGATAGATAATTACTCACATATTAACAAACTGATATTCATTTTTCATATAACTAAACAGATTTCAAACATTCAAAAACGTTCAAACGAACGATTTTAAACGTTCAAATTTCCTGATTTTACGTAACATAGGTGAGAGGGGGGCATGTGTTTGTTAGGGGAAGGGCGACCCGCCCCTCATTGCGGCGCGGCCGTGTGTCGGCGGTGGGAGGTAAACCGTGCATGCGCGATGCGGTATAAGCTAGTAAACAATGTTTTTAAACTATTTATTTGAAACGCCGCCAACAAAAATAAAAAGTTCATGTTATGGAATAAATATTTAATTAAAGTCGCAAAAGCCTTTGGGAAGAGTTTTCGGAAATTAAAGGGTACTCTCCATTTCATCTCCTTGGCGTGGCGCGAGAAGTGAGGAAATTGGTTTTGATTGTGTATAACATGTCACTTATTGACTTTGTAAGAAACAAGATATTTTTTTATTTGATTTAATTTTTAACTCAACAGATATGTACAATGTACAGTCGAACGGGTTTCATTTGGCACATCATCGGAACGTTCGCGCATCCGGAGTTCATAGTAACTACCACAGAGAAAAGAGTCAATCCTCCGTGGTAACTACTAGAGTAACCTGTTTGGGAATATAGTATTCTGTAGTTATAATATAAAGTAAATACATTTTTTAACAGTATTCCGAGTGAATTCACACTTTTATGTCGTTAATTCGTTGAATTTGTTAGTATCAACTTCATAATATTATAGTACTCAAGTAGTTTACATTGATAGTAATTCTCTAGTTGCGCCTGGACCCATTTCAAATAAGTATTACAGGTAACGCCTAACTTTCACTGCAATTGTAATTTTAACTTTTTCATTTTGATTAATAAAAAAACATTCAATGTGTCATGTAGGAAAATTCACTTAATATCTCGTTGTGAATTTTAATTACTGTATATGGATATCGCTTTCTGACTGCTCGAAAATACGACCTTTACCGAAGTACGACGAAGATTTCTAGCGCATTATATCTTTGACCGTAGGTACTGTAATAAATGATCTACCGTGCTATAAACAAAATTCAAAATTTGTACTGCTTGCTGAAAACGCTTCAGTTTCATTTCAGTTCAAAATTATTTTTAAAGTTGACAGATATGATAACAAGTTAGATGATGTGTGCAGTGCTGTTTCTAAATTTAGTATTACCATAGTGTAAATACATTTGACAACAGCGTTTGGTTTTAATATGAATTGCACGCATATTTTGAGTTCCCGTTCTTCTTTGAAAAAAAATTTCAAGTAATCGTGAGATGTTTTATTTTTTAATAAAAAATTTGAGAACGGGAAGTTGTTTTATACTCAAACGTCTCTTAAGTTTGAGTTAACAACAACATGTCTGTTGATTTTAACACTTCAGCAGTCGTAAATTGATTTACAAGCACCGCCCTATTAAAATTCTTTGATGCCTATCCATAAGCTTTGTTGCGAGAAGAGACTAAAAATATCGTTTGCTTAAATCATGTAAAGAAAAATACCGACGAAACACAAATACTAATACAAGCGTTACATAGACAGTAAACTTGTACAGGCTTTACTCTCTCTCAATAAAGAGCATAGATCAAAATTTTCTCGTGTGTTTGTTACATGGACTGTGAGGAAAGGTTTTTTTTTTAATTTTGTTTATCTGGAGACACGAATATAACTGTCTCATAATGATGTGTACGATAGAAAAAAAAATATCGTTGCTCGTCATGTACTAATCCATTTAGAACTATAAAGACGCACAATCAGGTCCGATTTTGTAACCATTGTTAGTATGGGACATAAGAAAATTTTTACCATTAGTTAAAATACTAAAAAAAAAATTTAAACAATTTCGAGTACCGTTGTGAATCTTATGAATGAGAATATTCTCTTAAGCAAAGTAAATAGTATTACATTACAGTAAGATGGTGAACCTCCCCAGAATTTATAGAGCAGCAAGGAAATGGTGTTTAAAGGAACGGGTGCATTGGATGGACACACATGGCTCCATAAAATGGCACCACTTTTACGCGATATGATTGATGGCTTTAGATTTTTGCTTATGAGGACGCCATAAGCTCGCGTATCAGATTAGATAACAAAACACAGATATAACACTGTGAAGCACGCGAACAACCATGTGTAGGTACATACAATGTGACGTCGTGGTGGGAACACGTACTTTAGTGTACGTGTAAGTTTGCCATAGAAGTAAAAAATAAAAAGAGTAGAAAAATAGAAAACCTTCTCTATCACTTCGTACCAATTTCTAGTACTTCTTATATAACCAACTTCTACTTTTTCTACCATTTACAATCTCTGTTCATTTCTATCTTTATTCTTATTTCATACAATATTTTACGATTTCGAACCATACCCATATATTTTCTACAATACCCAACTATCACATCTACCAGCATACCATAACGGAAATATATATAGATTGCAGATAACGATCTCTAAACGGAGCGATCATAATATATCATGATTGCAGGAAAGGAAACGACCCATACTGTCTTTAGTAACTTGGGACTTGCCTTAAATGGTTGTTGTATGGCATTCGTTATGATCAATACACTATTATTATTTTATTTTTTTAAGGTCGAGTTGACCATATGAGCATATTTTAAAAGCTTATTTTTTTAAACTATTAGCCACAGTCCTTATATTTATTAGGAATTATCTATAGTAAATCTATAGTGTAGTATATGTACTTATATTTTATATTTTGGCAAAATCTATGTGACAATGTGACCAAATTTTTTCTTTCCGGATTTTGGTGACGCTTGTGCACTCAAGAAGCACATGTTTCACCGTTTCTTCAATTTCCATGCACGCCCTACACAGAGGACTATCCGTGATGCCTATCGTATAAAAGTGTTTATTTAGTGAGCAGTGACCTGTGATGGTTCCGACTACCAGGCGCAGACTTCCTGCCTGGTAGTCGGAATAGTCGCCTTCTAATAGGCAGTCGGAATAGACAGGCGCAATAGTCGCCTGGCCAGCTTTTTGTTCAAGGATGGCATTGCCTCCCTGGACTGCCTGCAGCCCGGTGCCGAAGTAGAGCAACTCTCCGCTTGTGTATGTGTGTATTCTTGTGACCATCTGCGTAGCTTATTAAAGGGGATTGGCACGACAGGCTGGGGTCTGAAAACCGTCGCGCTAGATCCCCTCCTGGCCAGTTCATCAGCCGCATCGTTGCCTAGTGAGTGTAAAAAATACTCCAAGTAAGATGAACTTACGTCATATTTAAAGGTAATTAAATCCAATCCACATGTTCGACGCAACAAGCTGATATGACACTACGCCAGAAAAAACGTTACGGCTTATATGCTCTGTTACCAGAGACATTCACCCGAAACGTGAATACTACAAGTGATGTAATCATCTCGGGCGAAGGACAACTCATAATAGTCGTCGAACTTCACTTAAGTAAGTTCCTTTGATTCTCTATTAATCTATAATGTCCAAATTTCTGCGGTTTCGACTCTGCGTTAATTATGAGTGAAGCCAAATATTTTGTTTTCGCTTTGCAATTGTTCAATTTTGAGAGCCCTTTACAAAAAGTCAAGTGACAGTCTGGTTAATTTTTATATTTCTTTTAATAATTAATCGGATAATTTTGCCAATTTTTTCGTTCGATAAAATAAAATGACACATGAAAATGAGCCGATTCACTTATATTTTTGTCAACTTTATTAATTTTTGTTTATAATTCACGCTTATGAAATTTATTAAGCCAAAAGTGATAACATAAAAACTACACAATGATACTTTAAACTTGTACCTTGTGTCTGCGATGGTTTCAAAGATTTTCTCATATTGCCCAATTTAAAAAAAAAAACAGTGTACTGCAATTATTAATATTTTTAATTAAATATTTCAGTTATTTATTAAAATATACTTGAAGATGGCTACGTTCTCAGATAATTTAGTATATAACATCGCATGTAAGATACGATTAGAATTCCGACCGAAGCTGCCGGGCGCGTGATAATGGCTAGCGTCGGCGGGTCCGAGCTTTTATGAAAATCATCTGCACACTGTATAGTGCTTATGGTAGATAACTTTTCTATGTACACGCTACACTCGTTTACAACTATATACTTAAAATTACCATAGTTTATTATAGTTATTTCGGGCATATTATAGTTATTATCGGTAATAATTTGGGGAAGTGAATTTGAAAATTAAAAAAAATCGTCTCACTTATCAAATTAAATTGCTCATTTTGAAAACACCAATATATATTTTTTTGGATGTTAAAACGCGTAGTTTGAAGTTTATTAAAGAAAATATAAGAAAATTGACTATTCTCTCTTTATCACCGAAATTGCCGAGCTTAAAATTTTATATTCTACAAAAAAATCTAAACCATAAACTAATTCTCGACTTTGAGGACAAATTAGAAACCTAAAAAAAAAAACTTTTTGAAATGCATCATCTGACATCAAATGCAATAAATTAAAAGACAACGTGCAAAAACGTGCAAGACTCTGTTTATAAACATAAAGTTTTTTATAGAAACAGACCTTTATTCAATAAAAAAATATGAAAGTTTTAAGAGGCATAATAACAGAGATATATAAGGGTATTGACCGCTTATACTAAAGTCCAAACCAGTGACCCCAATGTCGCAACATTTTCCGACCATTTTTCACCGTCATTTATTTTTATTGAAAAACAATATTTCTGCTAGGTCAGTACAAGTGACATCGTACGGCCCAAATACTTTCGAGTCTCGGATGACACCAAACTTTTTCTGATTGGCCAAAATACAAAACGTATAAAATACCTAGCAACAATATGAATTGTTACCAGTAGAAACACCACCGCACCGCACTAACGTACGCAAGTCCTTGTCTAGACTTGTGTTCTATAATATTGTGAATAGTTTTGTAATAAACCTCATTAAACTTGTTTTATTAGTAAATTCATTTTTGTTTTACTACAACGTCTACTGGTCGGCGAGGCGCGGCTGAGGACACGAAAACCTTCCCTTCTTTCTACAAGTAACAGAGTCAGACAGATGTCAACTTTCATAGGAAGTACAAACCCATCATTTTAACCCCTACAGATATAAAAAGAAAATCTGAAATACGAATGTGATGCCACTACTACATTCAGCAGACGACGCCGGCCATTTGCAATATAGTCGTATCGTAGCTATAATTAGTAGTAGTGATGTCATCAGCTATAAATTTTCAACAATCGATTATTCCTTGAAAAATCATAAATAAAATTAAAAAAAAAATCTTACTTAAATGTTCTAGACTGTCTATATTTTCATAAACAAGTATTCAAATGTAATTTTAAAGTCGGCCAGTTCCCATTGATGACATCTTGACGGATTCATTTAACTTCCTACGAAATCGCAAGTATACGGTAAAATATTTGTTTTTGAAATGCACACCTACAGTTAGAATACTTCCCAAAGTAAGAGGCTGTCTCTTGAAGACATTTTCTGTATCTACAATGTTTTACCTAGTTGCTCTTACTGTCTTCTTTTAAATTGCCACCCTTTACACACGTATATCTCCGTTCTTGTTGGATAAACATAAATTTATTTAGGGATACTAAAAAATGCGATACTCTTGTTTAATGACCTTTACAATTTTTATTGACCCAGATGTCCATACGAAATGGGTAATCACCTCTTTATTATACATTTAGCATTGACACGTGAAATGGCCACAGTCTTGTTTTTAATTTGTTCATTTTTTGCTAGTCCATAACTTACCATTTCAACTGATTGTGTCGTGATATCCGAGTTGAAGCGATCCCGCTTCTTGTTTAGAAGGCCGTGGTTCGAACCCCAGGGTATATGCCAATGAGTTTTTCTAACTTACGTACATAACTATCACTGACTCCGCGCCTCGGAGTGCACAGCCGTCGTTCCTGGTTGCCATATATTGATATCGTTAAAATCTACCAAAACCCACTCCAACCCACACTGGGGCAGCGTAGTGCATTAAGCTCCAAGCCCCTTCAACCCGAGGGGAGGCCTAATCCCATGCAGTGGACTATTAATGGGCTAATGTGGCTGATGGTATGGCATGGTATCGTAATCCGACATATGTATAGGAAACTTGTTTACTATCGCAATCCTACTTATAAAATTTTATTAAAAATAAACATCCCCACAGTTCTCTGCAGCTGTCGTCATATAAACTTTTACTGGCTGACTGGCATCGGAGATGCATCGTAAACTGCATAGCGAAAATTAGATTTTCGGATAAGTGTATTTTCTTTTATAGCGTATTTATGAGTTACATATAAAAGGGGTTAGTATGTGAGTAATATGTTTGCTATTTCACGTACCTACTGAAATTATCCTAGCATTTTGACTTTTACTAAGGACTGACTTCAATAATAATAATAATAACGTATACATCACAATAACGTCTTGGCCCCAAACTAAGCATTAGTTTGTCTTTTGAGTACCAAGCGAAGATACCACATACATATAACAACCAAGACCCGGTGCCAGTATCAATATTCATCATATAAATACTGACCCGACCTGGGATTCGAACCCGGAACCTCCAGCTTCGTAGGCAGGGTCGCTACCCACTAGGCTAAGCGGTCGTCAATGTAGCCGCAGTTTACTTAAACTTCTTTTATTCAACGTTTTACTTGCCAACAATAATATAAAAAAAATAACAGGAAATTGCACACTCGGTTATTTAGTAATAAACAGGCAGAGTGTATATTATGAAAACTAATGAGGTGGCCCCAGCATTGTATATAGATAACTGTGTAAGATAGGTATATATGTATTTGATTTTAGATAAGCTATCATACATTTATACTGTAAATAACCATAAACTGAGGCAAACAGAATCGGGGCAAGACGCTAGTTGTATATGGGGTATTAGGACTCATAAATTTGATAATTTGTTGCTTTCACATGTTGTATGTTAAGCCCAAAAGTGCTTATGGCGGATTTCGCTTAAAAGATCAAATTTATGATTTTATACGTGTCGACGTTGATAAGCGAGCTGTGTCAAGTATATAGCACAGACGTGTGACGCAATTCTCTAAAGTTGGTTTTGAGATTTATGGTAGTTTGGAGCCAAAAATTCCGATAAACACTCTCAAAGCGTCGTTAAGAAAGGACCTCAAGTTTACCCGAGCGCAAGGCAAAATTTTTTTGTAATTCTCCGAAACTACAATAGACTGCGCCCTTACGGGGGAACGATACAAAATAATTTGGATAAATTGCTATGCGAAATTCGTGAAGTGATTTATCGTCGATTGAGGCTAGATAATAATTTCTTTTACTAGTATCAGTTTCGAAGAATGATACATGGCAGGTATTTACAGTAAACGAAGGAGATTTGTACGAATGGTCAGTTAGTTAGTATGTTGCGAAAGTTGGGATGTAAAACGATTTCTGATCGAAGTTGCACTGATCACGTGCAGAGCATCTGTGTTCAAGGGTCGAGGGTGCTTTTCGGTGTCAGGTAGAGACGCCGGGGTGTACCTTTTACATAAACAAAACTGCTGTGTGGATTTAAAATTGTGGTAAAACATTGAAATATATATGAAATGAATTATGCACGTTATACATTTTATATTGTTCAATC